>CP092876.1:55402728-56002728 GCA_030710605.1 Cordylochernes scorpioides
TTACGACATTAAGAAAAAAATTGTCACGACAAACCTGGGTTAAAAAAGGAAGGTAATGATATAAAAACGTTGTGTGCGAGGTAGAACATTAAAGAACATAAGAAAGGTCAGTTTACATCTGATTAATGTAGCAAAATAAGGTAAGATGTGGCAGAATAAAAAAAAAGAGGATGCGTGCAAAAATAAAAGGAAAGAGTTAATCTTATGTTAGGAAGTTTGGGCGGCTGACAAGTTGATTAACAAACAGATTTAAGCTGTGGTGGGCAGACTAACAATGGTGGCCGCCATCAATCGCAGAGATGCGGTGACCTACTCGCGTGTCCGGCGTCAATTAGGGACCTGATAGATGGAACGCCGATAATTGGGACTCCAGATCACACGGAGGACCTCCCACCTGCCGCTTAAAGTGGTCGGGTCCTATACCAACGCAGAGGCCACAGCAATCCGGCTGTGTATTTAGGTCTATTCATATATATGAAAATAAATCAATAAAACAATATCCACAATGGTTCAAGTTTACCGCTAAGTAGTAACAATCTAAATATATGAAGGATTCTTCAATCAAGTCTGAAGTTACGTTCTGATGGCCGTCAACCTGAATTGTTAACGACAAGCCTCTATCAACCTCTAAAAACATATATCTATCACATGGGAAAATCTTTGCCAATCATATGCCTTTTGTTCTTATATAATTATACGTAGGGTTATACGTATATACGTAGGGTTAACTCTCAGGCAAATTTATCCCTCACATATAAATGGATCTACAAGTGGATCTACTGTATATGCATGTATACTCTATATGCACTACTTGTATATGCAGAGTATTGGTAACGAATCTGCTCCCAAATCACCTCTTGCAATCCCATTTTTTAAAATTACGTTTTACTTAATTTTTTAACTTCACTGTTATGATATAACTTTCTGAAAATAAATTCTAGTGATCTGAGTGTGACTATAACATGTCACAGTTATCGAATAGTTGATTCATTAATTTTATTATTTCTTTTTGTGCTTGTTGAAAACCTACTTAATATAATTTATATGATTCTAATGAGTCTCTCAAAATAAAAGTGTCTCACTTTTTACATGTATATATATTATTGCAGTAGGGATAGTAGATATTTGATTTATTCGAATAAAATTCGCATGGAGAATAATTTTATTTCTAATAAAAGATGGCACTCTAATATTTAAATCAAAATCTAAGCTGTAATATGTTAGCTATATGGGTCTTGAAACACTCTATACTTGGTACAATAGGTCACCCCGGACGCTTCTATATCACACACTGGCTACCTATGTAACTCTCTGGAGAATAGATGGCAGCAGGTAGCTTACCAAAGGCTTACCTGATTTACATTCGCCCTTTTAAAACACAAATAGTAATTGAGAAAATACGTCTATTTATATAAATAAAGGTAAATACTTTTTTACCAAAAAGTAAAAAAAAGGAATAAAAAAAGAAGGAATCAATTATTTAAAAAGGCAAAAGGTAGATGCGGAAGCGAAGTATTTCCTATTCAAATTAATTATTCACAATTTCAGATTACAGGCATCAAAGAACATTTAGAAGCAGAAGACCCCAGAGTGGAATAAGTAGCTTTCATCGCGGCGCTACAATTAATTATAAAGAAAATTCGCGAAAATTAAATTCTAATATATTAC
The DNA here is from genome assembly GCA_030710605.1 of Cordylochernes scorpioides. Taxonomy (NCBI): domain Eukaryota; kingdom Metazoa; phylum Arthropoda; class Arachnida; order Pseudoscorpiones; family Chernetidae; genus Cordylochernes; species Cordylochernes scorpioides. The sequence continues at coordinate 55,404,397 of CP092876.1, forward strand.
ACTTGTTTGGTGTACGCAGTTCTTTTAATTTGATACAATTTCAATCAATTATCCTAGTTGGGATCTAAATATCACTTACGACACACTATCTTGCTACGTATTTTCAATTATCTATTATATTTGTATCCATATATAGATGAAAACTTTTACGCGGAAGAGGATAAAGATAAAAAAGAATATCTTACCTATCCACAGTTAAAATATACGATAAATTATGCGCCTTCTATTGACCGTCTTTGCAATCTATCAGTTTCAGGTATTGAAAAATTAAATAGCGCCCACCTGGAAACCATGACTTCGCACTATGGCCCTCGTAAAACCAGTGTTGTGGATTGTCACCAGGTCTGATAGAGTGCAGAAGCGGTTATTAGAAGAAGTAGTCTTTCTCTCTTATAATATTTGTCAATTAAATTAACTTTTTCAACGAGCTTCAATAAATTTATATTAATAGTCATTAAATTGTTACACCGAGAAGGCGACACATTACATACATGAAAGTTACACGCTAGGAAGATGTTGTAATATGCAATTGATTAGATTTTCAACGCATTAATGCAAGGGACGGTAGCGACATCTACAATGTGTTGAAAAGAAGAGGTTGTACAACAGGTTTCTTATACCGAATTGGAATTTTAAAGGTTGTTTCGTTGTGAAAAAGATTAAAAACATGTTTCGAAGTTTGATAGGGTAGAATTGTAGCCGCCCGAGATTTCGGTTTACCGTACCACAGTAATCCTGCTCGCATCGGTAGAGATCCTATGACTGTTAGCACAATATAGAATCGATGGGTTCAGGATGGACATACGGAATGACGTACTGAATCCCAGCGGCCCGCTGTCACTAACAGCCGAGGATGTAATAATAGATATTAACGGATCATATAACAACGTCAAGAGCCTTCAGTCATTGGATGGAGTCGTCGACAAGCCAAAGACTTTCTTCAGGAACAGTTCAAAGACTTTTTCAGAAACAAGGACTGTCATTTTGGCCACCATTGCTTTGGCTACCTTTGCCTCTACATTACAAACAAGAGCACTTTCAATACTTTGATACACAACAAACCTGGACAGAGGAATGGCGAGACATTGTGTTTTCAGACGGATTCGGCTTCTATTTGCAGAGTCATGATGGCTTCATCCGTGTTTGGAGCCATCGCAGAGAAGACATATTGCCAACGTGATGGTATGGAGTGCTATTGGATACACGCCTCGGTCAACTATTATTCGCATTCCCGACACTTTGAGCAGTCTGCCTCACAATTCTGATGTGTTAAGGCCCCTGGAAGTACCCTTTATTCGAGTCCTGGGAAAGGCTACGTTCCATCAGGATAATGTATGACCGCATGTTGCCGGTATTGTACGAAACTGTACGGCTGCTGCCCTGACCACGTTGTCCTCATCTGTCACCAATGCTCGCCACCACATGCCAGTCACACGACTGTTGATGAACTGTGAATTCGTATTTAAGTTGCATGATACATGTTATCTAATCTTTAAAATGATATTCAATGCCTAGACGTATAAGTGATGTTATTGCCGCTTGAGGTTATTATTCTGAGCTTTGATTTTTCAGGATCCACACTTCCAAATTTCTGTTTAGATTATAATCGCTTATTATTCCGAGTAAATGTATTTGTACAATAAATATCATTTTGTCATTTGCACATTTGTTCAACAACTTTAATTTTCAGTTATGTATATGCAGTATTGTAAATACAATTATGTATATATACATAACACAAGGGCTAAACCTCAAAAAGGTTCACAATTTATGGGGCAGGTCATTCTATTTTCACTCGCAATATACAAAATGAGTTTTTTCTTAGTAAAGTAAAAATCGCTTAGCGTTTTGAGAGTCATTACTTCTGACGAATTTTCTGGGTGCTTCCGGAACTGGGAAAAAAAGAATGAAACGCTGAATAGATTCCCTCGGACAATATTTTGAGGGATATTAACTATTTTTTGTATAAATTCATCTAATAAATATTTTATGACCCAATTCCCCGAATTTTATGATCAAACCTTGTAAAAGCTCACAATAGTTTGGCAACGCAAGTTTGGCCTTGAATACATTTCTTGATTTTTTGAAGATGTCTCTGGGACCAAAACATTTTTGGTCGTAAAGGTACAACCTGAACCACGCTGAAGAGGGCCAACAGCCTGAAATGTGTTCGTGGTTGGCTTTTCCTGAGTTATCAAGAAAATGGGTTGGCCTAATATCAGGGAACAGGCTAAATCAACGTTTAGTTGATTTCTGTTCCACTAGCTGGCGCTCTGCCATCTAAAGAGTTAATGTGAATGTGGTCAGGATATGCCTTTTGTGATTTTATTATCAACACCTGATCTCTTTTATTATTTATTTTCTCACAAACATGACATAAGACAAAATATTTCAATTTCTCTTATAAACAATCCTTCCTTATGTAAACCTATCTATATAGAAATCTCTCTAGTCTGGTATCAAGGTACGTCTTTCATACCATCTCTAATTTACTTAGAATAATTCTATCTTTCAATTCTTATCTTTTAAGAACATAATATATATATATATATATATACAGCTTGCACCACGCTGATGAGGGTCAACAGCCCGAAACGCGTCCGTGGCTAGCTTTTCTTGATTAATCAAAAATGGGTATTTGGCAAATTCTTGAATAATTAAAAATCAACGAGAATAGTTGATATTTATTCCGAGAGATGGCGCAAGCCATCAGATACTTTCAGTTGCACGATTAGGAGATGCCTTTTTCATAAAATAATATATAACAGTTTTATTATTTGAGAAAAATACAAAAAAAAACTACTCGTGAGAGAGAAGATATTCAGTTTGATAAACCACTCCAATTGAAACAAAAGAGAACTTCACGAAAGTGACCGCGAGGTTCAGTTAAGTCAGAGTGCAGGCGGTTGACAAATGACCGTGATGACATATGTCCTGGGTCCTCTAGGATCACAAAATTTGTCAATGGGATTTATTTTCAAATTGAGGTAAAACATATGTCTTTTTTTTAGGTTCTCTCGTGAGCCGCGAAGGTAGATTTGTACTTTTAACTATTTCAAGAGCGATATATAATGCAGAGTCTATGCTTACATATTAGACTATATATGAATATTAAAAAAAGGAAAAGCGATATCATATAATGATCTTTTAGCTGAAGCTATAAAGCTTTACAAGCTAGCATAACTTTACAAAGCTATACATCAAGCTATTAAATCTTTGGCGCATTTTTTCGAACAACTGAATAATGTTTTACGAGCTTGAGGGGAATTTTATCTAAAAGGATACTTTCTAAATATCATTATTTTATATAATGCTTGCTTCTAATGAAAGCCTTTTAGTATACGTAATTGAGGTACATAATACGGATAATATGCTAAAGGCATACACTATGTATTTACACATTGCTACCTATATTTGTACATCATACTATATGATTTGCCATCTCACCTCTTCTGAAACTAGCGTCCTAACCGAATACAAGGATTCATGTGAGCATGTTGTGATTCAGAAAGGCCAAGTAGTCCGTTCAATTCATATATTTTACTTTAGGAGAGACTTTCAATCCTAAATATAATTTTCTCAAGGCTCTAGTTGGAATTACGGAATTCATGTCTCTGATATAGTTACTTACACATTAATTGTGGTACTTCCATGATAACCATTTGGGTAGACATACATAAATACATTCACATGTCTACACATGTAGGAATTAACATAACCTTGCCCTTATAGAGGCGCCGTTTGTTTACTTGCACTCATTGATACATATGGGCCGGTGTAAGTCGAACACTAAAGTGATTCGTTTCTTTTTTGAAAAATGTGCTCGAAGAAAGGGATTCGAACTCAGGTCTTGATTGCGCATATTGACCTTGTATGCCACCAGTCCCAATGTTTCCTAAGTATTTAAACATTGTAAATGGTACTCTACTCTCTCGGTCCCAATCAAATTGTAATCATTTTTATTTATAAACAGTAATTACAAGCTTGGGTAAACTTCAAAATTTCCTAACTATGTTCAACCCAACTTCTATAACGTTCAATTTTTTACTGGACATGGTGACTTCAACATATATTTGTTTAGAATTGGCAAAATTGGTTCACCTGCATGCACTTGTGGAAACGAACAACAAACCCCTGAACACCTTCTGATAAACTGTCCATTAACTTCTGATCTAAGGGAAGAAAACCAACTTTACCTGACTAATACAAAACAAGCTGCTTGCGCAATAAAGACCAATACATCAAGTTTAATAGATTCTGCAGGATGTATATTTTGAGGCGAAAGTGTTGGCTGTACATATTTCAAGCTACTACTTATAATTGCTATATGTAAAATTTGACATCGAACGTTTAATTTTAATGATTTCCAATGTTCAATTGTATTAATTGTATATAATTAAAAATATACACGCAATTATCCAAATTGTGGATATGGCGTGTCGCTCCCAACTGTTAAATAAATAAAAAAATAAATACTAGTATTTATTTTAGTATTTATTGATAGCTTCCAACATCTCGACAAGGCTATTCGCCCATCTTCTATAAATAATTCTCTAGAACATTTCTTCACAAGAGTCGATAGAAAATTTCTAAATAAGAAGATTATGAGAATATATGAGAAATTCTAGAAGTAATTTTCTAGAAACGTACTTCGTTAGAGCGAAGCAAGTTTCTACATAGAGAGAGAAATTCTAGAAATAATTTCCTAGAATATTTCTCCATAAGTGGATATAATGTTTCTATATATAGAAAAAATTCTAGAAGTAATTTTCTAGAAACGTTCTCCGTGAGTGGAAAGAAAGTTTCTAGATAGATAGAGATACGCTTCTAGAAGTAATTTTCTAGAATCTTTCTCCCTAAGTGGATAGAAGTTTCTATATATAGAGAGAGATAAATTCTTCTAGAAGTAAATTCTAGAAAAGTACTCCTTGAGTGGAAATAAAGTTTCTACAAAGATAGTGATATGCTTTGAGAAGTAATTTTCTAGAATATTTCTCCATAAGTTGATAGAAGTTTCTATATATAGAGAGATATATTCTTCTAGAAGTAATTTTCTAGAAAAGTACTCCGTGAGTGGAAAGAAAGTTTCTACATAGATAGAGATATGCTTCTAGAAGTAATTTTATAGAATCTTTTTATTCAAGTGAATATAATGTTTCTATATAAAGAAGGGAGAGAAGAAGAGAGAAGGTAAATTATTCTAGAATTAATTCTGTTTAATAATTCTCCATAAGTGGATAGAAAGAGAGAGAGAGTTTCTATATATAGAGGGTAATGCTTTTAGAAGTCATTATCTAGAAACGTCCTCCATGAGTGGGTAGAAAGTTTCTACATGGAGAGAGAGTGAGAAATTCTTCTAGAATTAATTTTCTAGAGTCGTTCTCCGTGAGTGGATTGAAAGGTTCCATAAATGGAAAGAAATTTTTCTATAAGTAATTCTCTAGAAACGTTCTCCGTGAGTGAATATAAAATTTCTACAAAGAGAGAGAAAAGTTTCTAGAAAGGAAGATTGGAAAATCAGCCCTGTCGGATTGTTAGAAAGAATATTAATAATATTTTGATCCAGAAGGTTTGGGCTCATCAAAAATGTTCCATATAAACATTACTGTGTAAATCTCGGAGAAAATGTTTAATCAGTGCAAGGTCCATTCGAAATATTTCTTGACAAAATAAAGTAGGAAGTTTCTCTTTTTGTCCAGAGAGAAAAAGGAAGTCTTAGTACCTCCTCACCGTCATATTCAAAATATTTCCTTTTTTTCAATGCTTTCCCTGATAACTTCTTAGCTAACAAAAACGACTTTGTTTGATTTTTAGATTTATAAAAAGGACTTACATAAAGTTTGGGAAACTATTGTCTAACTTTTGTGACTATTGTTTGAACAGGATAAAAGCCTTTTTCAAGTTTTAATTCTTCTATTTAGAATATATTTTGCGTAGGAAGACATAATAAAAATTTAGAATGTTGGGTATGATAGAATCTATTTTCAAATATCATATATTTTGAAAGGGATACAATCATAAGTTTTGTATATATAATATATATATATATATATATATATATATATATATATATATATATTAAAAATAAAGAAGGCATCTCCTGACCACGAGCACATGTGCTTTTTAGATGGCAGAGCGCCATCTAGTGGAGCAAAATCTAAAAAGCACATGAGCTCGTGGTCAGGAGATGCCTTCTTTATTTTCAATATCACCTGACCCACTTATATTTTATTTTTTTCTGTTGTTTTTTCATATATATATATATATATATTGCCACGTTTTTATTTTAAAACGCTAATTTCCTGTTTTGTAAAACTTTATTTTTAAAGTTTATTATTTTAAAAGTGAAATGTTTGTTAATGAAATAGACATTTTGCCTAAACTCATTTATTGCTGCTTTCTTTTTCAAGCCATTTGTTTATGTATATTTTTACATATCGTTTTTATTGAGTTTTTACTAATTTAGTATGTACATCATTGACTTTTAATGAATGGAAAATAAAAATGAAAATAAACACATGAAAAATTAAAATAACATTTTAAAGGAAATTATGTACATTTGAAAATTGTTTTTGTAACGTCTCAATATATATATATGTGATATCTTGGGACCTCTGGGACCAGTGTTACCTGATGCTAGACGACCCTCGATGTCAACTCTACCGTGCAGTCGTGGTGGAAGGCGACACAGCTGGGCCAAAGGTGAAATAAACAAACAGAGATTCCACTAAAAGCGTCTGACGTCAAGAAGGAATGGGATGAGGGGAGAGAGGGAGATCTTTAGAGCAAGTGTTACCTTGTTGAGAGCCAAGCGTATACTGACAATTCTTGCTTCTCGATTTAACACCAAGACCTGTCTTCTTTCCCATTGGTCGAAAGGTGTCACATGGCCTTTTTCTATTGGTTGACCTATTTAGGTGATGTCTTCTGATTGGTCTTTGCTACTGCCTTTGACGGAAGATACGTCCGGTCTTGTTCCGGAAATACGGGGCGTTACTCGACTTTTATGGCTTTTGCGGTCACCAGATACGACCGGTCCTGTCAGGAAATATTGGCTTAAACTTAGCTCGCAGGGTTTCCGGGGTCAGAAGGTTAACTGTGACTTTATTAATAGTCGGGCTCTCTTCTAGGCCTACTTCTTAGGTTTGACTTCTACTCTCACCTAAGCCTGATTAGTTTTAACCTTAATCTTCTCCTGTTAGTCTCCATTCCTTCTATCTGTACAGTTGTTATACTTTATTAGATTCTTACGCGGTACAGATTGATGTTAGTTGAGGCTTTCTATGTGCAGTACATAAGAAGTTATATACAGTCATGGGGTGGAACATGTGGTAGTAGATATCTAGACTATTTACAACAATTCCATGGTCTTAAATCATCACAGATGGCCCCGGATGTGAGAGGGTTCATATGGAGGGATTTAAGAGAGCGGAATAGGAAGACTGTTATTAAGGAAGTAATTTTTAAAAAATTAATTGAAATGAGTTGGTATATAACATGGGGTTGATTTCTGTATATCCATAAGAGGTAATAAAGCATAAACAACTAATATTAAACATACAAGTAAAACAAAAATAGGAATAAAAGAATTAATAGAGAGCATATAATGACGATAGGTAAAAATAAAAATGATTTGATGGGAAAATCATGATCTCTTCGTGATGGGCGTTAGAAAGGGTTGAGGGGTTAGTTATTACTTGGTTGAGGCAATGTCACTTTGAATCAAGTCCCAAACCATTTAATGTGCACGGCGCGGAGAACCTAGGCCATGTTTCACATGTAAATTTAAGGACCGAATAAAGTTACAGTACCACAATCGAAAAGTAAGATAAGGGTGATTGTTATGGGTTTTAGTAATTAGTCGTTAAGACGTACGCATGCAGGATAAATGAGGGCGAAGATCAGTGACCAGAAATCAATGTTTTAATTAGAGTCGTCAGGGGCTTAGCGAGAAAAAGAGTAAAATAAAAAAAAAAGATGTGCCAGCGTGTGGCATGAGAGTGCCCTGGAATATATAAAAAAAAATACAATTTGCACGTATCCAAGCCAGAAGTAGGGATAGGTAAATCTGGGGGACGGTGTGTCAAGATTGTTAATTACGAAATCAAAGTAGGTCAAGTCTAGCCTGCGAAGGAGTTAAAAGTTCCTGCGGAAAAGGGTTAGTATTTATTAAGAAGTAACCTTTAAAGTGGTTGTTTAAGAGGTTATTGAAGATTGCCCTGTTTTTAGATCATGATTTTTAGTTTGATTATAAAATAATATATAATTGAGATATAAAATTGCGAGATTAAGGCTTTGCATATAGCGTTAAAGGATTTGAAAAATCGAAAATAGAATTGCGAAGTTAAATGCAAAGTAATCTTTAGAAAAAAATAAAAATAGTGATGACATAATACAAAGATTAACACACTACAGCAGTATATAAGGGGTAATAGAAAGTGAAAACATTAAATGAAAATTAATAATGAGCAATAATATACTCGATAGCATTGACATGGTAGCGGAAGATGAAACAATGTAAATAACATCTAATTTAGAAAGTGAGAGAAAATATAAAATGACAAAATGCAAATTAGTGATATAAACATGAAATATAAACTTGAGATTATTAGATATGAAAGATAAAATATAAAGTTGATTATAGAATAGAGACATAAAGCAAAAGTAAATAAGTTTTGATAAAGAAAAATAAAATAAAATGACAATAATCTAAACTGATTGGTTGACGTTAAAAAAAAAACAATTATAAGAGCTATATAATGATTATATACAAGATTATTAAAATGAAAAATTTTAAAAAATGTTCATCGAGAAAGAAGAGCACGTAAGATTATACATAGAAATTATATATCGTGAAAGAATGGAAAGTTGTAGGCCAAATGTAATGTTCCTGTTTTTTAGGATGGGTGGAGAGAGCTTTAAATTGTCCTCGATCGCGATATCTTTGGTCTTGTTGGCCTAAGTTGTTCTAACTTATCGAATTTGTTTTGAGTTTGGTGCGACTCGTGGATCACATTGTTTCCAACTGTGAAACTTACTGAGTCCTAATGTTGTCGATTTTTTGTTCCCTGCGCCACGTTTAGGTGAAAACGTGATTCTTCCTAAAGCGGCATTTATTCTGTGTGTGCAGGAGAAACACGGCGATCTATTCTAACCGATAAAGGGTTGTTGTTGTTGTTGTTTTTTTTTTTAAATGTGTGGGTGTGTGTGATTTTTAGGTAAAATGTTGTCCTTGGTTCTAAGTGTCGATGTTAAGTGGACAAGTTAATCGAGGGCGAGAGAATCTAGACCTGGTGACGGGCCGTAACAAGATGTCGGCTGTTTGTTTGCTCGTGTACAGCGGAAGAGGGGGGAGCGAAGCTATTTTTAATGCGATTCCGGCGGTGGCGGGCATATTTATTTGGGTCAGAGGCCCTTTGTGGGGACAGCTTGCTTGGTGGTTGTCTCCCACTTTTGTAAACGCGGTTTTCTGATGACCATGAATTAGTGACATTGGGTATGCTAATTCGGACTACGTTTGGGGATATAATTTCTATAATTGTAAACGCAAAAGCGTTTTGATTTGTCACGTTTGGTGACAAGCGTTATGGGATTGACATAGGGAGATACAGAGGTTGTAATTATCCTGTGTGTTCAAGCAATTGTTAGATTTGTGTTTGTATTTCGAAAATTCGGATATTGTATCTGTTGATATTAAATCGAATGGTTTTTGGCGGACTTAGTAAAAATGTTATTCAATGATATCAGGTTAGAATTGAGCGAAAGTGCGACTTTCGAGGTGTGACACGCTTTGAGGTTAAATGTGTCACAGGCGTGGTGAAGGCGTCTTTGGCCTGAAGAGTGAAAGAGTTTTGTGGTGTGGCGCTGTGACACAAAGCGAAAAAATTGTAAATGAAAAGGTGTCACGTGAAGTCATTGTTTGGTACAAAATCTAATCTGTTTGACTATGAATAACAAATTTACTAAAGTCATGGTTGCTGGTTGTACGAACATATCGAGAATTTTTATATTGTTAGTGGATATGACACGTTTAATGTGAGAAAAAAAAAAGATTGTGTGTGTTTAGTAGGGCGACTTGATGAAGCTTGTGTGGCTCGAAATTGGAGTTGGATGTTAAGTCGCGCACTAAAAATTTGTTGCCAATTGGAAAAAGTGATGTGAGAGGGTGTTGTTTATTTTGTTGAGAGTGATTTGTCGATATTTAATTATGCGTGTAAAAGGAAGGAGTGTAGTTATGTGGGAATTTAACGATTGGAATAGTTTTGGAAGGCTGTCTAAAGCTATGAAAGAAAAGGACATAGGGGCGTTGAAAATGGGATTAGGAGCATTACAATAAGATTAAATAAGAGTGTTGGAGTTCACCACGTGTGAGCAACCCGTTCCAGGAGGGGAAAATTTAGTAAATGGGACAGTTGTATTAACCTGTCCATGGGACACGTGTTGCTTGCACGAAGTGAATTGGTACAAGGTAGTTGGTATAAGTACATTATATTGATACAGGAGTAGCTGAGGACAGTTTATAATTAGTAGAAATCGTTTTATGGAGTTAAGGGATAATATGATAAAAGGCAAGGGGGTATCTATAATATGGAATTTTAGATTCCGCGTTATGTTACTTATTTTTAAGATCAAAAAGATATAATCTATGATGAAAATATTGTTAGCTATGGGATTAATAGTTAAGTTAAATGGATGGACAGGTATTTTTCTTTTACAAACTGATTTCTATTATTTTAAAAGTATTCTGCCTAATTATAGCGATAGATGCTCCTGTATAAAGTAGTAGAGTAGGTTTACATTATTGGACAGTTCAGTTCGAACGAGAAATTGTTCAACAAAGGTTATGTATGGAGGAACCTACTGTTGTGCTGTCTTGTATGTCGGGACAGTCCTGGTTTGGTGCCATAGTTGGAGGTTCCTTGGGACAGTCAGAGTTCATTGTTTGAGCTGGGCTCGTGGTTTAGAGATGGTCGGGGGAGCAGGTAACATACGCTCGCGTGTTGGTAACTCGGAGGGGTGCTTGCAGGAGATTTGGTGGCTTTCTCAGTCTTGTAGAGTATTGTAGTTGGTACCGATCTGCTTGGGCGTCGTAGTTGGTGAAGAAGCTCTGCGCCTCGTACGAACCATCGTAGCGATTCCACCTCTCGCGATGTCCGGTCACGGCAGAAAGCTGATGTAGCGTCGTCGTCAACCTCCCCAGGACATCTGACACCGGCGGCGGGGGCGTGACGTCTTCCTGGCTGGGGACAATTTCCTGCGTCCTACCGAGGGTGGTTTCTTTCTTCGGAATAGTGGTGTTTTCCCCACTTTCGGAGTCGGGATCGGACTTCATGGGCTCCTTTGAATCCTCCTCTCTTCCCTGTTCCATCTTTCTGTACAGACAGTGGTCTATTTACTTACTTGTACCTTGGCGTCCACTATCCTGTCGACTCTTCGGACGGGGGAGTCTGTGATAGCTTGGGACCTCTGGGACCAGTGTTACCTGATGCTAGACGACCCTCGATGTCAACTCTACCGTGCAGTCGTGGTGGAAGGCGACACAGCTGGGCCAAAGGTGAAATAAACAAACAGAGATTCCACTAAAAGCGTCTGACGTCAAGAAGGAATGGGATGAGGGGAGAGAGGGAGATCTTTAGAGCAAGTGTTACCTTGTTGAGAGCCAAGCGTATACTGACAATTCTTGCTTCTCGATTTAACACCAAGACCTGTCTTCTTTCCCATTGGTCGAAAGGTGTCACATGGCCTTTTTCTATTGGTTGACCTATTTAGGTGATGTCTTCTGATTGGTCTTTGCTACTGCCTTTGACGGAAGATACGTCCGGTCTTGTTCCGGAAATACGGGGCGTTACTCGACTTTTATGGCTTTTGCGGTCACCAGATACGACCGGTCCTGTCAGGAAATATTGGCTTAAACTTAGCTCGCAGGGTTTCCGGGGTCAGAAGGTTAACTGTGACTTTATTAATAGTCGGGCTCTCTTCTAGGCCTACTTCTTAGGTTTGACTTCTACTCTCACCTAAGCCTGATTAGTTTTAACCTTAATCTTCTCCTGTTAGTCTCCATTCCTTCTATCTGTACAGTTGTTATACTTTATTAGATTCTTACGCGGTACAGATTGATGTTAGTTGAGGCTTTCTATGTGCAGTACATAAGAAGTTATATACAGTCATGGGGTGGAACATGTGGTAGTAGATATCTAGACTATTTACAACAATTCCATGGTCTTAAATCATCACATATATATATATACTAGCCGAGTGATCCGGGCAACGCCCCGGGTTTACCCGAAGGGCTCGCAGAGTTATTAAGAGTAGAGATAGTGGCTTAAAAATTGCAATGAGTGTAATATTATTTCCAAGAAGCAGCATTTCAAATATAAGAGTGAGTAAAAAATACTTTCTAAGTAAAATATATACACTCAGCCTGATATTATATATTCATATATCAAAATGAAAATTGAATCATATATCATCCATAACAAACCTTATAATTAGCAACATATTAGACAGCAGAGTGCGAAAATGTAGAAAATAAAGCAGTGGCGGAAATAGGTAAATAAGGAAAATACCAATAATCAAAATAATTGATAATAAATAGTTTATTATTGAACAAATATTACAAAAATTTCCTTTTTAGGTGAGAAACTATAGGCATTGGTGCCTATGCCTAAAAAAATTATTTAAAATGAAAAAGAAGAAAATTTTTTTTTAAATCAAAAAATAAAATTGCAAACAACACATCTATATTGGAAATAAGACAACATATTAAAGGAAGGAAATAATTTAAAGAACCTCATAAAAAATACATTTATAGTTTTATATATATACAGTATATATATATATAACCTTGTTAATTCGTATAATAAAACTGTAATTCAACATTATCGATGATTCGACCAATTTAAAATTCAAATTTAGACAGTTGATTGTTGTTTAAATACAACTTTACCGCTAAAAGTAATTACAGAGGCGACGGTGGCAACTGAAAACATACAAAATTTATGTATAGAGCAGTGCAAAAAATAGTGAAAAAAGAAAAGCCCAAAATCGAAATAATTGAAAATAAATAGTTTATTAGCAAACAAATAAAACAAAAAAATCCTTTCAGGTAAGAAACTATAGGCATTGGTTAAAATTTATAAAAGTATATTCAAAATAAAAAAAAAATAGTTTTTTTTTATCTCCTCCACATTCTCATGTTTGGTAAGCAATTTCTGGTGAGGAAATATAGCCATTGGTGAAAAGTATAAATAAATACATTTAAAGTGGGAAAAAAAAGAAAAATAAATTAAAAAATCGGAAAATAAAATTGCAATTCTAGTTTTATATATGTGGGTTCAAATTCACATGTATGCTATCCAAAAATCGCACTTGAGAAAATGCCACATAGAGCTGTCCATGTCTAAACACAGGCTCTTGTAGCAAGAAACCCACTCAAGCAAAGGTTAGGCCTTGAGCCTTTATTTATAGTCACAACAAAAACCAACCTTAGTGGAAACAGATGCCTTTTCAAAATGCAGGGAAGGTTGTTATCTGAAGAATCAAAGAAGTAATAATACAAGAAGAACATGTTTTAAAAACAAACAATTCGATGATGATAAATAACAAATAAGATAAGCAACATTTGAAGACAAAAAATCTACGATTGCAAAATCGAATAAATTAAAAATAAATAAATCTATTAATATCTGGAAAATAAAAAAACGGCCATGTGAAGCAAAAAAATACGAAAATTTTGGTATATAGATGGCTATTTATAGTTAAGTATCTTTGGAGGAGATAGCTTCAAACTTTACAACTGTGAACTCTGCTAGCCTATTATCTATATAGATATGTGTGAAAAAATAATAGAAAAAATAAGGTCAGGTGTTGATATTAAAAACAAAGAAGGCATATCCTGTCGCAAGTTTGGCCTTAAATACCCATTTCTTGGTTTCTCAAGAAGCCTCTGAGACAAAAAAAAATGTTTGGCCTCAGTAGTACAGCTTGCTCCACGCTGACGAGGGCCAACAGCTCGAAACGCGTTCGTGGATGGCTTTTCTCGATTTATCAAGTAAATGGGTTAGCCAAATATCAGGGAACAGGCTAAATCAACGTTCAGTTGATTTCTGTTCCACTAGATGGCGCTCTGCCATCTGAAAATCACATGTGCTCCTGGTCAGGATATGCCTTCTTTGTTTTCAATTATATATATATATATATATATATATATATATATATATATATATATATATATATATATTCGATATAAAAATCAACTTTTGAAATTCTCAAAAGTTGAAATATCAGCAATAGGATATGAAGTAAATGAGATAGCTAAAGATAATTTTGAGAAGATCTATCACTGAATAAGAGAGTGCTCTGTTTATAGATAGTTTAGAAGTTTCCCCACAAGTTTAGGAGTGATGTAAAACATTAGATAAATGAAATGAGAGAATAGGGAATGTAAAAAAAAATCGGACCTATCCAGAAAAACACATTAAAAATTCAGAGCGTGCGTGCGAACAATTATGTTAAATAATTTCACCAGAACAACTCGTGTATAAAAATATAAGTTGAAGAGAAGTAAAAAAATGTTTTCGTTGAATATAAAAGGTAGAGTTTGTAAGCTTTTTGTAAACGGCGTTCTATTTAATAGACCGAGGATATGAGATAATAAACTATGCTGTGTTTCAAATAAATCTACTTCTAATTGCGATGTAACAATATGTCCCATCAGTAGTGAGAACCAAATCTCTCGGTGCCAGTTTAATCCCTCCATCCATCTATAACTGTGTATAACACCATATATCTATGGTAATGTTTCATCATACATCTATGATTGTGTATCACTCCACACATCTATGATAGCGTATCACCATCAGTTCTTCACGAACTGACGGATCCAACAGGTAGTAAAACAAACAGCGTAGAAAAATTCAATCCCCAACATACTGAGTTCGCATGTGTGTATTGTTTACTTGTTCTGCCTAATGTGTTTGTTGTCTTTTCCACTGAGTGGAAGAGTTGAGCTAAAATCTAAACATTTGTGAAATTTCTCCAATTATAGAAGTTCCTTTTCATATAGTCTCGTTAAAACCTCATTCACCAAGAAAAAGCATTCGAATGCAGACTGTATGCAGAATCAACATATAATAGTTCTAGATTTCTGCCCTATTAAATTGGCGAAATATCTAGGAAGTTTCATCACTGATGGGTCTTCCTAAATTATTTTCCGTTTCAGTGCGCTATTGTAGAAACACGTTCTATGTATCTTTTGATAATTTCATCCCCAAAAGTAAAATTTCCTCAGTGATGACAGATAATTACAGTTTAAATTTAAACAATAATAAGTATCTATCTCATTGTGAAATTAGTTTTGTTATCTTTTATTTATAAATTGAAAATGGTATAGAATACGCACGTCTCTAATTTGATAAATATTTATTGCAGAGGCATCTAAAGATATAAACCTATAAATAAAGTATTTTATAGATTTCAACGCTTCAAAAAAAGGGAAACGAAAATTGCTGACAAATTTGAATAGAAACTAGTGGTATATGGTCTATGCAGCTTATCTGTAGTTGTATATGGACTTTACGGCATATCTAAAGTGATATATGGACTTTACGGCATCTATGTAGTGGTTTATGGACTATACGGCATCTCTGTAGTGGTATATAGAATATACGGCATCTCTGTAGTGGTATATGGACTTTACGGAATCTCTGTAGTGGTTTATGGACTATACGGCATCTCTGTAATGGTATATTGACTTTACGGCATCTCTGTAGTGGTATATGGACTTTACGGCATCTCTGTAGTGGTATATGGATTATACGGCATCCCTGTAGTGGTATATGGACTTTACGGAATCTCTGTAGTGGTTTATGGACTATACGGCATCTCTGTAGTGGTATATGGACTTTACGGCCTCTCTGTAGTGGTATATGGACTTTACGGAATCTCTGTAGTGGTATATGGACTTTACGGAATCTCTGTAGTGGTATATAGACTTTACGGAATCTCTGTAGTGGTTTATGGATTATACGGCCTCTCTGTAGTGGTATATGGACTTTACGGAATCTCTGTAGTGGTATATGGACTTTACGGAATCTCTGTAGTGGTATATAGACTTTACGGAATCTCTGTAGTGGTTTATGGATTATACGGCATCTCTGTAGTGGTATATGGACTTTACGGCCTCTCTGTAGTGGTATATGGACTTTACGGAATCTCTGTAATGGTATATGGACTTTACGGCATCTCTGTAGTGGTTTACGGACTATACGGCATCTCTGTAATGGTATATGGACTTTACGGCTTCTCTGTAGTGGTTTATGGACTATACGGCATCTCTGTAGTGGTATATGGACTATACGGCATCTCTGTAATGGTATATGAACTTTATGGCATCTCTGTAGTGGTATATGGACTATACGGCATCTCTGTAATGGTATATGGACTTTACGGCATCTCTGTAGTGGTTTATGGACTATACGGCATCTCTGTAATGGTATATGAACTTTACGGCTTTTCTGTATGGTACATGTTTTATACAGACCTTCTGTAGTTTATATGGACTATATAGAATTGGAAATACTGGAAGAGGAAATAAAGTGATAAATTACAAGTTTCAAATGCCCTCACTGGTGTATTTTTGTGAAGATTTCATTTTTATCTATAAAAATAGTGCCAAATTTAGACTTTTTTACATTTTCAAAGTTTCTTAAATTTTTATTTAGAGATGATAATTCGCTGTCAATAATTTTCAATCCGCCACACACACTACCCATGATTCCCATTTAAAAGACATATTTTCTACGTGAGCTTCTATAAATTAATTTCATATTTCATAAGAAAAAATCATTTTAAAAACCTCTTATAGCCGCGGGAGACGAATACATTACCTGAGATACCGTTAATTTCATTTGATCTAATTAATACACTTGTGTTCTTTGTTCTGTATTTATAGTTATAAAAGCTTATTTGTTACTTTTTTATATCTTTATTTGTAATTAATTAACACCATTTATGTATATTTATTAATAAATTCTCCGTATCTCTCTCTCTCTCGTAGTTTTATTCACTATTTAAAACACCATATTTGTTTTGTTTTTCTTAATTTATGCACCTTATCCAAGTACAATATAAAATTTGTACTATTTTTTTCACATTGATTCGCGTTCTTTTACAATTCTGGCCTTAACTACCCGTTTCATGATTTTTCAGAATTCCTGAAGGACCAATTTTTTGAGGGTCAATAACCCGAAACGCGTACATAGTTAGCTTTTCTTGATTAATCAAGAATGGGTATTTGGCCAATTCTGGAATAATTAAAAATCAACGAATAGTTTATATTTATTCCGATAGATGGCGCCAACCATCATCAAATTTCAGTTAAACGATATGGAGATGTCTTTTCCCCTTTTTTTATTTCATAATTGTTTTAGTTCGTTCTGCTCGAATAAATACGTTTTTTTTTTCGTAATAAACCTAAATTAAAGATAAGAGTCGAATGACTTCTCCAAGTGTTGAATGTTGCATAAAAGTCAATGTGTCCTCTCCTGGTAAGGTATCCTAAGCTATCTTAATTGCCACACGACAAACAAGATTGATACAATCTCCTGGTATTTGTCGTGTTGATTTACCTCGCTAAGATCTGTTTGTTTTTCAACGATTTAATGCTCTCTCTCTATTTGCTGACCTTCCATTGTCCCCTGGACTTTATTTCTAACACCTCTCTCTCCATTATATTGTATTTAGCACATAGATTGGTGGATCCAGGTAAAATTCATATCTTTCGGCTTTTAAACAATTCATCCCTTATTTGGTTTCTATTATACATAAAATATAAACGCAACTGATAACTATATAAAACTGAACTTTTAAAACTTTCACCGTTTTTGGCACAAGAAATAAAAATTCTGTTGTTGGCACTAGCAATGAAATCCTATTGTTGGCACTAGCAATGGAAACTCCTTTGTTAGCTCTAACAATGAAAATCCGTTGTTGGAACTAGCAATGAAAATTCCGTTGTTAGTGCTAGCAATAAAATTCTATTGTTGGCACTAAGCAATGAAAATCCGTTGTGGAACTAGCAAAGAAAATTCCGTTGTTAGTGCTAGCAATGGAATTCTATTGTTGGCACTAAGCAATGAAAATCCGTTGTTGGAACTAGCAATGAAAATCCGATGTTGGAACAAGCAATGAAAATTCCGTTGTTAGTGCTAGCAATGAAACACAATTGTTAGCACTAAGCAATGAAAATCCGTTGTTAGATCTCTAGCAATGAAAATCCCTTGTTGGTGCTAGCAATGAAATTCTATTGTTGGCACTAGCAATAAAAATCCGTTGTTAGAACTTGCAATGAAAATCCGTTGTTGGCACTAGCAATGAAAATCCGTTGTTAGAACTAGCAATAAAAATCCGTTGTCGGCATTAGTTTTTAACGATGCTGACCCACAGGTTGGTTTACAGGTGAGATAACGGACATTAAAAATATGACTCCGAGTACTACAAGTTAATTCATTCTACTCCGAAATGTGATCAATTACCCAAAGTATTATGTTATTATAATAATGGTTACTAAAGAGTTTATGTTCTTGAGCACTGTTTAATCTTTATTTTTCAAATTCTTCAAACGTCAACAAATGCAGAAAGCAGTTTGACTTTATATTAACAAGATATATGAGCATCGATCAATCACTTTCAATATTAACAGGTTTGGACTTGTTCGGGAATTTGCGTTTGAGTTATTTAAAAAGAGAGTTCCAATTAATTTATCGAAACTAGACAATCACACACCATTACAGGGCGGATCGGCGACTTTACATTCATCTTGAACATATTTTTTGTAGTCTATATCTTCTTGGGTCATGCTTAAATATATATTTCCCTATGTAAATTAAATATAATAATTAGCACATAAACTAGGTTATTGGCTTGGATTCCCTTATAAAACGCATATGCTTTATTTTAGTATCCTTTAAAGTTATCTTCATAAGCACTGAAGCACATAATCCTAATGTCCATGTTGGAATAACTTGTTAAATTCGTCATCTATAATACCTTCTAGCGCCGTCTTGATATGATGTTTTAAATCTCCGATATCAGTAAAACACTTTTCTTTAAAGTTCCTTTTCATTCTGTGGAACAGAAAGAAGCCCGCGTGAAATAAATCTGGCGTCTCGTGATCAAAATTAGAACACGATATTCACTTTGGCTCTCTGTTAGAGGCCCGGGCATAAACTGTTGTCACCTTTAGCATTCCAAATTCGACGATCATAATGAGTTTAATTTAGTTCCAATTGTCGAACTTCAATAATGAGATTACAGTTCTGTCTTCAAGTTGAGTATTTGAAGAACAACTTGAATGGAGTTGACTTACAGAGCTATCTCAACATTTATTAACCGAGAAAGTTTCGTACACTTGAGTTTACTAAGAACATGTTTTAAGCTGTCTGAATCATCACAAGAGTTTTCATCGAGTAAAAACAATACTTCGCAGCCAAACATTGTTCGCGAGAATCATTCGTTATTTGTGTCATGAGGCCACTAAAGGCGCCCACAAAGAACTGCCACAGAAACCATATTCGTCGTTGTCAGGTGACGTCGCTGGGCAAACTGACTAAGTAGAGGTCCTACAGAATCTCTTTAGCGTCGCAACCAAGTTCACAAGGCGCTCCATTTTGATTGAAGCTATTATTGGGCTGCCTTTAGTAATTTCTGAAACCGATAGAAATATTCTCGATAAATACCAATTATGGTTAATACACTAGAGGAAGCCGTCACTGTCCAATTAGCTCAAGCTACGACTTCAATATTATAGGTTGACCTACATAAGAACTTAGTGTAGCAAGTCGAAATTTTCTCTAAAAATGTGCGAGAAAAAGATATTTGAATCGATCTGCACATTTTATTGCTAGCTTAATGATTTCTTCTCCTCCAAGTGAGCCGGACCCCACAGGCTTGATGACCGTGTTAACTTGAACAATCCTCCTGTTTACCACGGTAACCCTTCCCGGTAATGGAGGGTCGTGGGGAGGGGGTTAGGATTAATTCTCGGGGGACACGCCCCCAGACCACCCTGTGAGAGGGGCTGATGCTTAGTTCGGTAATCAAGGCCCACTATAGTGTCTGTGTGCGATGGGGGATTTTATATATAATCCGCGATAATTTGTTGTTCACTTTGAATATTTGCCTGAAATTTGACAATGTTTCATAGCTAATAAAAGAAATACACAATAACTATATTTTGCTGTTTGCGACTTCTGAATTTCCTTCGTATCTTGTTCACACATCTTCAAATACAATTTATTGTTCCTCAATAGAATCGGAATCCAGAATTTCCTGTCTTAAGCAAGAATATCTTTTATGCGGTCAGTACCATCTTGTCTTGGATATGGCGGACATAGTTGGGACTTGTTAATCTTGGCTTACAGCCACATTAATGCGGTCTCGCAGTTCAATTATATATTGTTTCACACCTTCCCGAGCGATCTTTTAAATATGAAAGACAATTTAAAATAGATTAATCAAACAGGTATTATAACTAAGTGTCCTCGTCATGTATATATATTTTACGAATATTTGTGTATTATCGAATCTGAAATAAGTGGGAAGCTGTGTTATCCAGCTAGTATGTATCTGAGTAGCCGATAGGTTTGACTGAAACTCTGAGAGAATTCTAGTAGAAATATCGAAACTTCAATAACAGGGATGATCTAGCTAATTAAGAAAATATCAAATCCTAAAGAGATGACATAGCTACCAAGATGTTTTAATGAACTTTCTAAAAAAATGTTATCTCAGGTTTTTTCACCTAGGTGTAGAAATGGGATTGGACGGATGCAAAAATCTCCAATCACTAATGAGTGATCAATATACTAACCTTAATTTGGAGATGACTTGTCGCATCGTAAAAAAAGTAGTTGCAGAAGTTTGATCGGGCGCAGATGCCGGCAGATATTAAAATTTGGAATCTTTATCTCTCTTCCCTTCCACTTTTTATATCGGGGCAAATTTAACTTCTCGCTCTGACGCCTTTTTGTTTCCAAGTAATAAATAGGAGAACGGAGTTTATTTTGTTTGCCGCTGTCTTGCACCTGATTGGATCATCTTGATGGAACTTTGCTGATTGCTTCATATATCTATATACTGATATATATTGATATAGAAGTAGGCAACTACTTGCATGGCAGCCTACAGCCAATATATATGATACCCAATAGCAATTTCTATTTACTATACTATATCGATCTAAAAAATATTATAATTTGAACGACCTAGGTAGATATTAAGAAGTAATGAATACCTAAACTGATCATAATATTAATGCTTACTACAAAACATATTAACAATTCTTCATTGATTCTCTCGAATAGGATAATATTACGTTTTGATCAACATGTATCATATATATCAGAAAATATTTCTGGTCAAATAATCTTACGAATGCCCTCGCTCTCTAGGAGACGAATGACTAGCGCTGCCCATTGTGGACGTGATGAACAGGGACCTATAACACTACTGAAGGATCTACATATACATCAAGAATCTCGTTCTTACATCTTTGAGCAGTCAATGTGTCCCTTCCACAAACAAGTGTAAAAGCCTTTTCGAAATGAAGCCAGTCCAAAGATGATAACAATCCACCTAAAACGGCCTCTCTCTGTTGTCAGTGGCTGGAAGTTGGTCCCAGATGGAGACTCGTTGACAATCCGTGCCTAGGCTGAATATTTTGACTCGTCACTAAAGAGAACATGGACCCACAGATTATGAGTCAAGGAATGATATTCACGGCAGAAAATTCAAGCGGATTTTCTGAGAGAAGGGGTGAGAGGGCCAGCTAAATTTGGCGTTTTGATCAATTCATCCTTCTAAAGTTTTCGTCAAACAGTTTATCTTGAAGCTTTAATTTGACATATTAGAGAGCTCATTGAAGGGATGAACAGCTGTCACCCTTATGGCGACTATCATTTAGCCAGATAGTTGTCTTTTTGAGTCGTTATTGATCTTTTAAGCCCTGCTCTTATCTCATGGTGTTGGTTTCGTTTTCACTGAAAGGTACCAGACCACCTTTCTGTCAACATTGAACAACTTCAGTCAAGGATTGGCTTGCCCCCATCCTCCTGATACCTCTCCATCGTAAATGATCGAAAAACTAACACGTGAATCCATGATGTCCGAGCTAACAGAGCGAGTGCTTATCATGAAGTGTTAAAATTAGCAAATTCCCAATTTCAATTAATAAATAAAATTATTGAAACAGGTGAAATAATCCGATATTCATGCATATGTTTGCCAAATTTGCTCTTTTTAGTTTCTAGAAAGCCTTTTTCACATAATTTAAATGCCGGTGTATTAAATATATTTTATTTTCAATAAAAGTTTTATGTTACAATTATTTTAGAATTAAAAGCTAAAAAATATATTTTTTCAGATATTCTCCGGCATCCAGATTATCAACATTTCGCATAATTTGGTTGCATCTCCACCTCAGCCACATAGAGGTAGAATATACCAGTGTCTTGTCAGATAGTGTTGGTCCATTCACCGCTTTCTTAATTAGTTTCATGAAAAGTGAAAAATAGAATTTATATTATTAATTAATATTTTCAGCCTTCTTAAGTATAGTTATTTATCGAGCAGTCAATGTAACAATGTTTCAAAAGTCGTTTTCTTGAGTAGATTTATCAAGAGTGAACTGTAAAGATACTTGAATGACAGCTTTATTGAGTATATTCATCAAGAATGAGGTGTAGAAATACTTCAATGGCAGGTTTCTTGAGTAGGATCTTCAAGTTGATCAGTAGAGACACTTCAGTGACAATCCTTCAAGTAGATTCATCAAGGGTGAGCTGTGAAGATATTTCAAGGACAGTCTTCTTGATTATCATCAAGAGTGAGATGTAGAGAGATTTCAATGACAGTCTTCTTGTGTAGAATCATCAAGAGTGAGCTGTAGAGATACTTGAATGACAGTTTTCTTGAGAATATTAATCAAGATTGAGGTGTAGAAATACTTCAATGACAGGTTTCTTGAGTAGAATCTTCAAGGTTGATCTGTAGAGACACTTCAGTGACAATCCTTCAAGTAGATATGCGAAGATATTTCAATATGACAGTCTTCTTGAGTATATTCACCAAGATTGAGATATTAAGATACTTCAACAACTACGTTTCGAATATCTTACTTAGACGTTACGTACACAAATGCACAATTTAAAAATACAAAACTATCATTATATTGTCACGGTAGTGATAACGAGTATAACAAAAGTTTAAGTAAAAATAATTTATTTATAAAATGCCAAACTATTTCTAAAAATTATTTACAAGTAATAATATACAAGAATGGTAAGGGGTGTTGACTATGCAAATATTAATGATGATATACCACAGAATATTTAAAATAATTATTCAGTGACATTGCCCCCTTCCTAGATGAACAGCGTCCCGCTGTAATTATCACTTGAACAGATCAGCTTGGTCCTCAGGGTCATGGTAGGGTTTCATTCTCAGTACATGGACCAGGTCTCTTGTTTTGCGTCTCCTGGTTGGTTGGTCCACAGGTTCAACTTCGAAGGTCACGTCAGAGAGTTTCCGAGTAACCCTGTATGGCCCGAAGTACCTTTTCATCAGTTTTTCTGAGAGTCCCACCTTTCTTATCTGGATGAAAATCCATACCAGGTCACCGACGTTGTAATCCATTGCCTCGTGCTTTGAGTCATATCTGGCCTTGTCCTTTTCTTGGGCTTTCAAGGTTTCTAATCTTGCTAGCTGCCTAGTTTCTTCGACTCGCGAGGCAATCTTCTGACTGTAATCCTCTTGGAGATCTTCATGCGGATTTGGGAAAAGAGTGTCTACAGTTGTTTCGGCTTCGCGTCCATGAATCAGTTTAAAAGGGGTAAAACCTGTCGTATCTTGTTTTGCCGTGTTGTAGGCGAACGTGACGTAGGGCAGGATTACGTCCCAGTCCTTCTGTTCAACACTTACATACATAGCGATCATGTTGGCTAAGGTTTTGTTTAACCTCTCCGTCAGTCCATTCGTCTGGGGATGATACGCTGTCGTGAACCGATGTATCGACGAGCATTGATTGGTGAGTTCCGCAATCAACTTGGATTGAAATACTCGTCCTCGGTCCGTGATGATTTCTCTGGGGGCTCCGTGCTTGAGAACAACATCTTCCATTAAGAACTTGGCTGCTTCTTTTGCTTCCCCTGTGGGTAAGGCTTTAGTAACGGCATATCGAGTAAGATAGTCGGTACAGACTATGATCCATTTATTACCATTATCAGACTTGGGAAATCTTCCAAGGAGGTCCATTCCAACTCTCTGAAAAGGGGAGGTTGCAGGAGGTATGGCCTTAAGTAGTCCGGGTGGCTTTTGAGTTGATTGTTTCTTTCTTTGGCACTCTTTACAATGAGCGACATACTTCCGTATGTCCCGGAGAAGTCCTGGCCAGAAATATTTATTTTTAACTCTCTCATATGTCTTCGAAAATCCGAGATGACCTGCTGTGGGAGCGTCGTGTAAACTTTTCAGTAGTTCTAAGCGTAAGTGCTTGGGAATAACTAAAAGGTGTTGGTTTCCCAGGGGGTCGAAATTCTTTTTGTATAAGGTTCCTTTTAACATTTCATATCCTTTCGATTCGGCACCAAATCTTTCTGTTTCCTCTATCAATTTACAAATTTTAGGGTCTTTTCTTTGTTCAGCCTCGAAGCACGTCAGAGCAGTTATTGAGGGTATATCATCATCCTCATCATTGTATGCTTCTTCCGATTCAAGTTGGAGAGGATTTCGAGAAAGACAGTCGGCATCTTGGTGTTTGCGTCCACTTTTATAAACAACCGTTACATTGTATTCTTGGAGTTTTAAAGCCCATCTTGCTAGTCTTCCTGTCGGGTCCTTCAGATTAGATAACCAGCAAAGAGCGTGGTGGTCAGTGACGATGACAAACTCACGACCAAAAAGGTACGGTCGAAATTTGTTGATGGCCCATATTGCGGCCAAGCATTCTCTTTCCGTTGTTGAGTAATTCTTCTCCGCCTTAGATAAAGTTCTTGAAGCATAACCAACTGGCCGCTCTTTCCCATCGTTGATCTGTACGAGGACAGCTCCAATTCCATAACCGCTGGCGTCAGTATGAAGCTCGGTTGGCAGTTGTTCTTCGAAATAGGCAAGAACAGGTTCAGACATCAATGCTTTTTTCAAGGAATCAAAAGCATCCTGTTGGTCAGAGTTCCACATGAATTTATTATCTTTTTTGAGGACTTCGTGTAAAGGAGCAGCTTTCTCAGCAAAATTTTCGATAAATCTACGATAATAGGAACATAGGCCAATGAAGCTTCTCACATCTGTTATAGATTTTGGGGTTGGAAACTTGGCGATAGCTTCAATTTTTTCTGGATCGGGATAAATACCTTTACTATCGACGAGGTGTCCAAACACTCTGATTCGTTCGGTTCCGAAAAGGCACTTTTTTGGGTTGAGGCGTAGCTCGGCCTTGTCGAGACATTGTAGTATGATTTCAAGCCGATGTAAATGTTCGTTGAACGATTTGGAATACACCACGATGTCGTCTAAATAACAGAGGGCCATCGTCCATTTCAGGCCTTTCAATATCTTGTCCATCATGCGCTCGAATGTTGCAGGGGCATTGCACAGGCCAAAGGGCATGACTAGGAATTCGTAGAGTCCGTCAGGGGGTGATAAAGGCAGTTTTTTCTCTATCTGCTTCGTCGACTTCTATTTGCCAATATCCTGAACGAAGGTCCATTGATGAATAAAATTTGGCTCCTTTCAGGGAGTCAAGTGTATCATCGATTCGGGGTAGTGGGTAAACGTCTTTTTTAGTAACTTTGTTTAGTCGTCTGTAATCCACACAGAAACGCCAGTTACCATCCTTCTTCTTCACTAAAATAACCGGCGATGACCATGGACTTTCTGAATGACGTATAATACCGGCGTCTAGCATTTTGTCCACTTCCGTTTGGATTGCTTGGCGTTCTGTAGGGGAGACTCGATAGGGTCTATGCTTAATAGGCTGATGGTTTCCAGTTTCAATTTTATGTTTGGCTAATGAAGTTTGCTTTACAGATTCATTATTTTTATCAAATATTTTATCATATCGTTTTAAAATTGATAAGATTTGAGACTGCTGCTCTTCTGATAAATCATCACTAATTAAATTTTGTAAAAATTTAAAGTCACTTTTATCAGCATGACTGGCATGATTCGCATTTTTCACCTCCTTAATAGATTCAGAACATTCTGAAATAGCCGTCAAGTTATTTTCTTCAACCCTTTGAATTTTTCCTAGGCACATTCCCTTAGGGACTATTTGAGCTGTGGTGCAAGAATTTACGATCCATAGGTTTCCTTTATTATGGGAAAGCCTGAATAATGCACAGGGAAGTGTTAACCCTTTTCCTATTAATACCTTTTTCGAAGGTTCAAAAAGTACCTGATTTTGCCCATTAAGCTCTTCACTCATAACATTTATTAGTTTGGTAGATTCGGCTGGGATTACGACGCTTCTGCTAGCCACAACCTTTCCCCTGGAAGCTGGTGAATCTAGTACATCTTTGGCCTCTTCCAATCTGATTTCGGCGCGTCCACAATCAATCACGGCATTTGATGCCTCTAGGAAATCCCATCCGAGGATAATACTTGGGTTACTATTAGGGAGGACGATAAACTCAAGCGGCTGTTCCAATCCATTGATGCTCAAGCTGATTGTGCATCGGCCGATCGATGTAACATTCTTGCCATCAGCAACTTTCAGAGTCATTCCGCTATCTTTGAACATGGTCTTTTTTAATTGTCGTCTTAATCCATCAGAGATAACTGAAAAAGAGGAACCTGAATCGACCAGAGCAGAAAATGCAATGTCATCAATGATGATTTCGACATAATTTTGTTGTAATTTAGCGGCTGTCGACGATGGAGGGTTTTTCACACCCGCGGCTTCCCCCTCGAAAGAAGACGCGACGCTTAGTTTTTTTCTAGATTGTAGCGGCGTGGGGATTGGCTTGTATGGCGGCCTGGGGAAATGGACTGGCGTCTTGGGGATCTTCCTCTGTTTGGATACGGCGATTGTCTGCGGTAGGTTTGGCTTCTTATGGCTTGGTGGTTACCCATTTGAGGTTCTTGGGTGCTTGGTGCATGTCCTTCGGGTCTCTGCGTCCATTGTCGGCGTTCTCTACAATATCGCTTAACATGGCCTGGGCGGCCGCAATTAAAACATATTGGGATGTTGTCATGCGTCCTCCATTCATCCGTTCTTCGTTGTGGTGGCGTCTGGTTATATATGGGCGTTTGGGT
This sequence comes from Cordylochernes scorpioides, assembly GCA_030710605.1. NCBI lineage: Eukaryota > Metazoa > Arthropoda > Arachnida > Pseudoscorpiones > Chernetidae > Cordylochernes > Cordylochernes scorpioides. The sequence continues at coordinate 55,431,706 of CP092876.1, forward strand.
AGGGTACTGACGTCGTGGAACCTGGTTGAATGTACGTGTTTGGTTGGGGTACGACTGTCGTGGCGGAGGCCTTTGAATAGGCTTCGAAATTGCAGCTACGTTTTTTTCAATCTCTTCTCGGATAATTTCTTTCAGAGAAGATGGTTCAGGGGTAGTTGACTCCGGATTTAGTGCGCGATGAACTTCTTCACGCACGATGCGTCGGATTAAGTCTTCCATTGATTCAGAGTCTGCTGAATCGATGGCGGCAACATTCGGTAGTCTGTCAAATACTACACGTTTTTTTACACGTTTTTTATTTGAAGCCTCGATTTTTCGACACCATTTGATGAACTCATCGATACTTACAATGTCTAAAATGATGATTGACTGATATATCTCCTCCGATATTCCTTTCGTCAAGTGTGCAACTATTTCATTTTCCATCATAGCCGGATTCACTTCTCTGCACAGATGGAGAACATCTTGAATGGAATAATCACTGGTCTCCTCCTTCCCCTGAGCTCGAGTTTTGAGGTTCTCTGCGAGTTGATCTTTTTGGGTGACATGATGTCCGAAATTCTGAGAAAACATTTTCACAAAAATATCCCATGAATTGATTTTCTCTTCAACATTTTCGTACCATCTGTGCGCTGTTCCTTGGAGGAAAAAATAAACATTTGCGAGGCACATTGAATCATCCCAGCAGTTGTAGCGAGCGACGCGATGAAATTCTTTCAACCATTTTTCTGGATTCTGGTTGCGTTCTCCAGTAAAAATAGAAGGGTTTCTAAAAGGTTGAAAATGGTACTCACCCATTTTTGTCTGTGTCTCTTGCTTGATCATAGCGATGTTTTCTTGAGGTTCTAGTCCTTGTAGTCTTCGGCTTCTTCTAACGGCTTGGGCGTCGAGGGAATATTCCAGCTTCTCCACCAGTTGTCACGGTAGTGATAACGAGTATAACAAAAGTTTAAGTAAAAATAATTTATTTATAAAATGCCAAACTATTTCTAAAAATTATTTACAAGTAATAATATACAAGAATGGTAAGGGGTGTTGACTATGCAAATATTAATGATGATATACCACAGAATATTTAAAATAATTATTCAGTGACAATATATATAATTTTATAACAATTTATTTTTATAAAAATATTCGAAAAACACCTTGCGGAATATGTTTAATTATTGTTTAAATACACTGTATAACAAAAATTTCGACGCATCAAGAAGGAGTTGTCAGATTAGGACAAAAATTGGTGTATGTAAAGAGCATGTATAGGGGGGGAAAACGATTAAAATTTCAGAACAATTGAGAGTTTGATCGTCACAAATTGAAAATGTCAATATGTCGTTGGATCCCCACTGGCCTGGATGCAGGCTGCCACCCGGCGTGTCATGGACTGATAAAGATTCCGGATGGTGTGCTGCGGGATTTCTTGCCAAATTGTCTCCAACTGTCGGGCTAAATAGTCAACATTCCGGGATGGTTGCAATCGCCTTCCCATCACGTCCCAGATGTGCTCTATGGGCGAGAGATCAGGCGACCTTGCTGGCCACGGAAGAGTTCGGCAAGATTGAAGACAATCCATAGTAACACGTGCCGTGTGTGGCCGGGCATTATCTTGTTGAAAGGTAAGCCCGGGGTGATGTGAGAGGAACGGCAACAAAACAGGCCGTAGAATGTCATCTAGGTACCGTTGTGCTGTCAGGGTGCCAGGAATGACTACCAATGGGGTCCTGCTATCAAATGAAATGGCACCCCAGACCATAACGCCCTGTTGTGGACCTGTGTGGTGTTCGACAGTAAGGCCAGGATCCACACGCTGCTCAGGTCGTCTGCAAACACGTTTGCGACGGTCGTCAGGACACAGTAAGAAGTCAGCGCAGTTCCAAGTTGATCGCTCCCGACACCACTGTAGTCGGACTTGTCGGTGCACGGGTGTGAGGGATAGGCATCGTAACGGTCGGCGAACTCTTAGATTCAGCTCTCTCAGTCGCCTGTTGATGATCATTTTGGACACTTGTGTGCCGGTCACACATTGGATGTAGATAACGTGGATTCCGGTGCTGCGACAGCATTCTGACAATTGCTCTGTCCTCCCGTTCTGTTGTTGCCCTTGGTCGACGTTGCGTATAAGGTTTTCGAATATTTTTATATAAATAAACGCAATTTTTTTATATCTGAAAATACATTTTTTAGAACTCAAGTCTTCACAACATATATTCAAAGTTATATATATTTTAATCGTTCAACACGACCAATTTAATCTTAGGAATATAGAATAGTTTGTCTAAAAACACATATTCACCCAGCACAAAACTTATTTCAAGTTTATATATCTAAATTCTATCAGAATTGTACCACCCACATGTTGTATAGTTTTGCCTTGAGACATAACCCAACTAACATTTGATATAGATCTAGGCAACTGTATTCCAATCAAACTACATTACGAAATGATAAATTGTTACATTTTGTCTTAACAGAATTATTTATTTGCCCAAATTCCACTTTCTGGTATTAAATAAGTATTAAAGGTCTTGTGTTTATATAATGAACTGTCTTTTGGAAGGCTTTACAAGCGATAGACGTATGCCCTTAATACAAGAGGCGCCTGTTGTATTTTAGACTTATTAGTTTAGGATATTTCGACGATCTACACGGTCGTCTTTATCAAAACACGATTCTATTGTAATACACGGCTGTTGAAGAATGGGATTTGATGATTTGGGTTTTGAATAGAATAAATTAATATTATCAAATTTCGCCTCCTAACGAGGGCCAATAGCCCGAAACACATTCGTGGATGGCTTTTCTTGATTTACCAAGAAAAATGTTTGGCCAAATATCAGGGAACAGGTTAAATCAACGTTTAGTTGATCTTTGTTTCATTAGATGACGCTCTGCCATCTAAAATCCTTATGTGCTCGTGATTGGTATATTCCTTTTCATATTTTAATACCAACACCTGACCTTTTTTATTATTTTATTTTTCACATATATATGTGTGTGTATGATATAAAAGAAAGATCCCAAAAAACTGCTGGTTCTATAGACACAAAGAAAAAATTTGAAAGTTTTCAATTCCTCATTAAGGCTGGCCTTGCCCCCTGGGTGAGGCAGGCTCGACAAAAACGTCTCTGATTAAAAAAAGGCGTGTGTCTAATTGGCAGCTTAAGACGACGGCGGTAATCTGTGATTTTCTATAGATTATCATCATCATAGGCTTGTAATTTTAACGGGATTATTAAATGGTTCCTCACAAATTACGTGTCACCTACCTGATTGAAATACTTGTTAAAGTTACGCTTTTTTTCTATCAAAAAGTAAATCTTTTGAAGTTATTCATAAAAAAAAATTGTAACACCCTAAAGTGTTCTAAAACTCAAAATATATATTTTAGAATTAAAAATTTATCACCATGAATACATTTGGAAAGTTCAAGGGAGATTAGAAATCACGTGAAAAAGTTCAAAATCAAAAGAATTCAAAACATTAATATTCTGATTTCAGCTATGGATATCACGCATATCAACGAATTTACCATAATACCAGATTCAGGCAAATTCGGGAAAAAAGTTATCCTCATGCTATGGGTTTAATTATGGCTTTCCCTACATAGCTGGTAGCGAATTTTATGAAAAATCAACAACAACAACAAAAGCCTTTATTGAGGACCTCTCGTCCTATAAAGGATTCGCCAGTTTACAGAGTAATTGAAGAGTAGAGAACTAAGAATACAGAGAGAAACCTATAAGTAGTAGGTATAGTGTAGTATTTTCTACACTGTGACTATATACAACAGCAGCAACAAGCCTTTTACTGGAATCAAAGTCCCATACAGGATTCGTCATTCTAATCCTGACAAAGATAATTTACATATAATTATTCACATCAGTGATGTTATGAAAAATCTAATTAAAGAGTATATTTGAAATTGTCCTATCTACCGAAGAAGTGTTTCAACTATGAGAAGAGGGCGCTTGAATAAGATTTTCAAAAAATATATATTTTTTACGTCCATAGTCTTCTTGAATACCATTCCTTAGATTCCACCCTTCGGTGTAGCATATACTTATATGTGTATAATCAGAATCGCCCAATACAGTATTAGAGCTCTAAGAAGCGGTTTGGTAGAATAAATTGGCGAAACTGCTGGGAGGATTCATTACTGTTAATCCAAGCTCTCCCAATATAATTATTTTATTCACTATATATTCTAAATTGCAAAGAGAGAAGAGGCATTTTGACAATAGATATGTTTGTTCCAGATGACCTTTATTTACTCCAAATATAAAATATTTGAAGGGCAAGTGGTGAATCATCAGTTTCGACAGTTCAATCTACCAGACCGCTGCAGCTATTGTATTTACTTGCTGGCCGTTAGGAATTCTAGTCGAACACTGGTATCAAGTATAAGTGCCATTGATAGGTATCTTATGCCAGAAACCTGTACAATCTCCTCAATAGATGTAGCTAAATAAGACACGCCATACACTTACAACATGTATTTCTTAACTACGTATTAGTAAGGCATAAATAACACTCTTTAATAGGCTTTATAAAATGTTCTTTAATTCTAATATTGTTTTTATTTTATTTTATATACTGCTACGTGGGAAATTAGTAAATACAAACTTCATAACAGTAATTTATTTTAAGGCAATAACAAACTATGCATAATTTTTAAAAAGTTAAAGCAATGAGGGAAGTTTACAGAGAGTATCAAAATATAAACATAAAAAATAATACTCTGTTACTAAAATAATAAATACTCTGCTACATTATTCCTTTACTATGGGAACAGCTTGCAATTATTGTAGTTACTAAAATGGATCTGACGTGGTTATGCCAAGGATTCCATTGAAGTCTTGGAACTTTGTCCCTAGTATCTTTGCGTCCTTTTTCTTGCGGCGTGAAGAGCGGCTTTGTCGTCATATTGTCTATAGGGACATCGTCATCTTGGATAGAAGTCTTGGCTTTGACACGGCGGTGGAATCCTGGAGCCAGTCTCTGAAAATGTAGATCACAACACATGGCCTCAAGGTCTTCTCGGTGAACTTCAGTTTGTCTTCCCTAATTTACCCAGCATCGTCACCAAAATGCCACGTAGAAAAATAGAAAAGACAAACTTAAGGATGGCACAACAATTTATTTTAGGGCAAGAAAAAACTAGGAATAATAATAATAATAAAAAAGATAATCAATGAGGGAAGTTTACAGAGTAGCATAATATAAATATCAAAAAGGATACTCAGTTAATAAAACAACAAATACTTTGCTACAATACTATTAGTACAAAATGGTATTTACCTCATCCGCCATATTTCTCTATCTTCTGCTGTGATGTGGGATAAAACAATTTGTATAACAATAAATCTATATATCGGATCTCTTTGAGCCAATTACAATCTGAGATGATTTGAGGATCAATCAATATATTCGAATTTATATATATATATATTTTTTTTTTTTTTCAAATTTGACCATAATATATATCATTTCTCTTTGAAGCAATCGAGAGGATTGTTCATTACCTTCTTAATGAAAGGTTTCAGCTGAATTGTATGGAAATATATATGTTGCTTAATTGAAGTTTCCCATTTCTTTGACATATATGCATACTAAATAGGTGTATTAATATTTTAAGATTTGCTTTTCATCTAATATTTTATTAATATATCTCTATACATATATAACTATTTTGAAAATAAACACCTATACACAAAACTTTTTTGAAAAATTTGAAGATATAGCCAAATATACAATTTTTAACAACAAATAATTCATTATTAATATATAATTTTAGCGCGAATGATTCCTTCTTAAATTATAATTATATCTACTGGCTTTACTATGATGATAAAAATAATGAGAAGCTTGGCTCATCAGTGATGAACCCTTTCAGCGGATTCGCCAGTTTAATCACTTTTTGATTCGCACTAAAGGCAATATAGAGAATTTCTAATATTTGGAAAAAAAATAATCGTTTTGCTTATAGAGGGCACACTAATATATTTTAATGATTAACATACGTATATTTTTATGATAATATATATTTTGAAAATAGAGCAATCCATAAATAAATCTTTAAATAAAAAGGCATGTATTGGATCAAAATATCATTTATTTTACCAATATTTGTATATTACTATATTACATATATAACATATATGTATTACTATGAGAGCTATAAATTAAAGCATATATTCTGAGGTATATAAATACTAAAAATATATGTTTTGAATATAGGTTTCATCTTCAACTGAAAAAAAGAGTCTATGTATTTGATTTCTGCGCTCCTGGAACTTGTGGTAATTTCATATATTATCTCTCTCAGAAATACACATAATCTATGAATTATATTTAAAAATTTCCAGAGCTCATAACCATAATATAGCAACGTTTTTTAACTATGCGTTTCATGTACAAATACTTTGTTTAAAATCGGCTATAACGTATGCAGTTCAGGGCACAAGTCGTTATTCTACAATGAAGAATACAACGTCATCCAAATTACTTGCAATTCTAAATTTGGCTGGGTTTAAAGATATGTGAAAAGTGATGTAAAGCGAACCGTGTTTGTTACGCAGTCCCTATGTAATGGAATACGAGCTTCCAAGGCCATCTGTACTTTGTCACCGCAGTCAGTTATGGCATTTTCTGTCTTCTACTGTTGTCTAGGTACTCACTCGCTTCTGAATGTAACCATTACATCTGTTAACTGGTATAAAATATGTTCTTGTAACCTGGAACCTATGTATATAATTTCAAAATCAAAATAATCTCTACATATTTTCCATATAATTTAATAAATTCGAATTCATTTTCCATTTTTTCAACGCCTTTTCCGTATCTATCAGACGAATCTGTAGATAAGACTAAAAGTCTTTAAAATAGTATTGATTGATTGATAGGTATTAGTGTGTGGTTGTTTAAAATTTCCTCTCTTCTCACTATCATTATCTATAAATATAGCTGAATAAAAAGTATTGAATTGAAATATTTATTTTGGATTATATTGGAATATCTTTATATTACTAGTTTTCCTAGCGCTGCGTTTCAATGGATCTTTTAGAGAGAACTCTAGTTTCTAACTCTTCAATCAAGTCTATAGCGAACAATGAATGGCCTATATAAGCCAGGAGGTTTGGCAGATAAGAGCATGTCGACCCAATATCTACCGAGCATTTAGTGAAATAATCCAAGCCGAAATGGGAAATATGCAACAATGTATTTCCCTTAATTGCATCGTAGAAGGCGATATTAGGGCCACCTGGCAACTCTGCTTCGAGCTTTGCTGCACTTCCAGCTGTAACTCTTTTTTTAGTGATTAGATATTTTCAAAAGATCTTATAGTAATTTTGTTTTAATATATTTCATCCTAATTATAGCATATTTTAGTTCATATCTCTACAAATTGAACCAAGTTACTTTCGTGCAGGCAGGTGTCGCCATCTTCCCAGAATTTTTATAGAAGTATTTTATTGATGTTTTAGTACTATGTAGTTTTCAAAGGTTGAAAGTATAGGAATTCATATATATTATCATGGTTCTGTCTTTAACTCTTTTTTTTTTACGCTGACTCTCTTCTCCTCTTCCTTTTTTTCTTATGTTCCGTATAACTGCCGAAGCTTTTACGCTTTGTGCTATTTTTTCACATTGTGTAGCGTCCTCACGCAATTCTGGCCTTAACTACCCGTTTCATGATTTTTCAGGATGCCTTAATGACCAATTTTTTTGGTCGTTGAGGTACAGCTTGCACCACGCTGATGAGGGCCAACAGCCCGAAACGCGTCCGTGGTTAGCTTTTCTTGATTAATCAAGAATGGGTATTTGGCCAATTCTGGAATAATTAAAAATCAACGAGAATAGTTGATATTTATTCCGATAGATGGCGCCAGCCATCAGCAACTTTCAGTTGCACGATAAGGAGATGCCTTTTTCTAAATTCATGCACCTTATCCCAGTACAATGTTACATTTGTGCTATTTTTTCACATTGTGTAGCGTCCTCACGCAATTCTGGCCTTAACTACCCGTTTCATGATTTTTCAGGATGCCTTAATGACCAATTTTTTTTGGTCGTTGAGGTACAGCTTGCACCACGCTGATGAGGGCCAACAGCCCGAAACGCGTCCGTGGTTAGCTTTTCTTGATTAATCAAGAATGGGTATTTGGCCAATTCTGGAATAATTAAAAATCAACGAGAATAGTTGATATTTATTCCGATAGATGGCGCCAGCCATCAGCAACTTTCAGTTGCACGATAAGGAGATGCCTTTTTCTAAATTCATGCACCTTATCCCAGTACAATGTTACATTTGTGCTATTTTTTCACATTGTGTAGCGTCCTCACGCAATTCTGGCCTTAACTACCCGTTTCATGATTTTTCAGGATGCCTTAATGACCAATTTTTTTTGGTCGTTGAGGTACAGCTTGCACCACGCTGATGAGGGCCAACAGCCCGAAACGCGTCCGTGGTTAGCTTTTCTTGATTAATCAAGAATGGGTATTTGGCCAATTCTGGAATAATTAAAAATCAACGAGAATAGTTGATATTTATTCCGATAGATGGCGCCAGCCATCAGCAACTTTCAGTTGCACGATAAGGAGATGCCTTTTTCTAAATTCATGCACCTTATCCCAGTACAATGTTACATTTGTGCTATTTTTTCACATTGTGTAGCGTCCTCACGCAATTCTGGCCTTAACTACCCGTTTCATGATTTTTCAGGATGCCTTAATGACCAATTTTTTTGGTCGTTGAGGTACAGCTTGCACCACGCTGATGAGGGCCAACAGCCCGAAACGCGTCCGTGGTTAGCTTTTCTTGATTAATCAAGAATGGGTATTTGGCCAATTCTGGAATAATTAAAAATCAACGAGAATAGTTGATATTTATTCCGATAGATGGCGCCAGCCATCAGCAACTTTCAGTTGCACGATAAGGAGATGCCTTTTTCTAAATTCATGCACCTTATCCCAGTACAATGTTACATTTGTGCTATTTTTTCACATTGTGTAGCGTCCTCACGCAATTCTGGCCTTAACTACCCGTTTCATGATTTTTCAGGATGCCTTAATGACCAATTTTTTTGGTCGTTGAGGTACAGCTTGCACCACGCTGATGAGGGCCAACAGCCCGAAACGCGTCCGTGGTTAGCTTTTCTTGATTAATCAAGAATGGGTATTTGGCCAATTCTGGAATAATTAAAAATCAACGAGAATAGTTGATATTTATTCCGATAGATGGCGCCAGCCATCAGCAACTTTCAGTTGCACGATAAGGAGATGCCTTTTTCTAAATTCATGCACCTTATCCCAGTACAATGTTACATTTGTGCTATTTTTTCACATTGTGTAGCGTCCTCACGCAATTCTGGCCTTAACTACCCGTTTCATGATTTTTCAGGATGCCTTAATGACCAATTTTTTTGGTCGTTGAGGTACAGCTTGCACCACGCTGATGAGGGCCAACAGCCCGAAACGCGTCCGTGGTTAGCTTTTCTTGATTAATCAAGAATGGGTATTTGGCCAATTCTGGAATAATTAAAAATCAACGAGAATAGTTTATATTTATTCCGATAGATGGCGCCAGCCATCAGCAACTTTCAGTTGCACGATAAGGAGATGCCTTTTTCTAAATTCATGCACCTTATCCCAGTACAATGTTACATTTGTGCTATTTTTTCACATCTATATATATGTATATATAAATACTCTATTTTTTCTTTAGCTAAAATATCTTTCTCCACACACACATATATGTGGTCATAAATTTCAATATATACTAGATTTTAATATGTAACATAATTATAGTGTTACATCCCCAAAATGTAGATACAATTCAACTCGCCAGAACAGCCTACATCATGCCTTCTCATGTAGAGCAGACACTCTCCTGGACCTTGTCTGCGTCTTCGGTGCTGGCCTCTCTTCTAGGTGACATTCAACCTGCCTCGTCCTTTTGTGTTACACATTGAGGTCTGAAACCACTGTGACCCCACAACACTACGTCAATCTGCCTACCAAATATGCATTTAGGTATTTCATTTTCAACTTAATATATTATTTATAAAATATTAAAATAGGTATATTTTTTCCTCTTCTATGTGTATCGGCTTTATTTATTTTACTCGCTTTACTAAAGTAAACCCAAGTACCCGTTAATGTTTTACAAAACTTCAATACTAGGCGTTTTTATGGTAATTCTATGGAAAATGTTTTGGGTAAATGTATAGACAGAGATTTATTTGAATGAACAAATGATATTTAGATTCATTTTATATTTTTTAGAGTTAAGACCTTCTATCTTTTCTAATTTTTATAAAAGAAATCTATATATATACTCTAGATACTTGAAAGTATTTCGCGAGAATTTCTCTTAGTGTATAAAAGAACACAACTTCTCATTGTCCTTACTGCGATGAAAAATATTTGAAGGGCGTGGCTTCATCAGTGGTGAACCCTTCCAACGGTTTCGCTAGTAAATTAAACTGATGAAACCTTGAGGAAAGTTCACAACTGATGTGACCCAGACCCTCCCAACATTATCATCGCAATGAGGACAGTGAAATTATTTGCAACAAATATCATAAAATTTCGCGCAAAGAGATTCACATATACAGATGGCTCACAAATTCTTTTAATCTCTAACATCTACATGTGGATTATTGTATATGCATTATAAATAGATATCTTGTTTTAAAATGCTTCTAATAAATACATTTTAAGCATTTATCAAAATATATGTGTCATTTTACACATGAATAAGTGGTGGTGTCTTGTCCCTCCATGGAAAGGGAGGGTGCCATTGCCCCGATGGTCAGTCACATTTCAGAGTTCCTTATAGGCCTTCACGGTTACCGTAGCGGCTCGGGGCTCACGACACTGTACTTCGCCCTACAGGGCAGTCCTTTACTTGTGCTGCTTCTCCCGCCCGCCACGTAGAGAAGGGGTTGGACTTCTGGGCAGGGCATGAATGAGTTATAAAATATTTTAATTAAACATTCAAATAAAAATTCAAGCTCTTGCTTTAATATTTGACAGGGTTAATTAAGAATTACAAGTACACGTACTTGTATAATTTAACAAGTAATCATCTCAGTTTCCATTGTAGTGTCGCTAACGTGACTGCGATGTATGTAAGGCTATGGTCTCCCCAATCAGTAAGAGTAGATGTGCGATATACAGAAATGTTCAGTGAACATCCCTGTTGACCATCCACCATCTCTGGCTTAATTGCCTCCGTACACACAATAGCAGAAGAAAGTTTTCACCGGGTGACGACGACAAATCGATCGGCTGCATACTTTGTTAATGATGCGGTGACTTCAATAATGATTCAAGTTTGCTGCTTGTGATAGTTAGCACATTCCACTTCTTAACTATTCCCCGTGATGTCTTTGTTGGCGTTTTTACACCTTCCATATTCCACATATTTGCATTAACTTTAATCGAATATTCTTCATAAATCTTTTTCGTTTTCTTTTCCCTCCCAGGATTTCGAAAACATCGTTCTTTTTAAAATATTTTTTTTTGCTAATCTCTAGTATACGTGATACAGGCCATGATAATCATGGTGGGTAGAGGTAGGCCACTGCTTTTACTGTAAGTGCACCACATGTCTACATATTTGGAAAGCATTTAGACTTTGCACCTACAAATGTACCAGCCTTCTGTGAAAAAGAAAGCTACAAGCCACTAATAAATTCTTAGCTCGAACATATAAATTAAATTATTTTTATATGTTTTAAGGAAGATAAATATGCAGCATTACATCTCGATAAAGATGAAAAGACTATCAAGATAGACAAAGGAATTTTACAAGCTTAACGTTGAATATAGGTATTATTTGATCACAAGAACTTCAATCAAATAAATACCATATTTCATTTAAATAAAATTAAGGGTTTTTAGGTGAAGTTATATAATTTAAAATTAAATTAAATGAATGTACGAGGGGTGTCCCATAAGTCCGTGGCCCGACATATAAAGAAAAGGACTAATAAAATGATTATGATTTATTCTTCAACATAATCCCCTTCAAGGTCTATACACTTTTTCCAACGATGTTCAAATGCTTTTATGCCCTCCAAAAAGAACGATGTTTCAAGTGACTCAAAAAATGAGGTTAGAGCATCAATGACCTCTTCATCTGGCCTAAAATGAATGCCAGAAAGTGAATTTTTCAAATCAGGAAATAGGTGGAAGTCAGACGGAGCTAGATCTGGTGAATTGGGTGCATGTGGTAAAAGTTCAAAGCCAGAATCATAAATAGCAGCCATGGCTTGCAGCGACCGATGACTCGGAGCATTGTCTTGATGGTAAACAATCTTCCTGGACAACTTTCCTCTTCTTTTTTCTTTAATAGCTTATCGTAGTTGCTTCACAAGATTTGCATAATAATTGCCAGTGATGGTTTGAATCTTATTAAGAAAGTCTAGAAGAAGTACACCCTCGGAATCCCAAAAGACAGACCCCATAACCTTCCCTGCTGATGGAACTGTCTTGGCTTTCTTGGGGGGAGGGGAACCGGAGTGTCTCCAATGCATGGATTGTTGCTTGGACTCTGGTGTAAAGTGATGGGCCCAAGTCTCATCCATGGTAACAAATCTATTAACAAATTCCTCTGGATTGGCTTCAAATAACGCAGGATTGTCAGAAGATAAATTTCTCCATACAGCCTTTGATCGGGTGTCAAAAGTTTGGGAACCCAACGGGCAGAAAGCTTCCTGAGGCCCAAGTGTTCTCTCATGATCCGATCCACTGTTGTTTTTGGAATACCCAAGATCTCTTCTATCCGACGAACTGTCATTCTTCTGTCCAACATAACCAAATCATGTATCTTGTCGATGTTTTCTTGAGTAACTGACTCAACAGGTCTTCCTGGTCTCCCTAATTTAACGCAGCTACCCAATATTTTACTGTGCTATAGGAAGGAGTATCTTCCCTTAATGTATCCACCATACCTCTTAGATTTCCCTTGGCGACACTCCTTTCTTACAAAGATATTTTATTGCAGCACGAATCTCGTTTGTCTACATTTTAGATGATTCCTGTTTCTTGTCCTCTTTCAGAACCTTTAACAAATAAACGGTTAGTTGTAGAAACTTAAAAATTTACATATCTTTATACAAGGCTTTAAGGTATATATGGTAAAATTTATTAGTTTCTAATATTTCGTTCTCATGGTCGGGCCACAGACTTATGGGACACCCCTCGTATAGGTAAAAACTTAATAATTGATTTTATAATATTGTAAAGTAATTAATTAGACATAAAACTTATCGCTGAGATAAAATATTTTATTTATAAGTCTAAATGAGATCCAAATTTCTCGCTTGCATTCTTTATTTATTTGATAGAGAATTTTTTTGGGACTTAAGTTCCATTTTTGGATCAACGCAAAATGAAGACGGCCCGACCCGCACCGACCGACCCTATAGAGGACCGACCCGATTGCCAAGAAGCTACAGACAAGATGCATCCCCGGACAAGCCCCAACCCTGGCACCCATAAAAGGTCACATCCCTTAGTACGGCCCTGTGACTTCCAGGCTTACGTGGATAATATCAAAATCTGAAAAACGACAATAATCACAATAATTTAAAAATACAAAGAAGGATTCTAGATGTTTCTGAATCATCATCAAGTACAACAGAGTATTACAAATAAATAATTCAGTGATAAATAAATTAAATAATACACTATATAGTACAAATGAATACATTAAGACGCGAATGTTTCTTTTCACAAATAAATCAAACCTCTACTGTCCTTACTGCGATGAAAAATATATTGCGAGGGCTTGGCTCATCAGTGGTGAACCCTTCCAGCGATTTCGCCAATTTAATCTACCAGACCTCTTCGTTAGAGCTCTAATACTTTATTGGATCATTCTGCTTTTATATGCAACACTGAAGGGCGGAATCTTAGAAATGGCATTTAAGAAAACTATTGACATAAGCTTTTAGGACAGTAGAATTACATTTAAATATTTTCATCGAGCAATGCACTTCCGCAAACAATAAAGACAAGGCCAGTTAGGCATAAATTAATACATAGCAATGACGCGCCATCTATATAATACAAATGAAAGCACCAAAACGGATATGTATTTTTTCACAAATATACTACAATATATTATGTATTTCAATATTTTAAAAGAATATCGCAATTTGTGATTCTTGAAAACATGTTCATTGATACGTACTGAGTAGCTATCCTATACAAGAAACTTACAAAGAATGCCAGAAGATCAATAGAAAATAAGTCTTAAAGAGGGTTAATCATTTTTTGTGGGTTCGGTGCTCGCATATAAGTATGAATACAGATATTAGTGATTTTCTAAATACAAGATTATATATATATATATATTAAAAACAAAGATTTATCAAGAAATTGGGTTGGCCAAATATCAGGGAACTGGCTGAAAGCACATCTGCCATCTGAAAAGCACATGTGCTCCTGGTCAGGATATGCCTTTTTATTTTTAATATAGGAATATTTTAAAATAAAGCAATCCATAAATAAATATTTAATTAAAAAGGCATATATTGGATTAAAGTATTTTAGCCTTTTTTTCTCACCATTGAATATAGGCAAAAAATACCCTTTTAAATTAATTCTATTGACGTTATGTGACGCTGAATTTGTTTTTAACACACATTAATATGTTATAATACATTGAAAAAGGTTGGCGTTCAGCCAACTAAAATATTAGTAAAATAAATTATATTTTTATCCAATATATGCCTTTTTAATTACTTCGATGATAACTTCGATATATATATATATAATAGAAATAAATATAATTTATATGAAAGAGAAATGTATTAGAGAAGGAGTAATGATAATTAAAAACAAATTATAAAAATATTACTTTTAAGGTATCAAAAAGGTTTTACATTTTAAATAACAAAATAGGGTTGTAACAAGTTCACGCTGTTGCATCGGCAGTTACGCGTCATATAAGCAGAACATAGGGGAAAAAAGGAAGAATTGAAGGTATTATGATAAGAAAAAGAGCAAAGACGATATACGAATATCGTGTTATTGCCTTACACATCTCTAAATATAGAATAGAACACACTATTTGTAAAGTGATACATGAGAAACACAGAGAAACATAATGTTCTGTGTATATTTTGAAGAGAGGACCACAAGATAATACTCAACGGCATCTACCCTACTGTAGATTAGAGGAAGAAACTATCCTGTGGTGTGGATAGTGTAATAGTTATATTCCTTTAAACAGCTCTATTGATCGCTGGATATATGCGTAGTAGTCCGCTTTCGTCAGAAAGTTGTTTACGAGGCAAATTTACCCAATAATGCATTTTGGCGATTTTCCAACTAACAATTGTGTATTGTGTATTTTTTCAAATAATAATTGTTTAACTCTGTGATTAATGTAAGACTTTTTATATAGATATATAGATTATTTTAAAGTTTATATATTATATGCATAATTATAATTTGTTTATATTGGTTTCGTGTAATAAGCTAGTGTCTATTCATAGAAACGATATATAGCACATACTAAAAATTGTATTTATGTATAAAATTGATCATCTCAACCTTAAACATGAATGTAAAATCGAAGCGACATCTCAAATGTTATTATAACTGAAAATGGCAAATCATACAAATTCCGTTGTCTGCTGGTCAAATTGTAAATAAGAAAAATGACCCCCAAGTAAATAAGTGTCTTGTAAACAAATTTATCGATTCACCGTCGTTTATTAAGTATTTTGGATAGAAACGAAATAACGAGAATGATTAGTGATAAATTCATTCAGGTATACGGAAGAACTAAAAAGGCTTTTCTCTACAGGCACAACAGTAACTCCCCTCTAAGGCTTGCTCACCTATAACACTCTACAATAAAAGAAACACTTCGCTATTCATTATCGTTATTTTGTTGGATATACACATGTGTATTAAGTATTACTTCGTTATATCGTTATTCTGAGGACGTTTTCAGGTGTTTTCACATTTTCATTTTGCAGGCTTCCACAGCAGAATTTTGTCTTAATATATTTAGTGACGAAATTTTGAAAATAATTTAAAGAAAAAAAGTAGTCTGACTACACATCTGTTGGCTAGCAAGAGGTCAACTAAATCAAAAAGATGTAAACAGTGTAAACTTAAGACAAATTCTTAGTAGCCAAATTCAGTATCTTCTTCTTATGCATCTCTTATAAAATTTAAAAAAAGCTCATCTAAACTGTACGTTTTTTTTTCTTTACATTGTAATCGTATAAAATAAAAGAAGGGAGTGGCTTCCAAAGACGATGTTTTTAAAATCTTGATACCATTTTATTACTAAAGAAATAAAAACAATATCTTTATTTTATTTATAAAATTTATGGCTAATCATATAGAATGTAAGAGATAAATACTTAGTGCGCTTGTTTTATAGACAGACAGATTTCTGACAAAGATGGCGAACATTTATTACAGACGACAAGGCGAGAAGGAAACGGCATTCTATCAACATGGTGTTGAGAAAGTTATCAAAAACAAATAAAAAATAAAACCTGACTCCCCTCCTTATCATTTACGTCTGGGAAGTGAAACTTTCAAACTATATATATCACGACGAATAATTCATCTAGACTTGATTAAAAGCAGACGAAATTTGTTCTCTTGTTTAATTAAATATTGCAATTATCGTTATTTATCTAGAATTAGAAGCGTATTATAAATATATAACAGATGAAATAAACGCTGTATTTGTTCTTAACAATAAATTATCCATGTAGAAGAATAAAATTACATTGATGTAGGTTTTTCTTTCCTTTTAAAAGCAACAAAACTAAAATCAATGGTATTTAGTGATTCTTTTTCTACAAATTCAAGCCTAATGAGCATTTCAAATTTATGCTTATTACCCTTTAAGTAATTTTCACGACTTTTAATTAAAATACGTCCACTTTGTTAAATTTAATGTTAAAAAGAGAGAGAATAATAAAATAGCTTGCCGACACATTTCATTTTTATATTTCTTAATATTTAATAATGTTGTCAGTTGGAATGTGTGTGTGTGTGTGTTATCAAGAAATTTCTGAATTGACTTTTAAATAAGCATTTCTCTAAATTATTATTAAAACATTGTCTTCTTCCTCAAAGAGGAAATAAATTAATAAATTAATCTGTCCAATTATATCGTTAATCGATATTTTAAAAATATAAAACGATATTTCTTTTATATATAAATGTCGAAAATAATAATTTTCAAATTTTTGTTGTTTTTCACATTATTTTTTCGTTTTCTTTTCGAATTTAAAATAACATTATTTCTCTGTAATATATGAAATAAAATGAGAGTTAGAGATGACACAATCTTTGTTCAATCTTATTTATACAAAAAATACAAAAAACATTTTTTTATACATTCGGTAAGTCATTCCACAGATGTTTTAAAGGTGAACCTTCTGTTATTTTTATCAAATTTTATATATTTGTGCTTTTTGTAAATTATTATTTTAATATATATAAACAAATTAATACATATTTTAGTCCTTTATAAACTTAAATTTAATTTAAAAGGTATATATTAGATCAAATTTTTATTTATTTTACCAATATTTCAGTTGGCTGGAGGCCAATCTTATTATAACATATTAATGTGTTATCAAATTACAAAACTATTCTAGACGCGTAATATTCTTTTTAAAATAAAACAATTTCTACTGCCCTTACTGTAATGGAAAAATTAAAGGGAGGGCCTGGCTCATCAGTGGTCAACCCTCCCATCGGTTTCGCCAGTTTAATCTACCATACCGCTGTTATATTGCATTTTTGGAGAGAGAAATTATCCTCGTCCGCTGTAAGTCCCTGGGGGACTTTTTCGGACAAAAACGACTGGACGACACATGCAAACGGCCCGCAACTTCAGGAAGGGCGCGCCGCTTGCGAGGGAACCAAGGCAGCACCAAGTACAACTAAGGCTCCGTAGGCTTCAAAAATAGGGGATCATCAGAGATCAAAAGTCTGGCTTTTATCTTTAGCGAGCTCCCGTTGGAACTATATTGCATTTTTGTAGTAGTAACAATTATTCCGCCTTCTACATTATTGCATTTTTGGAACTTCCTTTTATAGTGATACTGATGCTTGACTCTTCGAATGGGTATTTTAGATTAACTATGGACATAAGCTTTTAGGACAGCAGAATTACATATAATTATAAATATATAATATGCTTCGAGCAATCGCTCTTCCGCATATATCAAATTGTGTCTTTTATTCAAACAATTATTTTACAATGCACTAGCGCGCCATCTGTTATCAAATTACAAAACTATTCTAGACGCGTAATTTTTAATTGCAGTAAGGGCAGTAGAAATTGTTTTATTTTAAAAAGAATATTACGCGTCTAGAATAGTTTTGTAATTTGATAACAGATGGCGCGCTAGTGCATTGTAAAATATTAATGTGTGTATTAATATGTTATAAATCTTCAAAAAGGTTAGCGTTCAGCCAACTGAGATATTGGTAAAATAAATTATATTTTGATTCAATATATGCCTTTTTAATTGAAGATTTTTTTATGGATTGCTCTATTTTCAATACCTAAATTTTTTTAAAACGAAAAATTATTTTTTTTATTTCAAGGTAAAATATCGACTATTTTTAACCTTTTTGGATGAGGTATGAAAAGGTGAATTATGAAGAGTAATGACGAACGGAAAAATAAAAGTGTACAGGGATGGGAATCGAACCCACAATGTTCCGCTTACCGGGCAGATGCCATGTCCACTAGGCTACCCTGGACGTATTTTTCCGTTCGTAAATGATACATAAAGTAACTTATAATACAATATAATATAATTCACCTTTTCATACTCATCCAAAAAGGTTTAAAATAGTCGATATTTTACCTTTAAATAAAAATATGATTTTTCGTTTAAAAGAAACTCATGCGGTGTAACTTCAAGTGTTGTTTTACAATCACAGGCCGCAGTATATTATATTGTATTATAAGTTACTTTATGTATCATTTACGAACGGAAAAATACGTCCAGGGTAGCCTAGTGGACATGGCATCTGCCCGGTAAGCGGAACATTGTGGCTTCGATTCCCATCCCTGGACACTTTTATTTTTCTGTTCGTCATTACTCTTCATAATTCACCTTTTCATACCTCATCCAAAAAGGTTAAAAATAGTCGATATTTTACCTTGAAAGAAAAATTTGATTTTTCGTTTAAAAGAAACTCATGCGGTGTAACTTCAAGTGTCTTTTTCAATCACAGGCCGCAGTATATTATATTGTATTATAACTTAAATTTTTGTAATGGATTATAACATTTGACCTATAGGTATTATTAATTTTTAGTAAATAAATCAATTTTATGATTCAATATATATATACCTTTCATTATCTAAAATATTCAATTATACGAGTAGAGACATATATTGAAAATATATTTGAAGAAAGATATAGAAAATTATATTTTTTAAATATTAATCTTACGAAATATAGAGTCACTCATACGAAATATAGTAAATATTTTTTTTTATGATACATGTGCGCGCCATCTGTTATGAAAATTCGAAACTATTATAGATGCGTATGATTCTTTTTAAATTTTTAAATTAATATTTATCTTGAATATTAGATTTATAAAGACTTATTTTTCGATTAAGACAATATGAGAATTAAACCATTCCCACTTTTTGCTCTATTTTATAGTAATGCTCTCCAACAGATGGCCTTCCAGCAAATCTGTCTCCCAACTTGCCAACTATATAACTAATCAATATTCCCCTAAAATAACCGTAGCATTGCGAACTGCTCGACGTATATCTGGCTGACAGAAATCAATCAAAAAAATCAAATCTAGGTTTCTTCTGTTGATGAAAATTGACACCAATTTTTGACGCGAGTATTTTTATGATTTTAAACTATAAAACGCTATACTCTCTCTCAATTTAATATTTATCATATATATGTTATGATTAAATTATTTGATATAGAATTTTCTTAGGTTATTTAAGGATACATTAGTATGTTTGTGATATTGCAGTCGTGGTAATATTAATAAAATAGTTTCGATCAGAATTAGCTTTAATTATGCTAATGTAGAATATAAAATACATAATTTGAGAAAGTAGCCCCCCGTTTAGCCTTCCCAACTAACAATTTCCTATTTAACTCTTTCATGCTGTACGATGTTGACAGAATTTCGTTCGAAAACAGCTTCTATCAATCGCGAGGAATGTTTTAAACTGGTTTGATGAAGTCGTGTTGATTTAACGTGGTCTCCGATTCAAATGGAGGGTTCAGATAAATATTATCACTTGATACTAATACAGTATTTCCACATCAATTAAGGACACGGACGAGTTAAGTTGCTTAGAGAATAATACCAATTTATTGGCACTCGACCATTTTAGCTACTTGTTGAATATTTTAGTTAGGTTTACTATTATTCATATTTCTGTAAAACCTTAGTTTTCGACGTCTACGAACTGGATTCAATTTTCGCATTGGCACCTTTTTCTGATTAAAAAATAAATGCTCCAATGGTCCCCGTTTCTTGCAAATGTCCAACCCCACAAGCGATTGCAAGTAACCAAACCGGTCTCTGGCACATTTGTATGCGTAAAGTCGAACTGCTTTTCACATGTGTAGACATGTGGTGCACTTACAGTAAAAGAAGTCGCATATTTCTACCTACCATGATTATCATAGCCTGTACCACGTGTACTAGGGATAAGAAAAAAATATATATATTTCTGTAAACATAGATACTTCATCCAGTTAAATAATAGTTAGAAATTTAAATATAATAATATAAGAGAAAATAAAACTTTAACTAGCCGAAGTGTTCGTTTTTACAGAAATATGAATGTAGGCCAGGCAAACTCTATCTTTAAGATACTATTATTCAATTATATATTTTTAATTATTGTTCACAGGACCAATTGTAAATATGTTTATGTTGTTCCACCGCCGTATCTCATCACTGCCAAGAGTGATGGGCAGTTAGCAAAGGAAAAGTTAAGATAACTGAAATACCAAGAGAAGAGGATGTGGGGACCATTTATTTTGTGTGTTAATGCTTTCTCTCTTAAATGTATAATATACTATTTGAATTAATTAAACTTTTCAATATGATACCAGCCCGTGTTGGTATAGAGGGCAATGAACAAGCTGATGGACTAGCGAAGGAAGGACGAAAACCAGGCACTGAAAACCAGTTCAATAACACTGAAAGACGCAAATATCAAAAGCAAACCTCATTACCAAAATCAAAATACTCCAGCCCATATGCAACCTTAACATTAAGAGATAATTAACAACCACAATTTCAAGAATCAGAACAGGATATTTTAAAGGAATGAAGATAAACCCAGACATGATTAGATCCTACAGGAACTGTTACAACACCCAACTCACCCCGGACCATATATACTCGGCCATCCTTGCAGCTCTCTATATGGCAGACATAAATCCAGAAGAGGACATCTATACGTACAAGGCACCTTTGTTGGCCGGTATTGTGATCAGGGTGCACAGACCGATCTGATCTTCTCCATGGACAAGACACCACCAATATGAATCTTATGTTGGAAAAATTATAAATCGTATTTTTTTCATGTAGAAAAGCTTTCATGTCCGAAAGCTAGAGATCTGAATTGCATAAAAAAATTATCCCTGGAAGCTTAATGTTTTCACTCTGATAAAAACCTATATTATAACCCAATACATCACAACAGTTCAAATTGTCGAACTCAAATAGACGAAATTGGACTACTGATGAAGTATTCAAGACGTCCTGATATAAATTTTCATCTTTTCGATTAGTGTTTGTAGAAATTGGTCTTAGTAAAATATAACAGTAAATAAAATTGACATTGATACCGATTATAATTTTACATTTTTACAACTGTGTAGTGTTAAAAAGAGTTTATTGCAAACTTAATTGTGATATATGCAAACAACCTTCAAACAAAGAGGAGGAAATTTCAGGAAACTCACAATTTGACACTACATTTACAGTCTCATGCCTGAAAAATGGAATAATTACTCTATATAGCTCACACACGAAATGTCTGTTAAAATATAAGAGAATGTCTTGGGGCGTGATGAGGATCTGGTTAGATCGTTCTATAAGGTATCTACTGTAGAGTGACAGTCTACCTACATTCTCACTGGGTGTAGACATATTATGGAGTGGCCTACTAAATCCTATCACCAAGAAAGAACACAGAGCGATAAAAAGAGAAGATGGCCAGAAGTCAAGTGCATAAAATTTTACAGCCTGTCCCAGATTATGGCGGTGATTCAGCTTCCCGTTTAGATAGTGTGGCTCGCAGCGCACGTGCTCCCATTGTCACTGTAGCCTTGGAGACCACACTTTGACACATTGTTTACCTCATGTACCGTCCAAATACTCTACATATCTCATACACATACACAAGTAAAACACATAATTAAACTCACAAATGATTTAAATTCAAAAGAAAAAGAGATTTCAAAAACATACGGAAATCTCTATTAAGATATACACTCGTGAATAAAACTAAAGGAAGTTTCATATTTTATGTATACACCATTTCTTATTTAATTATATGAAGGCGGATTTCTCTCTCATTCATGTAAATATGAAAGTCTATACTTTAAAAATATTAATAAATATAAATAATATAATAATAATAATATATATATATATCATACTAAAAGGTACAACTTCCTTAAATTTTGTCCAAGAGTATTTGTATATTTATGCATTTCATGATTTTCAATTTTAACATTTTACATATTTTAGAATTATAAATAAATAAATACTGGCACCTTTAATTCTCCGAACGTATATATATATATGGTAATTTAAACCAACAACCCCATATTGTATATAACTTATAACAAGATTTTCATGTTGTATAATAGAAAAACATCTGTAAATGATTATACGCATGATTGACATGTGTCATTACAACATCATATGTATTTACTTTGTAAAAACTGAGGATAAATAAATAAAACTCTGTAATAGATTAAGAATTGAACTGAAGCAAGAGATAGAAGTCATAACGTCTAAAATCGAGATAGATTTAGAATTCCCACAACAAGGTCTAAAAATGGAAACTGCCACGGCGCCAGTGTCCAATTTCACCCGTGATCCACCCTCGTGTGCATCTGTTGAAATGCAACACTCCCTTTCTCGGAAAATATATAAAAGGCCCCCGTCTTTAGCCAAAAATACAGTCACTTTACAGTCACTTGACAGTTAGTTCACCATCAGCGCAAGTCCTCGTCGGTTGTACCCCAGGTCCACCTCATCCACCATGTAGACCTGTAAGAACTCTTCTATCTCCATCTTTCGCTCCTAGCTCAACTTTTATCTGTTCACGGAACTTTATTAGTGCAACTGTGTCTTCGTTTTTTGTGTATGGACATCCCCAAGCTTTCCACTCTGCCTCGACCACGACTGCCTGTACTTTGTGAGAACTGTAAAAGGTCTTCCAGGGTGCAGAGAGGTACTGGAAAACTCCATCCTGACTGTTCCTCTCGGTTAACACAGTATAGCGAGAGTCGACAGGGAACACACCACAGTTTAAGTCGACTGGATACCTCATCACATTTATAGTCGACAGTACTCTACAAGAGTCACCAGGACTTCACCACATATATATTTATATAAATCTGGCGAAAGTGTTGGGAGGCTTCGCCATATTAGAGCATGGGGAATTGTCACCTACACACAAATGTAAGAAACTACGCTCGGAATTTTTTTATAATTTTGAATATAGATGGCGCGCCTATATTGTCACAGCCAACATAGACTCATGTAAATATTTCATTAATAACTTATTAAACAAATCAATATTGTGAAAAAGTAGTACAAATGTTACATTGTACTGGTATAAGGTGCATAAATTAAGAAAAAGGCATTAGCAACTTTTAGTTGCACGATAAGGAGATGCCTTTTTCTTAAATCAATATTGATTTGTTTATTCTTTGTTAACACAGTGCAGCCACGCTCGCTCGCGCTATGTCGGCTGTGACAATATAAGAGGTAATACTGAGTGATTTTAATTTTCTATCAGAATCTTTGCCAACAACTTCTATCTCAAATATTCAAATTACTGATACCTTGATTGATAATGCTTCTTCAAGGTCTTCAGAGAATTCTCCTAGACCATTTAAACTACATTGATACACAGGTGAGACCAATTCTAAAGAACGTTGCTTTAAAGTTGAGATCACTGTTAGAAAATATTTTCTACAGAATACATAGTATATATATATATGTTATATAAAAATATTATTTTATTTTAAATAATAATTTCATAGATACAAATACTCTGCTAAATCGACCGCCAGAGGTCACTCTTCCCTTATAAAAACTCGATGTTGTTTTATCCTAATGGCCGGCTCAAATCTTTGTACATTATGTAAATAATCTTTTGTTTTCCTTATTCTTCTCGCCTTAATCCAGGCCTTACTTTTATCAAATTATGTTCTTTTATATTAAAAATAAAGAAGGCATCTCCTGACCACAAGCACATGTGCTTTTTAGATGGCAGAGCGCCATCTAGTGGAGTAAAAATAAATAAACGTTTATTTAGCTTACTCCGAGATATTTGGCCAACCCAATTTCTTGATAAATCAAGAAAAGCCATCCACGAACGCGTTTCGCGCTGTTGGCGCTCGTCAGCGTGGAGAAGGCTGTAACCATTGCGACCAAAAATCTTTTTTGGACCCAATGGCTTCCCGAGAAATCAAGAAATGGGTATTTAAGGCCAAATTTGCGTAAAGACGCTTAACACATGAAAAAACAATAGAAAAAAATAAAAGATAAGTGGGTCAGGTGTTGATATTAAAAATAAAGAAGGCATCTTCTGACCACAAGCACATGTGCTCTTTAGTTCAATTAAATTACTGATCAAAATTATTTTTATTATCATACTTTCAAGATTTAACCACGACTGCATTACATTACCATAATCCTCAACATGATCAAAAATCAAGCAGAAAAGCGAATCTCTTTTTTATATATAATTTTATGTACAAAACTTAGGAGATTAGAAATTGTTTCATTTCACCGGTTCTCTTTTTTTATTTTAGGGAGGCCGAGATAATTTTGTTCACAGTTGGTTATCTTTTGTATCTTCAATAAATGTGTGTATCTTTCAGAGTTACTGTCTCTTCTTCTCTATTGTCTGCATCCCGATTTTCATGATAGAAGGTAAAACTTCCTTAAGTTTTCTCCTTAAAATAAGAAATATCTTTATGACTAAATATTGAACTGCCATATGAGAAATGTTTTGGTAAAGAGTGGTTTTCTGAAAAGAAAACGGAAGAAAAGCCATTTATGCGTTTAAATATATGAAAAAAGGAGTCATTTATTGACAGTCTTTCATAGCTTGCAGACACGGCCACAACACAAGCTTCAGCAAATTCAGAGAACAGCAACCTGGACAATGGTTTCAGGCTACGGACCTTGTCAGTCTGAGGACGGTTTATATTCAACAAGGAATTCATTAAACCTCCAGAATCACCCCAAATGTCAATCCTATTGTCACAAAATGGATGTATATTTTGTCGAGAGAAATTGATATTAAAATGAGAAATTCACTCTCCCTCCACGATATTCGTGAAACATGCGCATCAGTTCTTTAATTATATAATAGTTAGAGTGATTGAAGCCTACACTTTCCACTTGAATGAACAGCTTTTTTGACTTTCTCCTATGTGGCATCGTGCAAATTCTTCCTCAATAATTGTTCCCAAAGAAATTCGAAAACATTTGCTTATGTGAATATATTATTATATAAATGCACCTATCCCCCGATTTACACGGTAGATACGTGCTGAGAAAAACGTGTAAATCGGGGGATAGGTGTACACAGAAAAAAAATAAAATGCATTGACAGGTTAAAATATGTAGTCAGCACATAAGCTCGGGATTCCTCGTGAGATATGTACACAGCGCATGTGTTCAATCACAGTAGCATTAAGTATAGTGCGATAAAATTAAAAAAAAAACATATTTGGAAAACCGTGTAAAAGAGAAAACGTGTAAAACAAGTACCGTGTAAATCGGGGGATAGGTGTATTAACATTCGTGCTAAAGGTTTTCATTTCCTATATATTGATGGCGCGTTATTGCTTTATGTTATCTTTTAATATGTTTATATATTTCAAATATAGCTGTTGGCTAGAAATGTGAATAAAATGTTTGGAATTGTCTTCCATTCGTATGTGGTAGCTGGCGTTGCTCCAATAAAAAGACTTGAACTTAGAAAAGCGGAAATGGCAAAGCTACAAGATTTATTGTGTTTCTCGCCAAACGATGAGAATATTACCATGGAGTGGCAGGCTAAGAATCCTTAAAAATCATAAAATTATTCTGACAGATGGCGCAAGCCATCAGCAACTTTAAGTTGCACGACCGAGAGATTTTTTTTCTGATTGTATGTAAGAAAAAATAATCTCCCGATCGTTCAAATAAAAGTTGCTGATGGCTTGCGCCATCTGTCGGAATAATTTTATGATTTTTAAGGGTACCCCAAGACTAACCTTTTGTGGTATAGCTTTCACGACGCTGATGAGAGAAAACAGTCCGAAACGCATACGTAGTTAGCTTTTCTTGATTAAAAATAATAAAAGGTATCCCAAACCAATTCTGGAAAATTAAAAATCAACGATTAGTTGATATTCATTGGACAGATGGCGTAAGCCATCAGCAAATTTTATTTGCTCGATCTGGATATGCTTTTTTTAAATTTATCCACTCGATTCCAAGGCACAAAATTTCACTTTTGTACTGTTTTCACATAAGAAATAAAGGTTTCGATTAAAAAAATCGAAGCTAGCTATGTAATCCTACTGGAGAGGTGATTCAGAGAAGTAGAGCCATGTTTGAACATCTCACCTCGGAGTGGTAATAATACGAGCGCTAATCATTTATCACTCTATCCCCTGCTGTCAGAAGCGGCGAAAGGTAGACACAGTGCAATAGATTTTTACAAATTTTGTGGGAACGTGAGAAGGATGAGAAACATGTGAAATAGTTTTTTTTTTTTTTGGGGGGGGGGGGGGGGCTCATGTTAAACTGAATTGTATATAGTACTTGATTTATGTTCAATTAAAACCATTTTTATACTGGAAGAATTCTGCATGGGGCTTGATCCCTAATAAAGATTTTTGTGTGTGTGTGAGGGGTTGAAAGTATTTCTGGAGGGATGTATGGAAGAAAGGATAGGAAGCGAAAGGTCGAGAATTGAATTTATGGAACATATCAGAAGAAGACCCTCCAATGCCTTCAAAGGGCTAGCTATAGAAAGGAAGCTATAAGATGAAAGGAATACTGCCAGAGCTTCATATCTATGGCTGGATGAGAAATAGATAAAGACACATTATTATTATTAGTATTTTATCGCTTGTATACGTGATAGGCCAGGATAATCATGGTGGGAAGAAGTTGACGGCTACTTTTACTGTAAGTGCATCACATGTCTACACACGTGAAAAGCAGTTCGAATTTTACACTTGCAAATGTGCCAGTGCCCGGTTTAGTTACTTGCACTCGTTGGCGGGGTTGAACCATTTCAAGAATAGGGAGCCATTGGAGCATTTCTTTATTAGAAAAAAGTTCCTAATGCAGGATTCGATCTCAAGTCGAGCGAACAGTTTAGACCACCTTTCCACCGTCTCCCACACCTTGTAGATGTGTTCAAAGCTGCTGATAACGATGCACACACACCTCCGAACGAGGCAAAGAGAAGCCAGTACCAGGAAGCCGTGAGATTTATGACTGTCACACGGTGGGAGATATCACGTTGCGGCGGCAGTTTGCCGTCACAGCAGCTTTGATGATGGGAGAACACGGAAGCCCACACATTATATACATATTAATTTATAATACAAAAAAATCATAAGACGTCGCAATTTATTTATTTACTTGATTAAAGGAAGCTTTCAGCCAAGACCTTCTTCATCTAATTTTAGGTTTTAGTTAGCTGAAGAAAGGTTTTTCTGAAAGTTCTCTTTAATCAAGTAAATAAAAATAGTTGCGACATCTCTGCTTGTTAAGCTTTTTGGTAATTTGTCAATCCAAAAATTGAGGGGGTAATCTATATTGATTAATAATTGTTTGTCGATTTTTATCGAAGAGAGAAAAAAAACGAATTTGACATTTTAATAAATTAATTGATCCCTTGCATTTAACATATGAATAACATTGATTTCTCTCTTTAAAGAAGAGATTTTCTCCAAAATATTTTCAATATTGAATTCAAAGATAAATAGCTCTGTGATTATATGTGGAATGCAATAAACACGATCATCTATTCAGACATATCAATATATATTTGAAAGTACTTTGTGTTGCGCAAATTAAACGGCAACCCTACATATAATCTTAAAATTAAAGATACTTCGGCCAGTAAATATTTTTACTGAGATAATAAAAAGATTTACTGGCCGAAGTATCTTTAATTTGAATAGCTATGAATGCCGGCCAGGCAACCTCTATCTTTACAATACTACATATAATATAGAAAACCCCCCACCAATATTGGGTAATTCAGAAAAATGAATCTCCTGGTTCTGCGTCTAGATATTTCTGATTGCAATGAATTTCATGGTTTTGCGACTAAATTCCTGTTTTCTCACAATAGAATAAATATCAACTAATCGCTGACTTATATTATTCTTCAATAAATCCAAAAATACAATTTATTATATTTATATAAATCAAGATAATTCGACAAAGCATTGGCTTCATGCTTTTGACCCTCATCAGCGTGGTGAAAATTGTAACTCCACGATCTAAATAGCTGGTCTTAGACAATTTTTTTTTTACAATTTAAAAAAATGTATTGATTCTTTTAATCAATTGTTAGCTGGTCTTAGAGGTTTTCTGAAAAATACAAAATAACGGATGAGGCAATGAATGAGTGAAATGAAGTCAAATGGTTTCATTGAACAAATGGTTTTCCCAGTTCACGGTGTGTATGACCGCAGATGTGATCGGACAAAATGCTATAGAGTCTGTTACTTAAGTCTACGGTTGGTAGCTTTCTGTTCAGCTAGACAACTTGTGGCCTACACAGGAGAGAAAATCATAAGTACAATTTGCAACTAATATAGATGGTGAATTTTAAATTTCCAAATGGCATTTTAGTGTCAGAGAAAGACTGTACGGCTAATAAATTCAAAGAAAGATATATATTAGAGCCCCCTAATATATATATATATATTATACGCTCTAATAGCTTATTATATATATGATATACGGTTTTATTCGTCCTACATGTTTGCTCAGTGAGTTTATTAGAAAATCAGAGTGCTAAGTGTTTAGCTCAGTAATTGCTTTGAGAACGTATGTACTATATTAAATATAATATTTTGGGTTATAATTTCGGAATTTTCTTTTTATTATCATAAAACATATTAATTTTATATTCTAATATATTCTACTTTTCAAAACAAATTAATTTATTTCATTTATTGTCCTTTTGAATCATGTTGATATCACATTTTTATTCATTTTTAATATATGGAGGATCTCTCTTGATCTTCTGTTATGGGAAACCTTAATGGCACAGACGAATAGTTCTCGAGATCATATCACGTCGACATATTCTTTGGTTTAATTATTCTTAAAATATGTTATATGGTCAACATGTACGACATGAGCTAATTTTCTAGTTTTCATGATATATAGGAGGTATGTAAAATTCGAAACTATTATAGACGCTTATGATTCTTTTAAAAATTAAACAATTTCTACTGCTCTTACTGCAATGGAAATATTAATGGGAGGTCCTGGCTCATCAGTGGTGAACCCTCTGAGCGGCTTCCAAGTTTAAACTATCATACCGTCGTTTTATTAAATTTTTCAGTTTTCCTTTTATAGTGATAGGAGGTATAATTTGGGATAATCCTGTTAGAACGATGAAATAAAGAAATTTCGTTAACGTCGTGATGGCAAGCAGGGTCAGTTCGACTACATGTGTATAGCGCCAAGAATAGCTGAGGGAAAAATGAACCAGTGAAGAAGGGAGAAGCCCAGTTGGTGGCCAGGAGTGAAGTTGTCCTAGCTGTTGTTGACGGCGGATGTTGGATGATGCTGTCTACCTGTTACTTGTCTTGATCTCCATAATAGACGAAGGTAAATAAAGAGGGGTCGAACAGAGATCCTTACTGATCCCACGTGCTTATTCGGCCATTTTCGACGCAGCCACAACAGTACAAACCGAAAAGAGACACCACTTCAAATGCTAATTAAAGTTCCCTATATGTTTTCATCTAAAAACTCTTCACATTATATGACGGAAGCTTTCTATGAGGCCTTATTCATAGATATAACTGTAGATCATATATAGAGGAGTACTAAACAATATTCTCTCTAAATTAATATTTAAGTTTTATAAAATAAAAAGCATATGATTTCTGGAATAGAATCATAACGGCTGCTATGTCATGTGCAACCATCCCATTCAAATAAGTCCTAATTACCTCGACACACACCTAATTATACTAGATCGGAGCACATTTATAACCAGCTTTACATAAGCTAGACGCGCTGTTGACTAAGCGGATTCCCAGATCAATATTTAATTAATATCCTAAAATATATAACAGAGCTAATTGGATTGTAAAAAGGAATGGCCCCCCCCCCCCAAAAACTCCCTATAGCTCCCTATAGAGGGAGGGAGGGTCTGCTATTGTTTTGGCAGAAACAGGATTGGACACGGCGAAATAATGGCCCCATTGTGCTCGTTTTAAATTGTTATCTCTTTTAAAAACATTACTTTTAATTCCCCCATATTAATGCACGTGCGTTGGTTTAGAGATTTTTTCCCCATTTTCTTCACCTAGATCAGGATAAAATCGATTGTCTGTTCTAGGTCTGTCCAGATGTTGTAAAAACTTATGAAAATTTCCGCAAACTCTTTTCTCAACCTAAAACCTCACACTAGACGACACAATAGACACACAGTGCTTGATATTTAGCACTAGTTACAATATTTCCTACGTAATTATATCACAAGAAATACAATTTTAAGTATAAATTTTATTCAGTAATTTAATGGTTAAAATTTGAGTGTCAAATGCTCTTAAATAAATTTCAAATATTAATATACAAGTATTTACATGTATGTTTGTGTGCGCGCGAAAGAACAAGGAAAGAAATGCTCATGTGAGCGGTTAGGAAATGCCAATTTTGTTTTTTAACAAATATTTATCTTCTACTAAAATATTTATCATAAAATCTAAAGCTCATTCAATAAAATTAAATTGCGGATTGACATTTTACTAATTTTTATAGATTCGATTTTCTAAGATTATTCTTCTAGTAAGCTCTCTCTGCGAAAAAATAACAATTAAAATGACTGGCAACAATGAAAGACCTATTGTTCTCTAATTTATTATATTTGCGTTCTAAGACAAATAAATTTTGACGTGGCGTTGCCATTGACCTGAATCTGGGCAATTTATTGGTAACAGAAGGTTCCTGTTGTTTCCGTGCCGCCTCCGTCCAGAAATGAGGGTAATTAACTTTATGGAGTTTCCCGGCGAAATGTTTTTCAACACAGTCACCATAAAGAAATCAAATACACACTTAACCATAATGGCCTCACTTTACTTATTTTTGCCAACTGAGATCTAAAAATCTACCTCATTTTGGAGAGTTTTTACGTTCGGTTTGTGTCGAGATTTACACCTCACTTAGCAGCTGGTCTCTTGCCAGTTTCTTGGCTTAATAAATGCGAGGTTTGTGGTAATGGGCGCCGCCATCTTTAATTCTAGTCTGTGATAGATTGTCGCTGATGCCATCGCGCACTTTACAATTGCCTCAATTATTGAACGCGCACGGCCAGATGTCGGGGTTAATTACACGACGTCAAACAAACAACATTCCTTCACAGAATATATCAGAAATATAATATTCCAATCATTTTTGTGTAGTAAAACTCTATTATATACGTTTGTATGTCGTCTAAACCGGTTTATATATCTGTTATCTTGTTCTTTAATCCGAAAAGGTTGTAGTCGAAGCAAAGATATTTATGAAATTCTACCGAAACTTATTTTCCATAGCTTCATTAAACACCAAGAATAAACTTTCAAGTATAGAAAACTGTATAAACATATCCGATAGTTGTAGCAATGATTGACGAAATCTATCTCACTTATTGTATTAATTGGTCCAATATGTTTAAATGTATAATTCCAACATATGCTCTTGATATATTGCTTAAATATTCTATCATCAACGTTTTTATTTGTAAATGTGTAAATTTTACAAGGTATTTATTACATTTTGTAAGACAAAAAATAAACAGGCGTCAAAATAATTTCAGTTCTCAAAGAGTTGAATTTATTTCGTTATATATTTTCGAATTTGAAGATCTTTCTTGAATCTTTAATATTTTTTGCATATAACTTGATACCCAATGGATGAATGCACGGTTCAGATATACGTTCGTGTCGTGGTGAGAGAAGCCAGAGCTCACTTATAATATACTAGACGAATGACCCGAGCAACGCCCGGGTTTACATGATTAAATGTATTATTCAAACACATTAAACATGTGCCCGTTGGCTGCCAGCGAGTAAATATCTGCGCCCGTTGACTCCCGGCGAGCAAGTGACTGCTCCCGTCGGCTGCCGGCGAGCAAGTGGCTTCCCGGCGCGTGCGCGCGCACAGGGAAGCCACGTGCTCGCAGGCAGCGAATGGGCGCGCCCCGCCATCAGATCCACCGCGTTCTAGAGGGCGCTGCTCATGAGCTAAGTAGAATTATTTGAATATATAGTTTTAATAATTGATTTATATATTTTTTAAAATAGCCTATCGTCATCCTCGTTATTTTTTACCTATGTATTGAAATTTTGGTTTGAATTAGTGAACTACTGCGAATTTGTATACCGGACATACAGACCAACCAACAGACAAACATACAAACATTCATTTTTATATATATAGAAGATATAGAGGCAACCAAGAGGTGTTTATAATATAAATATACAATATGCACAAATATACTCTTTTAAAATAGAGCAATTCATAGTTAAATCTTCAGATAATAAAAGGCATATATTCGATTGAATAAAAATATATTTGCCATTAATTAGGTTCTAATTCCTTGAAAAGGTTTAGCGTTCAGTCAACCGAAACATTGGCAAATAATTCTTTTATGATATATATTAAATATTTTATTCAATCCAACATATGTGCCTTTTTTATTATCTGAACAAGTATACTTGTACGCTTGCAGAGGTGAGATGACAGGGCTATTATTCCAGAGCATTGCACCATTAGACGTGACGTGACGTCTACAGACTACAGTGTATACAGCGAGAAGAAGATAAACTATTATTAAAGAGAAGAGAGACCACCACGTAGCTCCTCTCACAAATATTTCAGTACTGGCTGCTAATGACCGTCGGCCTGGCTACTGCCCACCTCTTCAACTTTACACATTATGTGGTGTTTTATCATTTACTTATAACACTCTCGTTTTTACTCTACTTATCTGTTTTAACACTCATATACAATGGGTCAGGGGAAGGATGGTCTAAACCGTTGGTTTTCGACCGCTACGACCCGGGTTCGATTCCCGCTTTGGGCATTTTTTCTGATTTAAAAAATACTCCAATCGTCCCCGATTCTTGCAAAAGTCCAACCCCACCAGCGAGTGCAAGTACCCAAACGGAGCTCTGGCACATTTGTGAGCGCAAAGTCGAACTGTTTTTCACATGTGTAGACATGTGGTGCATTTACAGTAAAAGCAGTCGCCTACTTCTACCCACCATGATTATCATGGCCTGTACCACGTGTACTAGGGATAATTAAAAAAAAACACTCATATATACACTACAACTTTCTTTTACGCTCTTTTCTTTTAACACAATACAATAATGCGCCATCAATGTATATGAAATGAAAGGTTTGAGCAAGAATGCTTCTTTTATACACAATACAAACTTCTACTGTCCTTACTGCGATGAAAAATTATATTGGGAGGGCTTGGCTCATCAGTGGTGAACTCTCCCAGCGGTTACTCCAATTTAATCTACCAGACCGCTTCTTAGAGCTCTAATACTGTGCACAATGATGAGATATACTTACAATTCAATATCAGCAAAGGAGGCTCATCCAGCTTAAGAGGTATTACTTCAGGCAGAAGGGTCTTTTTGAGCTATCCTCATTTATTCACGGAGAAAATACTTGTGAATTCATGCCTAGGCTGACACCATTTCTTGATTTCTCGGTAAGACTCTTGGATGGACGTTGAGGTACAGCCTTTACCACATTGACGAGGTCGAACAGCCCGAAACGCGTACGTGGTTGTATTTTTCTTGATTTATCAGGCGTTCCAGCATACGGCGGAAGTTAGGACGGTGACTCGCAACAACGACGTCCCGCATAGAACCACAGCCTTCCGATGATGCTGTCACGAAAGGTCCCATGCAGGTTGTCCTCAGATAGAGGCTGACAGAAGCTAGTCAATGACGCGACGTCAACAAGTTCGTTGGTGGAGCGATAGAAGCGGCAGAGATTATAGCTATGAGATAGTGTAACACAAAGCAATAACGTGCCATCTATACATATAAAATGAAAGGATTTAAAAGCACGAATGTTTCTTTTATGCATAATACAAACTTCTACTGCCCTTACTGCGATGAAAAAATATATTGGGAGGCCTTGGCTCATCAGTGGTGAACCCTCCCAGCGGTTTCGCCAATTTAATCCACCAGACCGCTTCTCAGAGCTCTAATACTGTATTAGACGATTCTGCTGAGAAGCGGTCTGGTGGATTATATTGGCGAAACCGCTGGGAGGGTTCACCACTGATGAGCCAAGCCCTCCCAATATATTTTTTCATCGCAGTTGGGGCAGTAGAAGTTTGTATTATGTATAAAAGAAACATTCGTGCTTTTAAATCCTTTCATTTTATATGTATAGATGGCGCGTTATTGCTTTGTGTTAATTTATGCCTAACTGGCCTTGTCTTTATTGTTTGCGGAAAGAGCATTGCTCGATGCACATATTTGAATGTAGTTCTGCTGTCCTATAAGCTTATGTCCATAGTTGTCTTGAAAACCATTTCTGAGATTCCATTCTTCAGTGCTGCGTATATAAGTAGAATCGTCCAATACAGTATTAGAGCTTGAGAAGCGGTCTGGTGGATTAAATTAGCGAAACCTCTGGGAGGGTTCACCACTGATGAGCCTAAGCCCTCCCAATATATTTTTTCATCGCAGTAAGGGCAGTAGAAGTTTGTATTATGTATAAAAGAAACATTCGTGCTTTTAAATCCTTTCATTTTATATGAGATAGTCTGATGAATATGTAGAGATTCTCGAGAATTAATTTAATGATGAAAAATAAGAAAGATATTTTATCTAGTTGAGAATGTTTCTTGAAAATTCCAGATTAGTAGGAATATAGGTTTATGTGATTTTTGCGTTCCTGCTTTTTAAATACTGTGAGAATAGCGAAATATTATAGTATGAAATTTCAATTGGCTGAAGTCAATCTATTAGATAGACTGAGAACAGAACGGGGATCAGAAATTCATGTTTTTACTTATAAAAAAGAGAGATAGTAAGCGTAATTTATTTAGAGCATCATAGCAAGTATAAAGTTGTGACTCTAACATGTCATATAAAGGAATATAATCAACTTTAGACTTGGAATATCATGAGCACTATATGGAACTTTCATTACCTGTTTGAGGTTCGAACATTGCAGAAATTAGTATAAACAATTTTATCAAATTGTTGATTCCCATACTGGATCCTGATAGCTGCAGGCAATGACCAGTCCAGACTGACCGATTCAATGATGGGACAGCGCATCCCAACTTAATCAGCGAGTAATTGAGACAGCCACTCCTCTGATTAATTCAGGGCAGGGTGAATTGACCTCTGATCCCTCCCCGCCCCCGAGATGAGAGTGAGGGCAGTGAGTCTCCTGCTCACTTTGGGAACTTATTATTCTACTTTAACGTCTTTTCAAGACTTTTATGATCCATTCTCCATTTATTAAACGTTCTTTTGTAGGAAAATTTTTAACATCTGGTAAGTTAGTCGATTTTAATAATGTTTTGTTGGCTTTCCCCCCATTAAATAATAGCCGTTTGGAGAGATGGGTAAAATATAGTAAGTACATCTAAGTGAAACCTGTATTATATAGGCACCATTAGATTCACGATACTCAATCCTGTCGATTTTAAAAAGGAGTACCTCTGCTAAATTGAAAATCGGTTGAGGTAGAAAGTGGCGAAGGGCACACACAGGAGCAACAACCTTCGAGGAAAAGGTCCGAGGTCTGGCAAAGGTACAAGAGGCGTAGTAATGGAGTCGTAGAGATCTGGCCCCTAGCTATTGAATCAAGTATTATCAGAGTTTCAACCGACAAGGAATCGGGCAGTCAATCCCCAGAATTAAGGGGTGAATTCAACAACCTTTCTGTAAGAAAGCGAGATGTTGCGTCAGAATACGTAGCCTGACGAGGCTTCATTATATTCGAAACTTGTCTCTATTTTTATACGTCCTCTCACAGGGTATTTTTGTTCGAGAGTACAAATTTGTGAAATTTATCTTTTTCAATATGCAACAAACCACACGCAAAAATAAATCAAAAATGACTTCTAAACTCTACAATACGAGTATTTCGGCTCATCACTCCAGTTAAGAACGTTATGGCGTTGATGTAGAATCTGCTAAACATCAGTTTGAAAAATTCAGACACAAGCCAAACAATTCGGCAAATTCGACTGAATTATAACTCGTCTCGTAGAATGTTATGTAA
Organism: Cordylochernes scorpioides; assembly: GCA_030710605.1. Classification (NCBI taxonomy): domain Eukaryota; kingdom Metazoa; phylum Arthropoda; class Arachnida; order Pseudoscorpiones; family Chernetidae; genus Cordylochernes; species Cordylochernes scorpioides. The sequence continues at coordinate 55,468,486 of CP092876.1, forward strand.
TCGAATCCTCCCCGGTTCTGATGAAGACCAAAACCCGATACATGGTATAAAGGTTGGCCTTTTTAGCGGGTTCATGAGCCGAAATTCATTTCTTTAATGGATGTTGAAGGGGAAATGTGTCGCCTCTTTTGGTACATGACCGCTTATGCGTATCTCTATTTAGTGGTGGGGCCTTGTCCCTCCATGGAAAGGTGAGGTGCCATTGCCCCTTTAGTCAGCCACATTTCAGAGTTCCTTGTAGGCCTTCACGGTTACCATAGCGGCTCGGAGCTCACGACACCGTACTACAGGGCAGTCCCTTACTTACTTGTGCTGCCTCTCGTATCTCTATTTGAAATGTACTATAGCGTTTGAATCGTTCAGAATGGGGGCGGGCTACGGAGAGAGATAAGTTCTGTCGATAGATAGGGATAGACTATCATACCTCTCTTATCACCAAGTCTCAGGTGCAATGACTTCTCAGTCAGCACGTTCTGTCATCGCACTTCTACCCTGACATCAGCGGGGATATATTGGACGATCCAGATAGCCACCAATGACAAATATGTATTATATGTTATATATATCGCGTATTTATCCGTTATATAAATATGGTGTAAAAACTAATTAATTTATATTTATTGTTATAAATAAATAAACCCCTTCTGTCGAAATTAATGTTAAAATAAGCGCCATCTATTGACCGTTTCCGCATACTCGGGTCGATGACATACTCGGAGCTCAAAAATCATCCATTCTGGTTAGCAGCCCCATAAATAAATATATCAGGGTCGGTGACAAAACCAAAACACCAACTTTGTAAAATTTAGAACTTCCACCTGGGGACCGTGGTTTGGGACTAATGTCCCTTGTCAGTCCAGGGCGGGGTTTTATTTCATGAGATTTACTATACTACTTTTTTCCCTAAAAGTTCCATCAAAGTGACAATTATCATACTAAGAGATATTTTTTAAAAATCCCCCTAGTACGCAACAGAGTTATATATTGAAATTAAAGCTACATTATATTGCAATTTGAAAATTGCTTTAAAACTAATAGATTTTAATTATAAATAATAAATGACCATGTAACTATAAGGTAATAAGACCAAATCCAAATAAACAAAAAGTTTGTGATGTTTCGGAAACAGCTTAGTTTTCATACGAAACTTCACACACTATTTATGTGGTCTTATTAACTTGTAGTTCTATTCTATAATCAGAATTGTACCTATCATTAATAATCTCATATAAAAATTTATTAATTTTGTTAATCTTAAGTTATACCTTTTTGCATGTTTATTAGGGGGTCGGTGGAAGGCTGGTCTAAACCGTCGGTTTTCGACCGCTACGACCCGGGAAGGATTCCCACATTGGGCACTTTTTTATGATTAAAAAAAATGGTTCAATGACCCCCGATTCTTTCAAAAATCCAACCCCATCAGCGAACGCAAGTAACTAAAGGGGCTCTGGCACATTTGTAAGTGAAAAGTCGAAATGCTTTTCACATGTGCATACATGTCATGCACTTACAATAAATGCAGTCGCCAACTTCTACCCACCATGATTATCATGGCCCCGTGTACTTGGGATAAGCAAAAAGGCATGTTTATTAGGATATTTTATTCAAAAAATATTTTATTCATTCCAATATATGGCTTTTTATTATCTAAAGATTTAAATATGGATTGCTCTTTATTCAGAGTTGTATATTTTTCTAATTATTATTCTAAAATAATATTGCAGACTGTGTACTTTGCATGTATTAACAGAATGTCAATAAAATTATTTTAATTGTCAATTATCTACATGAGAGAGACAATATAGTAGATACTCTTTTTCCCACAAATAATATATAAATATCCCTCTGTGGGTATATATGTTGTAATGTATTTCATATTTTGAAATCCTAGGTATACTTTACCTAATGTAATGAAAATAAAAACTAACCAGGTGTGAAACTTCTATGGCTGTAAAATATACTTGTATATTTCTAAGAAATGTTATAAAACTATATATGATAAAAGTACCGATATATGCCAAATATATATCTGATATCCATACATAGATATAAATTCTAAGAATGCTCTGAATAAAATATTTTGCCATAGAAATAATCTCGCCTAGACAATGTTCTTTTTATTTCCACGCGACTTGTTCGAATGTTATCCCAGAGGAAGTTTTATCTTGAAATTATTTTATATATGGAAATTTTCTCTCTCTTGGTCTTGAGTTGGGTAACACCAGCCATCACCTCGACCCTCCCATTCTGTGGGAAAGAACTCTCACAGTCCATCGGTGGCGGAGTTTTTCTCGCGGTGGGCGCCACTAACGAAGACCTTGTATATATTATATATATATATATATATATTTGAAAAAATAGTACAATTATAACATTGTACTGGGATAAGGTGCATAAATTAAGAAAAAGGCATCTCCTTATCGTGCAACTGAAAGTTGCTAATGGCTTGCGCCATCTATCGGAATAAATATCAACTATTCTCGTTGATATTTATTCCGATAGATGGCGCAAGCCATTATCAATTTTCAGTTTCACGATAAGGAGATGCCTTTTTCTGAATATATATATTTATCAACTCTATATTTTACAGTTATTCATACATTTATCGTTATTTAATCTTATTTATTCATATATATTCAATTTATATTTAACCTTTATATATAATTCTACTGTTCTATAAGCTTATGTCCATAGTTTTCTTGAAAACCATTTCTGAGATTCCACCCTTCAGTGCTGCGTATAAACAGAATCGTCCAATACAGCATTAGAGCTCTAAGAAGCGGTCTGGTGGGTTAAATTGGCTAAAACGCTGGGAGGGTTCACCACTGATCAGCCAAGCCCTCCCAATATATTTTTGATCGCAGTAAGGACAGTAGAATTTTGTATTGTGCATAAAAAAATATTCGTGTTTTTAAACCATTGTACCTTGTAACAAAGTAGTTTCAATCTCAATCTATCTCTCTTCCATTCGACAATTCCAACATGGCTCGGGATATTCCGTTTTGCCAAGTTTTCTTTGTGGTTTGACCACCTCTCTCAGACCTCGACGGTAGAACTGCTGGAAACCTGGAGAGAATGGAATAATAGAATCTATCTATAGATTATAACATAAATATACGCTAATGGACAAAACTTAGTTGAATATTTTGATGTCGCCAATATTCTGATTCTTTTTTAAGGAGACAGAGGCAATTCTGTTCACATTTGGTTATAAGGAGTATCTTCAATAGAGGTCATTGAGTTATTGTCTGAATTCCGAAATACATGCTAAATGGTACAACTTCCTTAAGTTTTGTCCATGAATGTGGTTTTTTAGCATTTAAACAATTTATATATATTAAAAACTAAAAATGTATATACTGAATGCTTACATGAGCATCTTAAATGAAAAGGTGCCATCTAGTGGTATAAAAATAAACTAAACGCTGATTCAGATTTTACTATAACATTTTTCCAACAACCACGCTGACGAGGGCTAACAGCCCGAAACGCGTTGGCCAAATATTATGAAGAACAAGCCTGATTCAAGGTTTAGTTGATATTTATTCCACAAGATGACGCTCTGCCATCTAAAGTGCACTTTTAAAATTATTTTTTCCACACAAACACCTAGAGAAGCATATCTACCTTTAATAATGTATCAGAAAACGATGCATTATGTTAATCACCCTAGTAAAATACCTTACTAGTGATCATGAAGAATGAGCCACAACAACAAATTTTGAAAATTAGACATAAATTCAATCTGTATATCATGAAAAAAAAAGGTACAACTTGCACCACACTGACGAGCGCCAACAGCCCAAAATGCGCACGTGGTTAACTTTTCTTGATTAATCAAGAATGGGTAATTGGACAATTCTAGAATAATTAAAAATCAACGAATAGTTGGTATTTATACCGGAAGTTGACGAAAGCCATCAGCAACTTTCAGTTGCACGATAAGTCGATGCCTTTTTTTTTAATGTATGCACCTTTTCCAGTACAATATCACATTTGTACTATTTTTCACACTGTATATCATGGTTTCGGGCTATGACCCTCATCTAGGAACCTCTCTAAGAACATGGATATTATCCATCCGCAATATTGTTAAATACCAAATGTGGCACCTCTCCATCTAAAATGCATTATATAAATAAATTTATCACTTCAGTATATAATACATGATGGTTATGATAAGCAATGAATCACAAAACCGGAGTTATGTGTTGGAACATGTTGACGAATGAGGGATGGTACAAACTGTTGACAACCCGGCATCGAATTCCGCATTGGACGTTTTTTTACAACTTCAATGTCCCCTTATACTTACACAAGTTCAATCATACCAGTGAATTCAGGTAACCAAACGAGACTTTGGCACCTTGTAAGTGAAAAAGCTGAACTACACTCATGGACAAAACTTGAGGAAGTTGTATCTTTTAACGTGTATATCTGGATTCAGACAATAACTCTGAAAGATATCATACACAGTCACATATACACACGAGATAACCAAGTGTGAATAAAATTTCCTACGTCTCCTTAAAAAAAAACCCCAGTGAAAGGAAAGATATTCCGCCTACTTAAGTGTACATGTGTAGACATGTGGTGTAGTTTATTTAGTCGCTGACAATGGCACGTGTAGTTAAAATAAGTAAAACCCACCATTGTGAGCTAAAGAAATGTCAACACCGTATCACCTCATATAGAGCGCAACGGATTAATTTATTCAACTTCTTTCATTTAGACCAAGTCTAATATGGTTTTCTATAATATTTGTATCATTAAAAAGAGAAGACAAAATATTCACTTAAAATATAAACATTCAGTATTTTCTATATTTTATTATGGTTTCATTATTTCTATGACTTCTCGTTAAATTCACGCTGTAATCCACTTTGTGCAGAGAGGTGGAAATTAAATATACTGACTTCATTGAGATTTGTGTATTTCTTCTTCATTGCGGCTGGCTTACCTCGGGGAGAGATTATGGATGTATTTATTCATAATATTACATCCGTGGGCTGATTATAATAATCATAATGTCAGTGATATATTTATGTTAAGAAGGGTTACTACGAGCATACCTCTACCTTCTTTAAGAGCGCAACTTTTGCAATACCTCCTGGAAGGTGCTATCCCATGTAAACTCTGAATAGTTTGAGAGAAATATACCCTTTTGAAAAACGCTGTGTTTATTTTTTTTTTTAAATAAGCGGAGATTTTTCGATATAATGTCTCACTACAGTCCTAACGGCGAGACACTATTGAGAATTGATCATTTTGGACCATTCCACCATTGTTCGTATTCTAAAACGTCTGATTTATGATTAGGTTCAGAGATAGCTACTAGCTTGGAATTTCGCTTTATACTTGGCAAAATATTTTTTTTTTCACATTGTATCGCGTCCTCGCGCAATTCTGGCCTTAACTATCCGTTTCATGATTTTTCAGGATGCCTGAATGTCCAATTCTTTGGTCGTTGAGGTACAGCTTTCACCACGTTGACAAGGGCAAACAGCCCGAAACGCGTACGTGGTTAACATTTCTTGATCAATCAAGAATAGGTATTTGGCCAATTCCGGAATAATTAAAAATCAACGAATAGTTGATATTTATTCCGATAGATGGCGCCAGCCATCAGCAACTTTCAGTGGCACAATAAGGAGATGCTTTTTTATTTGTCAATTTATGCACTTTATCCCAGTTCAATATCACATTTGTACTATTTTTTTCAGAATATAAATTATCATTTATCAACAGAGTTTATTTTATTTTAAGCAATAAAAATATATCTATATAACCATTTAAAAAAAGTAAATTTAAAATATTTTCATTTCACTCTCCAAGAAGAACTCCACACAAATTTCTGCTATAAATACAACAAGCCATGTGAGCGAAATAGCTGTCTGGAGAGAAATTCAACAATTAATTAATCAATTCTAATCTCTCTTGGAATATTAACAAATGATTGAAATCCCGACAGTTTTGAAACATGTAATTTATATTCTTTCTTACAAAAAGACTAGAATAATTTTAATACAGTCATGTGTTGACAAAATGTGAAAATTAACTTGAAATTCACCTTGATATTACTCATTAACTAGAGGTGTATACTTTAAAACGTATCTAATATCTGCCTTCAGGTTAATAAACAATGACATTAAAACAGTATTATATACAGTTAAACCTGTCTAAAGCCCCCCCCCCCCCCCTTTTTGGGACTCACCAAATAGGGTGCTATAGAGAGGGGGTGCTATAGACAGGTCACTTTTATTGCAAATCGCATCGTACTACGTATTTAAAATCGGGCGCTATAGAGAGGAAGGCGCTATTTAGAGGGGGCGCTATAGACAGGTTTAAGTGTAATATGAAGGAAATATTGATAAAACTATCTCAATTACCGTTATGGGGGTCTAACAAGTAATTACACAACATGTAGTTGCGGGAGGATGATATTCATGTACCAAAAGAGGCATCTCTTCCTTTAATTGTACATCAGAACGATGTACTATGGATCACCCTAGTAAAATACCTTACTAGTGATGATAAAGAATAAGCCACAATACCATTTTGGTAAATTCGACTGATTTCATAATCCACCTCGTAGGATGTTATGAAATCGAAGCTTCCCCTGAACTGATGAGGGCTAAAGACTGATACCATGGTATACAGGTTGTTGGCTTTTCCCTGAATATGCCAAAACTGGTATTGTGGCTCATTCTTTATCATAACTAGTGAAGTTATTTACTAGGGTGATGCATAGTGTATCGTTCTGATGCACAAGTAAAGGGAAAAGGTTGCTCTTTTGATACACAAGTAATCATATAAAGATTAAGATCGGTGTCACATTCTTTCAAATCTATTGAAAAGGCCTAGATGGTGTTTTTCTTGAGATTGGCTCTACTTACCATGAGGTATACACCACACGTTTGCAATAGTTAGAGAATCAACAATGAAACGATGATTTTCAGAATAATTACATAAATATTAATAAAAAGAATTTTCATATATTTTACCCCCATTGAGCTGATACTATGTGAAAACAAAATTTTATCTATCAACCTTTTATTTCAATGAAATAATTTTAATTCCTTATCTTGTTCACATCAGTGTATTTCCAACTTGAATTTCACATTTAAGTTGGAAATAATGAGTTAGATAATGAGTAATTAAAAGAAAGGCAAGGTGTATTTTATTGTTTAACTCTAAAAGTACAATAAACATTTCACAATAATGACTATGATCCCATAAAGTTGTAATATTCTCCGCCATTTTAATGTAATTTGAATTCTTCTACGTCTAATGATCAGTTGTTGCTGCTAATTGAGACATTTTTGTTTTAATCCGAAGAAGCCGTGGATAAAATTGAGTTGGTCAAATATTTATGGCAAGATTGGTATGTGCAGTACGCATGCGTGAATAAACTTAATCTGGAAGACGAGCATGGGGTGGAGAATTTAGAAGATTTTAGTAAAGAAAAACTTTATTTTTAGCGCTCTACCTTATAATACAAAGCTTAAATAAGACCAAAAGAAAATTAATTACAAATGAAACTTTTGAATAGAATATTTACGAAAGTACATATATATATAGAATGTAAAAATATATTTTTATTATTGAAAAAAAAACTAATCCTTTAAATCGAACCCGCGATCTTATAATTAATATAAAGCTTTTGATTATATATATATATATACTAGCCGAATGACCCGGGCAACGCCCGGGTTTCACCCGATTAAATGCTTTTATTCAAATACTATTCGTTACAATTATAAATTGGCGCCGTGGATGTTATTCTTGTATAATATATAAATGAGTTTTAAAAATTATAAAAAAAAATCGATTCCCGGCCGGGAATCGAACCCGGGCCGCCCGCGTGGCAGGCGAGCATTCTACCACTGAACCACCGATGGTTATGATAAATGGCCATATTTGGGTATTTATTCCATTCACAAAGCAATCGGTGACAGAATTAATTAAGAAAGAATTGATTATGACGCTGATAAATATATTTTAATATAATGCGGTTTCAAGCTAAAGAAACACTGCACGCTGATTGGCTGGTTACGGTCACATGACAGTGAAGTTAAACAATTAGTCTTGTAGATTGTATTTCAATCAGCCAATTAAAACGCACACTATATGTACATACATATGAACATTAAGAACCTATTATAGTTTATAGAAACATTTCTACAAACGTATTTTATATGAATATTAATTGCATGTTGAATAAAATGGAAATTAGAAAGAATTGGATTAGGTAAATAACATATACGTAGCTTCATCCACTAGCTTGATTCATTAAATTTATATACGTGCTGTTCATAGGCCTACGTGCACCGTTATAAACTACTGAATAATTTACTATGTGAATCAGCAATATTCTATAAAGTTACATTTATATAACATAAACTGATTTATCTTATGAATGGATGCTGATGGTATAAAAATTAGTAATTTGTGTTGAGTTTTTATTTTAAAAAATATCGCTCAAATAAAATAATTTCGAATAAAATACAGACGATCGCGACCTTACAATTTATAATATTTGGATTCAAATATTCTAAAAATCCAATACACCGAGGAAATATTATTTGACCGTCGGAATGTTCAACCTTATTGTTGCGTTATATCCCGTTTCTACATGGATAGCAAATTTTAATTTGCATACAAACCTAAATTACGGTTAAAATAACAATGCAAATAGAACGCATGAAATAGTAATTATGTTAATAGAGTATCAAATATACGAATCAATTATATTTTACCTTCTTTGTATCTGGTTTAATAACTTATTTTCTATTTATGCAAATGGATTGAGTTTGTTAATATATTTATATGTAAATATGTAAATATCATGTAATAGCGCGCCATCTGTTATAAGAAATTGAAACTATTTTTAAAGGGTATCATTATTTTTAAAATAAAACAATTTTATACTGCCCTTACTGGAATGATAAATTAATTGAAGGGTCTGGCTTATCAGTGGTGAGCCCTCCTAGCGGTTCGCGAGTTTAATCTACCATTTACATTTGAATGTGAATTTTTTTTCTGGGTGCGCAAACATATGCTACATTTCGTTCAAGTGAATATAGTTTCTCAAAATTCTATGTGGATAATTTATTGTCATAATAATGAAATATAGATATGCTATAACAATATTGAGAGTTATTGGTTTTTATAAATTCAAGTACGCAGTCACCGTTCGGAGGAGATTAATAGATTCGCCGAATGTGCCGTGGTCCATTTGGATGAGAAAAGCGAAGACTAGAACGCGGCTGATTCCACATTCGCCTTTTCAGTGATACGTTAACATGACCTATTCACGGTGCATTTTGTGACCACTGGACATGTGTCGGACCTGGAGGCTGTTGTTGGGTTCTGTGCTGCCCGAGGTATAGGAGCTCCATCTATGCTTTCTCTCTGTGGTGAATGTGTATAAGACTGGTGGTCTTAATAAAACTGTATGTGGGGGAAATATAGAGATGCCAAACCTTGTGAATTTTTTAAAATAAATAATAAAACAATTGAAGTCGATAGAAATATTTTATTGTAATGATATGTATTTCACACTTCATATACAACATTCGAATGGTATGGTAGATTGGTAAACTGCCTGGGGCATTGCCCACCAGGCCTTCCCAATATTTGATCATTGTAGTATGGAATGGTTTGGTATGGAAGAAAATTTCGCTAATAAATAGTTTATAATGTTATAATTAACTAATATATTGAGTAAAATTAATCATTCCTCCAGGGAAAAGTGTCTTTTGGCAATAAAATTCAATAACCCAAAATAAAAAAATATATATATTAAGAAACTTTTCCCTGGAGGAATGATTAATTTTACTCAATATTGATGCAAGGGATTATTTTATAGAATAACCTAATATATGTTGCTCTGATCTGTTCCATGGACAAGACACCACCACCACTAATATACGTCATATATATGATATATATATGATATATATGTGTGTGTGTGTGTGTGTTCAATACGCATATGTCATAATATTAGGAGCATAATATCAGCGCGTTCTTCGAATATTCAATAATTGAATTGGAAGGATACACTGACCACCCCCTGAATGGATATTGGGAGGTTGCATCTGCTTAATCACTATGGATAAAGTTGTAAAATATTCAAATTAATTATAATTAGAATCACATCTATGTAGAGGTCAATGTAATGTGCCTAGCTGTCCATCACGTCACAACTCTACGCATTACCGATTTATATTTAGCCAGTATTTACCTCAAAGACATTATATTTGTTAAATATGAAAGTATTAAACGCTATTAGGCTTGATAAAAAAGGATATTATTTTTAAAAATATTGAACCAAAATAAATTGAGAATACTTGTTGCATCAAAGGTGAACCTGTGACAAATTCAACTAACATACCTTTATAATACAATATATTGCGGCTTATTATGTAGAACGACATTTGAAAATTATCCCGCATATATTTCTTTTGAACGAAAATTCGAAATTAATTTTAAGGAGAAATAACGATTATTTCTAACCTTAGGGATGAGGTATGAAAGGATAAATTGTGAAGAGTCATGATAAACGGAAAAATAAAGTGTCCAGGAATGGGAACCAAACCCAGTGTTCCGCTGGACATATATTTCCTAAACACTTTATTTTTTCGTTTATCATTACTCTTCACAATACATCCTTTCATACCTCATCCCTAAGGTTAGAAATGGTCGTTATTTCTCCTTAAAATAAATTTCGAATTTTCGTTCAAAAAAAACACATGCGGAATGATTTTCAAATGTCGTTTTAAAATACCTTTAAACTTAATTTATTTTAGAATATATAAAATAAGAATTTTATATTTCACAAGGATATGGTCTATTGCCTGAAGAATACTTAATAACTCGAAAGTGTTTACATTTTGAAAAAAATAGTACAAACGCGACTGGGATAAGGTTCATATTTCAAGAAAAAGGCATCTCCTTATCGTGCAACTGAAAGTTGCTGATGGCTTGCACAATCTATCGGATTAAATACAACTATTCATTGAGTTTTTAATTATTTCAGAATTGGTTAAATACCCATTCTTGATTAATCAAGAAAAGTTAACCACGTACGTGTTTCGGGCTGTTGGCCCTCGTTGTTTACATTTTTAAATAAAAAAGAAACGCTTCAGTTAAAAGATTATGTTTATTTAGCTCAGAATCCATTCTGTATGTGAAAATTGCCTTATTCCCCTCTACTTTACAAACACGGAATTCTATAAGGTTATATACATATGAGGGTGTTATAACATTTCACATTCAAAGTTATTTTAACATGTGAAAGCAGCACAGAATTCTTCAGAATGAATTTTGTTAAAAAATGTTTATCCTTTTATCTTTATATCATTGTGGTCACAGCACATCCTTTCTACCGAATAAGAATTTATCAAACACCAAGATAGTAGGTCCAAGCACCCATCCTTCCTTAGAGTAAAAATGATGGAAACATTTTCACAATGTTAAATATTTCAACCAATATAAAATATTTAAGTAAGTCCCCTAAAATAATTTACTTGGTAAGTTATTACGGAAAAGATAAATTTAAATGGTGCGCACAAAATATATTATATTTATTTTAAGAAGATACGAAGACTATAAAAGAGATAACCAGATTATATTATATAAAGGTATATTCTTCTTTATATTAATATATAAATTTTAATATATCCCAGACGCTATTGAGAAAATTATATTCCAGACTCTCTCATCCCTCTTTCCCATCATTAAATATTAAATTTAGCACATTACGGTGTTCTATGTATGAAATTGGAGTGGACTTGCCGTGGCTACATGTTTTGTTTAAGGTTTTCGGTGGAGGTATGGTCTAAACCGTTAGTTTTCGCTACGCCCGCTACGAACCGGGTTCGATTCCCGCATTTGGCCCTTTTTTTTTTCTTTTTTTGTTAAAAAAATGCTCCAGTAGCCCCCGATTCTTGCAAAAGTCCAATTCTACCAGCGAGTGCAAGTAACCAAACGGGGCTTGGAACATTTGTAAGTGCAAAGTCGAACTGCTTTTCACATGTGTAGACTTTTGGTTCTCTTACAGCAAAAGCAGTTGTCTACTTCTACCCACCATGATTACCATGGCCAGTACCACGTGTACTAGGGATAAGAAGAAAATAAAACATGTTTTATCTTAAGAATATATTAATTCCTTGAGATATTTTAGACGCATTTCTTATAAGAATTTAAACACGAATGCTTATTTTTCACACGAAGCAAACTTCTCTCCTTACTGAGATGAAAATATATTGAGAGGGCTTGGCTCATCAGTGGTGAACCCCTCCAGCGGTTTTGACAATTTAATCTAAAAGACCGCTTCTTAAAGCTCTAATACTGTATTCGACGATTCTGCTTATATAGGCGGCACTGAATGGTGGAATCTTAGAAATGTTATTCAGGCAAACTTCTATGGACAGTAGAAGTTTGATTTGTGTGAAGGGGAAACATTCCTGCTTAAATACTTCCATCTCTTATTTATAGATGGTGCGTTATTGCGTTATACTTATAACAACGTTATTAAGAATGTTGAGCTAAAACAGCATCAACTTATCTAGTAATATTCGACTTGTCGACTCTAAAACTAGCTCTCGCTATAGGATGGTGTCTGTCACACACAGGAATTCCCCACCTTCGACAAAAGGTTAAATATCTTGTATTGTGTGTTTTATAAAACTTCTACTTAATTATATGAAGGGTTTTAATAAATTGAGGGGGAAGTAAATACACTAAAATAAAGAATACATTATTAAAAATACATATTAATAGAAATTTATAAAAATAATGAATACTTATTCCGTCAAATTAGAAGCTAAACCTATGCGCCAGATATTAACGGTCTCTGCAATCATGCGGACTCTTCGGTGACAAAGCCACAACACAAGCATTGGAAAACTCAGAACGCCAATCTGAAATTCATAATCTCGGGCTAATGGCCTTCGTCAGTCCGAGTTAACCTTCATTTCATGGTATCCTCGAGATGCCGAAGAAGTGCAAATAAATTGCCTTTAGTTTTAACATCTATTTTGACGGGAAAAAACTGCCTTTTTTAGTACCTCAATCTTTTTAAGACAATGTTTTCATATACATAATATTTATCTCTCTCAATAATAATGAAGACGTTTCAGTATCAAATTCCTACCTCACACTTTGGCAGACACAGATGGCCCTCACATGTTGTAGTGGCTCTGCGACCGTCATGTGTTAGAGACATGTTCCATTTCGTGTTAATTAAACATTGAGGTTTATAAGCATATGAAAATGAACATACCTATTTTAAGATTTGATTAATTGAACAAACATTAGTTTTTATCATCATTACATAGAGAATTTTTTAAAGTTCGGAAACTTCTTATTTTAAGTTCTTTTTTACATATATCAAGTACACATTGTATAGGCCATGATAATTATGGTTATTAGTTAACGACGATTTTTACTATGAATATACCATAATTCTACACATGTAGTGAGCATGTTCTACTTTTACATTTAAAAATTGCCTGAGCTCCGTTCGGTTACTTGCAATCATTTGTAAAGTTGCATTTTTGTCAGAGAATCGAACTCCTTTCTCTTTCTAGCAAATTATTCTCGAGAAAAAAAAAGTGATCCATGCAGGATTTGATCCCTGTTCGTGTTGTTGAAACTCGACAGATTGTACCATTCCTCTACCGACCCCCACTAGGTATTATTGTTGGAAAGCCTCTTAAGGCTGATTATATGTAACTAACTAGATACTCAGCATACACCAAGGCGGCTAGGTATTATACACAGCCAGCACTTGTAGAACGTCTCATTCCCACAGCAGCACTCCAGATGGGACCAATTTTGTAATTTAATTTCCATGTCCGCAAGCATTTGTCACCATTTCTGGGATGGATCGCGCTTGGAAATCTTCCAGCAATTTGCAAAGTAAAAATGTCCCCAACATTCTCTTGGCTTCTTTTAGAATTAATCCCGAGCGATCTCCTTTCCCGTTTACAACATCTCTCTCTCTCTCTCGGGGCCTTTTATTCTATTGACAAACATTCCTTCTTGCCGCAATCTCGTTTAAACTTTGCTCTTTATTTCTCCATGTAAAGTTAATTATATCTATATATTTATATTAGGGAAACGCTTTTCAATAAATAAAATATCAAAAGTATCAGTTTTTATATAGAACAGATATTTGATTGATATGAAAATAAAAATTCAATATATTAGTTCAATTAATCATTATTTGATTCATCACTAACAATTTAATTCGATAGCCCAATTTAAAATCTGAATTGACAGAAAAACTATGTGTAGAACCGACAGAAGACATCCACTTCATAAGTCAAATTTTGTAGATATTTGACACTTCAGATGTTTTCCATCAATGAATCGAATAAACTAACGAATTTAACAAAGAGAAAACCTGGGTTACTAATTATAAATCTATCCAAGAGTTCAAGGTACGAGGTTCCTTTCCTGAATCTCATTATATACAGAGCTAAAAAAACAAACATTATATTAACATATTGCCATGACGTTAAAGTTCGACAACGCCTTGGTGGCAAGCAGGGTCAGTTCGACCTCAAAGTTTCACCGCCAAGAATAGCTGAGAGGGCTGACGGAGCAGGCAAAAAAGAGAAGCCCATCTGTTGGCCAGCAGTAAGATCGTCCTACCTGTTGCGACGGCGTCTGTTGGATGATGCTGCCTGCATGTAACTTTCTTCGGTCTCAATGAATACAGGAAGATAAATAAAAAGCAGTCGAACAGGGAAACTTACCGATCCCGCATGCCCATTTGTCCATACTTGACGCGGCGACGCAACAATAATAATCTACCGTTTATCAACACTCCGTGATCCAATAGAAACACATTAATTATATATACTCTTATACCATGTTTAGCTTCAATATATGTGTATATATCTCGCCAGGACCTGTAGATAATTTTGAGTTCAAAAGTCGAACTGGTGTCTACACATGTAGAAACCAGTTCGTCTTTTGCACTTAAAAATATCAACTTGATGCATTAGCGCGACCAATCTGTTAAAGAAATTAAAACTACTATTCTTTTTAAAATAAAAAAAATGTCTACCGCCTTTACTGCAATGATAAATTAATGGGCCAATGTGCGCCCCGTTTGGTTACTTGCACTCATTGGTGGGATTGGACTTTTGCAAGAATCAGGAAGCATTGAATCCCAATTTATATTTGTGTTGTGATTGAATGGAAGGGTGCAACCGTTATGCATGTAATCTTCAAGAATTAGTTCCAGCCAAGTGAGCAGCGCACCCGCGACGTGCAATGGTAATTCGCCCGCGATGTCTGCTACGTTTATTTTTGTACAGTTTTTTTAGATGGATTAATTTGCATATTTACATTTTAACACAAGCTTAACATATTTACAGTTCAACATACTTATTTTGGCGAAAAGAAATTATAAATCTTGTATATTTTGAAAATTATGACATATATTTTAAGAAAAAAATATATATATAATTATAGAGATATAGAGTTGATAATTACTTATAAAAAGGCTTGAATATCTTGGGGGATTAATAAGACCATTCCAACATATTTCATTTTCGGCACTCTATGTGGGGCCAGTGGTAATCTCTTGTTACGTCTCCACGTCGGGAGCCCCAGATGGAACCTAAGCGTCCGAACTGTATCCAATCGATGTGCCGATGACCCTCTTATCTCAGACAACTCTCTTCATGAATAATTGTGACACCATCTTATCTGGTTATGTCGGATCAATGGCGTCGGCTGCCCACACAATCGTCTTTCCCTTTACATCCTTTAAAACCTCAAGTTTCGAACCTGATTCGATTTCTTGGATTTTAAAGATGATCAAACTTGCTCAAACTCACTATATTATAAATAAGTGTACTATAATATACAATATTTTAGAGTTCAATTGCTAGGTGTAATAATACCAGAACATATAAATTAACGTGATGTGTGATGAGAGAGCTATTAAAATCTCAGTAGTCACACATCGAAATATTATTTTTCAAAGTCATATATGTAACGAATGAATATATTAAGTCGCGAATGTTTCTTTTCACAAATGACTCAAACTACTGTTCTTACTGCGATGAAAAATATTGGAAGGGCTTGTTTCATCAGTGGTGAACCCTCCCAGCGGTTTTGCCAATTTAATCTACCAGACCGCTTCTTTCGAGCTCCGACACTGTATTAGATCATCCTGCTTTTATATGCTACATTGAAGGGTGGAAATGGTATTTAAACAAATATGAACTTAGCTTTTAAGACAGTAGAATTTCATTTAAATATTTGCATCGAGCAATGCTCGATTTTTTTTTGTATTATAGTTATATGTGTTACAGATAAGACATCTATAAGGATTACAATTTATAATAATGATATTTTTATTATTATCCCTAGTACACGTGGTACAGGCCATGATAATCATGGTGAGGGGTAGTAAGCGACTGCTTTTACATTAAGTGTACCACATGTCTTCATGGATGACAAGCAGTTCGACTTTTACACTTATAAGTGTTCCAGAATCCCGTTTGGTCACTTGCACTCGATGGTGAGTTGGACATTTGCAAGAATCGGTGGGCTTTGGGGAATATTTCAAATAGAAAATGTGCCCAATTGGGGTTTCGATCACGAATCGTAGCGGTCGTAAACCAACAGCTTAGACCACTCTTCTACCGATCCGATTACAATTTATAATGATGCTAACTAATATCAATATAGAAGGAGTTTTTATTTCGTAAAATATTCCCAAATATATTAAACATCTAGTGCCCTAAGATCTAACTCTATATAGAAGGATGTATAGATGCAACCGATATAAAAACTTCCATGTGCACAAAACTTTGATAAGACATTCTAAATTCATAATATCACTCTATATTTCTAATTCGAGCGATATATGCACTGACAGAAATTAAACTTGAATTCAAAAGGAAACATTTACCTCTTGTGAATAAACCTCTTAAATATTTCTCCGTCTGTGGGAACTT
This sequence comes from Cordylochernes scorpioides, assembly GCA_030710605.1. Taxonomy (NCBI): domain Eukaryota; kingdom Metazoa; phylum Arthropoda; class Arachnida; order Pseudoscorpiones; family Chernetidae; genus Cordylochernes; species Cordylochernes scorpioides. The sequence goes on from CP092876.1 coordinate 55,485,474, forward strand.
ACATATCAAACAACCCCCTTTCACATATTTACATATACATTTACATAGCAGCAACTTAAAAATAATGAATCAATAGACCCATTTAGTTAATTGCAATGTTTTACATGAGCAGACGTACATTTAAATTAAAAATGAACCTTCCACCTTACTTGAATCCTGGAATTAATGGAGAACGAAGACAAATTTAGACTAGGCGAGTTCTCCTATTTAAGCGTCATTAATATTACCTTCCAAATTACCCCATAAAATTTTTCCACTCGACATGGCGCGATCTCAGGAGAAAAAAATATATTTTTACTTCACCTTAAAATTAATATTGAAGGGTCTCTAGGGAGACTTTCCTCTTAAATTGGCTGCTTAGACGCATTCATCAAAACTCTGCCAGCTTGATCCATGGTAGCAAGGTGTCGTCTGATATCTTATTTATTGAGAATTCCTTTCTATCGAAATGAACCACAAGATAATATCAAATTGATATATTTTCTCAAAAAATTCTATTCAACTTAAAAAAAACTTTAAATTTACTTGGTTAACATTTATCTTTGAACTAAGAGCTAGGTAGATTTTAAGGCCCATTAAAGAAGTATTCGATTGAAAGGTAGGCAAGTAAATATAATATAAAGAAACGTATCGTTTGATAGAAATCTTCAAAAAGAGGTATTCTATTATATATGACGTGTGCACACAGGTAAGAATCCTAGATTGTCTTGTATGGTAACATACGTACCGTAAACTTCTTTCTGAAGATTGATGGTTCTCAATGAGGAAATAAGACACCTTCTCGTTATTCGGATATATATTTTTTAAAAAGTCGTTCTTTTTTCATGTTCATTATAATATATTTTTACTTTAATAGTATTCTATATATATTATGATAACTATTTTGTCGGCTTACTGTTATATTAAATTTTGAGATTGAGAAATTAATATTGCTTGTTTTGAGGATACATGAGTATTGTGGTATTGTTGTCATTGCAGTCGTAGATATCTTATAAAATATAATAAAAAACTTCAAATCACAATTATTTTTTACTGTGCTAAGAAACAATTTAAATAGAAATATCTCTGATTGAGGCGTAAAGTAGAATAAATAAAATTGAAAAAAAAAAACAACATAAATACGTATTTACATATCTACAAAATATTTAAGCCGGCCAAAGGAAAAAAAAAACAAAATGGGTTTATATAGTTTTTATATTTATATCTGGTGGTCGCGCGCACGCGCGACTTACAGAGTAGTTTGTGATCTGTGAAATATAAAATTTGAAATTAAATATTTGTTTTATATAGCCTATATATGTGCACAGATAGGACATTCCTCCATTTTAAAATTGCAATGAATTTTTACACAATTCCTGAAAGCCAGGGTTGAGATGAAAGAATATGGCACAATACCTAATTAGATAAACTCAATCTATATTGGAATAGTCAATAAATATATTAGATGTGTGAATCTCCTGTGCATTAATTGAATAATGTAACAGGTTTCTTAAGATGAGTTCCTTCTCATTTTTATTGCAATCTTAAACTTTCAGGCAATTACGGCCCTTATACAAGAGTACAAAAATGAGAACAAGAATGAAACGCCATTAGATACTGAAACTAGTTAGCATTACGTCTGTAATTCTATGATCATCCTATTACTTATAAGGAAATTACAAATTTGTAAAGAATATTCCAATCCCAGCCTATGCCCCTGACTCTGATTCCCAAAACATTTCCCTATTAAGATATACAATGTTTATTTACTTCTTATTCTTCAATATTCAGACATTGATAGATATAAATCCCAATTTAAATAGATCTTGTGTAAAAAAATAAATTAAACTTTCTTTAATTAAAATTCTGTTCTTTTTATTGCATATTTCTCTATAGAATAAAACACACACTAAAACAATTTGAAAAATAAAATCTCTCTCTGGGATTACTATTTATTTAAAGTAAATAACGATAAAAAATTATATATTTTAACAAAACGGAGAATTATATGCCGTTAAGACAATAATTGGACTATAGAGAACTTTACATTAATACAATTCCTTTTGTTTAAGGAGCTCAATGCTAAATTTAAAATATAAATAAAATAGAAATATAGAATAATTCTTCTTTTTCTCTCTCAATTCTTTTCTTCTTTCTTCCTTTGATCTCTTTGCCAATCTCTTTCGACCTCTTTTCTCTAAAAGAGAAAAAAAATATTTAATTCATATTGGATTCAAATCGACTCTTTAATAATCTGAAACCGGTGTACCAGAAATATTTCTTCCCTTGGGTAAACACGGTGTTCTTCTAAATCTTCAATATTATAATCTCTATATGGATTCATATTTTATATACGGGGACCGATTTTTCTAATAGTTTCTGGAAATATACTGAAAATAAGGGCAAAGATAGAATTTCCGAAATGGAAGTAATACTAATAGCTATTTTTTATTAAACTAGATATTTCCACATGACTGTCTATTGTAAAAGTGCAGGAGAAATGCTATTATTGTTTTAAAAAGTACTTTATCTTTTACTAAATGCATTATATTCATTCAGTGAAAGGGTAAGAGTATTTCTATTTGAAACATAGTTATACAGATTTTAAGAAAAATAATAATAAACCCGTGTGTGAAATAAGTTTCTTTTAACTATTTTAACGATTAACGGAAAGGTGTCGGTTTATCATTTTGTCTCCTATATACATATCTGAATTTCAATCAATTTCTGAGATGTAAATGTTTTACCTCAGGTTTAATAAAAGCCTTTTGCTCTCTGCCATATATACTAAGGAAAGTCATATATTGAATAAACCTTTGTGATATATATCACCGGAATACGTCTATTTTAGGGGAATCAAAATATATTATTATTACTAATCATGATTTTATATATAATTTCTATTGGAAATGTTCTTCAGACAATTGACAATTCAAATAATTTTATGGACATATTGTCAATACATGCTAAAGTGTACAGTCCGTACTCTATTATTTTAAAATATTAATTAGATATATACAACTATATACAATGAATAGATACATGGAACCTCTTCCACTGCTGCAGAGTTGGGTGTAGAATGCATACGAGTCTCCAGCGAAACCACCTAAATTTTCTACGGAGAATAAAGGACACTCGTCTAGATAAGTTTCGTTTTTTAACATAGATGTTTTGAGAAAATGCTCGTGTCCTCACAAGGATCAATATGGTACATACGTGGAAAAGATTTTAAAAAGGCTACTCTGGCCGAGGTGTTCTTCATTCCAAACCATAATGAATGTCAGCTAGGTATCCCCAGGATTAGCTTACACTTACTTGTGTATCGGTACCTTCATATGAGCAGAATCAATAACATGTCTCATAATATTGTGTGCAAATACATTGCGCAGAAACTATGAGGATTCGTGTTTAATCATCCAGACCTACTCAGAAGTAGAAATAGCACTTATACTAAACGTATAGGCGCGAAAAGTTATCGTTATACGCAAAGTTATTTCAAAATTGCAAAACTAATACATTTCTTTCACGGCTCACGCTTATTCTTTTCAAAATTGAAAGAATATCAGTTTTTGCCAACTGATTACTGATCGGAGAGAAAATGGAGGTAACCCTGGCTCCTGGAGCAGATTTCTGATAGGATTCTTCTTCGCATTGCAGAGAAATGATAAAAAAAAATGTGTTCTCTAATTTAAAAAAAAAATATTAATTTGTTAAGTATTGATTAATTATTGGTTAATCATCAAGAAACCTGGTTAATTATCAGGGAGTCTGACATTGACGAATATTTTCTGGACAAGCATGAGGTCGAGAGCGTGAGCCGAGAAGACATCATCTCTTCGGTAAAGTAAGACGAACTACAGCGACGCAGTGGGCAGAAACGAAGGGTGCGCTATACATCGAAGTTCCTAACGTTACGGAAATAGACAAAGCGGCTACAGGATGTGGACAAGGAGAAAACCAAGCCACAGGAAACATCATAAAAAAAGGAATGAACTAGGGTCGCCATTATGTGAGTACCATCGCCTTGTGATGGGCCTGTCACCGGACAGCAAAACGTCAGCAAGGCATTGACAATGGATCTAGGCTATCGACGCTAATCCTAGCGTTACGTTTTAGGACTACAGACAAGCCTCGTGTAATTCGATACATTCAGGAGTTTAAAGATCCTCCTGAAGATTGGAGAGGAGGATTGCTCTGTCCGGTTCGGACAGATTAAGGAGGAGTAGAACAGTGTTGCGACTATGCCTGAAAGAAAGCTTCGACAACGCCGCAAGCAGGGTCGGGTCGCCTACGTGTTGTACCAATAATAGCTGAGGGAGGGCCGAAGGGGCAGTCAACAAGGAAGGAACCAAGATGACAGAGGAGTAAAATGGTCTCCCTTGTTGTTAATGGCGGCTGTTTGATTATGCCATCTAAATTTTACTTGCTTTGTTCTATATGAATGAATGAAGATAAATAAAGGGGAGTGTAAATGTAAAAAATGTAAACGATAGCAATGCGTTTCTTTATTGCAAGATTTTTACGAGAAAAGAAACGTATTGCTAAGTTTACATTTTTTACATTTATATTTATAGCAATTTTCACTTTTTTAAAAGAGGAGTGTCGAACAGTGAGATATCCTTAACGAACCCGCGTGTTTATTTGGCTATCCTCGACACGTGTTAAATAATTAGTTTTTCTTTATTGATTCATATATTTATATATATTGCAGATGCTCATGTAAATGTATAAATTAAAACCTGCTTTCACCTACAGATAAAAAAAATAATTATAGAGAGAATAGCTGACGGATTTAACCAAGATAAAAAAAGTACAGAAGTTTGTAAACAAGTGGAATTTTTCCATCTCAAAATCCTTCTTGTTAAAAGTTGGAGATGAAAAGTCTGGACAAAAATAGCATTTTAAATGCTAGTTGGAATTTATGAAAAGTTACGAAAGAATAACTTAGAATTTCATTGAAACAAATTGAAGTAATAATAAGTATATATCCGTGGCCACAATAAACTATACGTGCAATTCCATCAAAGGACCGGAAATATTTACACTTAAATTCTTTGAATTTATTTTTTATAAAACTTTCTTTCAAATGTATACAGATATATATTTCATGAAACCTTATATTTATATTATTTATAAAGAGAGAGAAAGCAGTAGGAAACCTTATTACATATGTATATACAACACAAACAATATATCAAAATATGTATAGCTCTATATGTACATATTCCACATATAAATTTGCAAATTCGAATTTCTTTCTCCTTCGTTTTTCCTCTCCTTTTCTGTATCAGAAGAACCTGTATATAAGGCTAAAGGTCTTACTAAATATATTGATTACTTTATATTTTAAAATATTTGCTGTTTTACCGTTTCGCCGTTTGAAGCATAAAAATAGAATATTAGATTCAATCTACAACAATGAAAATGGGGCTATTTTTCAAAATTGCAACGTTAAAAGCTTTCGGGGAATCTTCATTATCAAGCAAAATTTGTAAAGTTAAATTGAAATGTTTTGGGGTCATTATTTTCCTCTAGGTTTATATATATATAACCGAAAGTGGCACCTCTTTTTTAATCGGTCGAATTGGCCAAATGTTGTAGCTTATTCTTTATCACCACCATTATTTTTTTGTACTGGGGTGATATTAGCCTTTTCAGTGATACGCTAACCTTGACGTATGCACGAAGGAACGTGTGGACACTGGACATGCATCGGTCCTGTAGGCTGTTGTTGGGGTCTGCGCTGCCTGGAATATAGGACCTCTATCTATGCTTCCTTCCTGTGGTGATTCTGTATAAGACTGGTGGTCTTAACAAAGCTGTGTTTTTTTTTTTGGGGGGGGGGGGGGGGGGTAAACAAAATGCATTGTTTTGATGCATTTTTAAAGAAATAAGTACCCCTTTTTTAAGACATCAGAATCATCCATGCCACTTCACCAGCTTATTCATTTTGGCCAATTAGACCGATATCATAATCCCTATAGTAGGATGTTATGAAATCGAAATTGACCCTGTACTGAACCATGTCCGGAACCATGATTTACAGGCTGGCCTTTTGTCTGAATTTGCTGGTATTGTGGCACATTATTACTGTCATTAGGTTTTATATTGATATTATAAACAAAACGCATTGTTTTTAATGCATTTATAAAGGGAAATATGTTACTTTGGTACATGAATATCATCTAATAGGAATTTTATGCTATTTATATGTACCTAGATGTAGGCACCTCTTCCTTTAATTATGCATCAGAATGATGCATTATGTTCATCACCATAGTAAAAAAATTTACTAGTGGTGACTTTACTACTTTCTGATGCATAATTAAAGCGAGAGGTGCTCCCCTATAGATACATGAATATCTTCCTCCCGGAATTTTTGTGTTTTAAATATGTTATTTTATTTTGAATTATTTGTTCTAGAACAACTTTGTAAAGTCGGTCTCCAGATATCGCCGCTTTACACTATATAAACTCATTGTTGTTGTTTTACTTTGGCTGGCACAAAATAAGCATATACGTTATCGAGTCTTTTGTTGTCTTCCTTATTCACACTTTCATTCTAAAATTATTATTTTATCATCTCAATTAAATCAAATATTGATTTAAAGTTGCCTTATTATATTTGCTTTAAGTTGTTATGATTGCATGCCATTTCATACTCTAGTGCTCAAAAACAAGCAAATAATTTTCTATCTCTCAAAATTTAATATTTTACACACACACACACATATAAATATATATTAAAAATAATAATAAAAAAGGCATATCCTGACCACGAGTACATGAGCTTTTTAGATAGCAGAACGCCATCTAGTGAAACAGAAATCAACTAAACGTATTTTAGCCTGTTCCCTGATATTTGGCTAACGAATATTTTGATAAATCAAGAAAAGGTAACCACGAACGCGTCGGGCTATTGACCCTCATCAGGGTGTGTGGTGCAGGCTGTATCACTGTGACCAAAAATGTTTTGGTCCCAGAAGCTTCTTGAGAAATCAAGTAATGGGTATTTGAGGACAAACTAGCGTAAATACGCTTAACAAGTGAAAAAATATATAATAAAATATTTATAATAAATTTATTATAAATATTATATTATATATTAATAATTTTTTTCACATATGTATAACATTTTATACTGGTATAGGTGGATGTCGGAATGTTATATAAACTATAAATACCTAGTGTCTACCAGGCTACTTCTATTTCTCAGAAGATATACATATATGGTATTTTAGGGGTGAAAGGCGGTGTGATATATATCCAATCATTGAATGAACACACAATTACAATTTTAAAAACTTTATATTCAACTTTAAACAATGGTATGAAAACGACAACAAGAAAAGAACAATAGTCTCCGTTTATAAATATTGATAGAAATCTAATCCCAACATTATAAGAAAGAACAGATAAGCAAATCTTCACAAATGTTTAAATTGTCATAATGTATGAATTTTATAGGTATAGATAAATATTATATATACATATAGTAAACTATTGTATTGGAAAATATATATTTGTTAAATTGTCTATATTCACCACCCCTTATTTATTGTTACTTTTGAATTTATTCCAAGAATAAATTCGGTGTTGAACGGCTCGAATAACAATTTTATTTTAAGTAAATTAACTGTTTTAACACGGATATATTTATTATAAAACCAACTTCCAACTACTATTAGTGAGATACAGAAATATTAAGATAGGTTGACTCATAGTGTTTCCCAGCGTTGTTTTGCCAATTTATTTCGCCATACCGCTTTAATATTGGGCTATTCTGTCTCCCTCTTTCTCTCAGCTTATATATCAAAAACAGAAAATAAAATTCTGGTTTAGTTATTCAAAGCTAACTATTAAAATAAACTATGAAGACAGGTGAAACATATAAATATATGGATGATGTATCAAAGTGGCGAAACTTCTGGAAGGCATATATATGTCAAGGCCTCTCAATATTTTTTTTCATCTCAGTAAAGGCGGTATATATAGAAGGTTTGTGACCTTTATTTGAAAAATGAATAGACATTCTTAAATTGTTTCATCGGCTATATGTAGAAATAGCTCGTTTATGACCTATGTCTAGATACATGTATAGACACATGTTGAATTAGGTTGAATTCGCACTTAAAGTACAGATGGCGGTGTGCAGGATGATTTACTATTAGAAATATATGTTGTGTTAGCATTATGATAAATCTACCTTTTATAAAATGCGAACCGTAATTCAGATTTTTGCATTTCAAAAGGCGACTTGAATCACTGAAACAACTCAGGGCTTTAACAATTTCTTTTAAGTTTTATCGTTTGATTAGGCACACGTCCTGCTCTCTAAAGGTGATGAGATTAAGAATAAGGATAATAAAGAAAGCGTAGCTATATATATTTTATAAAATTCGGAAATATATAAATAAAATGGCCTGTTTGGGAGTACAAGGGAAGAGAGCCGAACAACCCCCTTGGTAAATAAGTGTCAAGTCTTCATCCTCCCCTAGGAGATTTATTTTACTCAAATTGATTTAAAAGCGGCTGGATGTGATGATCAAGGGACAGTTCTCACCGAGGTGGTCTCGACACGAGTTTTACTAGGAGTTGTTGTCGGACCTTCTATCTTTCCTTCCCGATCTAATTCCTCACGGGGCCTCTGTCTCCTGTGTGTCCTTACCACCCATCACTCAACCATCACGACTGTTTATAACCAACATGCCACGCTACATTCATCCAACAGGATAACAAACTACATTACAACATATATATATATAAAGACAGAAATAAGATATTTAAAGGGGGTGATCCCTTTCTTCAGACCGTTTTTCACGTATCTCGGAGTTTGTAGACATTTTTATTAAATAAATTACTAGGAAAGAAGGAGGAGTTCTCCGACATAATTTGATATTTTGGTATTTTTCACATAGATCCAGATACACTTCATTTTAGTATCCTATGATTTAATGGAATTATCCTTTATAAAAATATTCGAAAATTAACGATTAGTTGCTATTTATTTCGATAGATAGTGTAAGCCACCAGCAACTTTCAGTTGAATGATTAATAGATGGAATATCTTAATTTAATAATATAATCTCAATACAATTCCACTTTTGTGTTAAATTTCATTTATTAATGTTTTAATGCAATAAAACTTACCCATATAACCAAATAAATTTGTAGAATTGAAAATGAGTTGAGCATAACGAATTCGACCTCCAATGGAAAACCCACACATCCATGATAGATCTAAGTAGAACTTATCATAATGAATGTATATATTGATGATCAAAATACTTTAAACCACCTGCTACAAGTATAATTAGATCTTTTTAAAGTGCAAAATTAGATGAATTATTGAAAAAAATAAAATATATCTCAAAGCTTTTTCCCGTTTGGAATTCCATCATTTTTCCGTGTTTATTTTTACGATACTCAGTTCATAACAAACTGAGAAATATTTGAGGGTTTTTGGCAACAATCAGAGCTGTTAAGGACTCGAGCTGTTGCTGTGGCAAGGAAACCCAAGACTCGAGATATCTACTGTTGAATGTCTACTTTTCTATAGCGTGAGACACCTTACAGTTACTAATGTTGAATATCTGTATGAATTTATGAATAGCAGAGAGAATTGTCAGAGATTTAATGACTTTTGTAAATATATTTATGAATATCTGTGTAACCTTAAAGAATAAGGTTCCTAATTTAACTTATTGTTTTTTTTTTGTTCTTCCATAAAGATCTATATAACTGTTTCGTTGACAATTGTAAATTGACGCAGGTATCACAAGCGGGGATATAGCATTCTGTGTGTTGAAGTAAATAGATTATGAATGTAAATTTTAGGAGTCTGTATTGGACGGAATGCAGCAATCAGCATTTATGGGAGAGAAGATCAGATTATAATTAACGGAGATTAATTAGCAACAGCCTCCATCCGGGCTAGTCTCTGACAACTAGCATACCACCGTTTGTTCAATTTGATGACATATATAAATTAATAACACGATTTATTCATTTGAATATCGACATATATCGGCCGGAAAATATGTTTATTCAAAAAAACGTTCCGATAAGAAACGTTGTACTTGTTAAAATAAAAAAATAAAGTTGAAATTAATGGAAAGGGTCAGAATGAATTTATTTTATTAATATACAAACGCACATATACATAGTGTAATATAATGAATAGCCACCGCTTGATCGTACAAATTAATGCCCTTGATAACTCGCTTCCATCTTTCTCTTTATATTTAGTATATATTTAACCTTATATTACCATATATGAACGATGTAATAAATACGTTTCAAACTCTCTCTCTCTTTCCCTCTCTCGAAATAATAGTAGAAGTAATGGTAGAAAGACATCTTGCCCGAAAGCTTGTACGATCGTCCTCTTATAAAAAAAGCTCTTCTCTCCGACTTGTGTTTCTTCTTCTATAGCGAATTGGGAAATTATCGTTGTCTTAATTCTTATTGTTATTATTTTCCAAGGATAACCTATATCCCTTTCTTGAAATATCAATGTTCAAGCTTGTTCAAGCCCGTATTTTTTTGTTAACTAACCTTTTAAGTAACGCTTCCAACGTCAAATGCTGTGAAGGTCAACAGCTCGAAACGCGTACCTGATTGGTTTCTTAATATTTCAACTCTGAAAATAATAAACCTATAGCTGATATTTTTCGATATATGGTAGTGGGTCATCGACAACCTTCAGTTGTGACACGATCAGGATGTGACCATTTATGATTTTATACTTCATCACCTTGATCTCCGTTCTTCTTCTCTACTTTAAACTCTTGTGAGAGCCTAATTATATATTGTATTGTCATTCATGGTTCATCATTCGCGACTTCAGAGAGAAAGACAAAATTTGGAAGCCACACATTCCTATCACAGTAACAATGAAATAGTTAAAAACTTCTCTCTGAGTCGTTGGCCAATGAGAGCTTTGTCTACTTACACTACACCAGTTCTACAGCTCGGCTGTAAAAATGACTAGAAAACACGCAGTGCCTTTTTACCATGACTATATAAACAGACCGAATGTCTGTTTCCCTGTTAATAATATTGTGTGGTTTAATTTATTCTTTGGACTCCAGGGCGAATCTATGTAAGACAAAATATCTTATTAGTGTAGGCATAAGTCTTCTTAGATTTACCACAATCCTAAAGACATCATTTCTTAATGGCAAGGTGTATATCACAATTATAGTTTACTTTTGAGTAAATATAAACTGTTTGTTCATATAGTTATTGCTTTTTATGATAGGAAAAAGCTTTCGTTTAGTAAGAGTCTAGAGTTTTAAAAGTGAAAGTCATTAAATAACATTTGAGAGAGACAACAATGGCAAACAAAACTTTGGTGTAAAGCCGGTGGGATTGGACGATAGAGTTCATCTCATTTCCATAAGGAGCAGATTTAAAGGAGAACTTTAATCAAATATGATTAAAAAGTCGCTGAGCTCTGACTCCATTACATGGACGCTCCCACGCACCAGTTTTCTAGGAATTTTGTAAAAAACAAGCTGAAGACAGACGTAGCCCTCCCGCCCTATGATTCACGGGATAATTCTTCCTTGTGCTTTTGTTTTTAACCCAGAAAACCTTCGCTTAAAAGGACATGACTGAAACCTCGGTTATGAATATTCAATTGTCTGCTATGTAAATGGCCTTTCTCTCTTGTTGTTGATTATCAACACGTGTAGGGTTGTCAACCCCAGTTGTCCTTTGTGACCTTTGTTGTGAAAGTTGCGTGTACTGTATATTATTCTTCAATTTTTCGATCGTTCAAAGAACGCGATATCAATCCAATCGAATCAGAAGATACAATTTAATAAATAAATTTTGAGAGACATCGTTTGATCCGTTTTGGTTGTTTCGTTTAATAGTTTTAACTTGTTCGAACGGATAGGTCCAATAGGATAACTGCTTTAAATTTTCAAATTCTACACATATAAAATCAGTTTATTTTTGAATACGTGTAATGTGTAAAAACCCAAATTTATTTATATGTTTTAATATGTTAGGTTTCGGTAATTAATACGTCTCATTTTTGGATTAATAAATATTAATTCTATAAGGAAATATTTTAAAATAGTCTCATTCAGTTCAATTTTCATCCGTCGGCTTAAGGCTAATGACAAAATATATAGTCACATAATTTCTAGTATTATACATGTTTTTAGAGAGAGAGAGAAAATGTAAACGCCATAAAGAATTATCTACAATTATATTATAAAATATATTTATATAACCTAGCATATACAAATACAAAGTTTATTTAAAAAAACATATTTTATGAATACGGAATATTTACTCAAAACACAGAATTTTGGGTTTTGATGGTAGGGTCCTTACTTTAAAGAGAATTCCTATTCAAATAGATTTGTAGATAGAGAGAGTTGTGAGTGACGGAGAATGTGCTAACTCCAGGGGAGAGAAATGTATGGACGTAAGGGCCACTCGAGGAGAAGAATATCCTAAGTAATTGGCCACCCCATGATATATTTATGGTTTTGCCATTGTTGAGGGCCATTAGAGTTTTGCTTTATTGGGAAGCCTCTGATTGCCTCTAGACTGGGCCCCGCGATGTCAGCCAACATTCCACGGTCTATCCCTTGCTGGGCACCACTCTTTAAACCTACGTAGGAGGTGTAGAGGTAATGAAACCTTTTTACACAAAGTGTTTACAAGTGTTTACAAAGGGTTTACAAAATGTTTACAAAGGGTTTACAAAATGTTCACAAAATTTTTACAAGTGTATTTTACAAAATCTTTACAAGTGTAATTTACAAAATTTTTACAAGTGTAATTTACAAGTGTTTACAAAGGGTTCACGAAATGTTTACAAGTGCAATTTACAAAGTGTTTACTAGTGTAATTTACAAGTGTTTACAAAGGATTTACAAAATGTTTACCAGTGCAATTTACAAAGTGTTTACAATGTGTTTCAAATTCAATAGCAATCCAGTTTTATCAATTGTATATAGAGTTAAAGTCAATGATTTTATTTACGTGATATTTAATGAAATTTACGTTGCTAGAATTTCACACATACATACAGCATTATTAAGATAATCGGTTCTATATACAGATTCACCATAGGGAGGAAGCATAGATTGAGCTCCTATACTCCAGGTCCGACGCATTTCCAGTGGTCACAGAATCTATATTTAAGCATTCCAATGTTTCTATACTTATACACGTATATTTAATGGACAATTTATCCTTTTGATAGCATATTACTTAGGCAGACAGATAGTAATGTGTCACAACAAATTGTTTATACTTACTATGTTTAAAACATCTCATAATACGTCGTGTATTTAAACAAAAACATATTATATACTTATCTAAGTTATATATACTAGTAGGCAAGATTTATTTATACAAGATATTTATTATCAAAATATACTATAGACGTGCAAATAATTAGATAATAAGTTTCATCCATACAGAGCACTTACCATGTCTTATAATTTATAAGCGTATAATGTGAATACATTACCCGGGGAGGGAGTTACACCGTGTATAATTTAAACACCATATTTCTATATATATATATATTGACGTCTATTTTGACAGGAGAGGCGACCTTTGTCTCTTTAAATCAATATCCTCCCGAGAAAATTTCCATATATATATATATATTGTAACATAGTATTTCTTAATTTTTATTATTTTTTATTTAACAGAATGGTCATTTCTATGTTTTATATCTTGCGACTCTGTAAATTTCCCTCGTGGCTTATCTTTTGTTTACCTTTCATAGTTTGTCCTTGCCTGAAATAAATTTTGTTTCCTCCTGAAGTTTTTGTCTTCCCTAATTTTCCACGTGGCATTTTGGTGGAGATGCTGGGTAAGTTAGGGAAGACAAACTGAAGATCGCCGAGAAGACGTTGAAGCCATGGGTGCTGTGATCTACATTTTCGGAGACTGACATCAGGATTCCACAGCCGTGCTAAAGCCAAGACTTCCCTCGAAGATGACCATGTCCCTATAGACGATACGACGACAAAGCCGCTCTTCACGCCGCAAGAAAATGGACGCAAAGGTACTAGGGAGAAAGTTCCAAGACTTCGATGGAATCCTTGGCAGAAGCACGTCAAATCCACGTCAGTATCTACAATAATTGCTAGCTGTGGGTCACAGCTCTCATAGGGAAGAAGCTATGTAACATAGTATTTCTTAATTTTTATTATTTTTTATTTAACAGAGTGGTCATTTCTATGTTTTATATCTTGCGACTCTGTAAATTTCCCTCGTGGCTTATCTTTTGTTTACCTTTCATAGTTTGTCCTTGCCTGAAATTAATTTTGTTTCCTCCTGAAGTTTTTGTCTTCCCTAATTTTCCACGTGGCAATATATATATATATATATGGAAATTTTGCCGGGAGGATATTGATTTAAAGAGACAAAGGTCGCCTCTCCCGTCAAAATAGACGTCAAAACTAGACGCCATCTATTGACCGTCACCGCAAACTAGCGGTCTCGGGTCGGTGACAAAGCCACAACACCAGCATGCAAACTGAAAAGCGTCCACCTAGAGACCATGATTTCAGGCTAATGACCCTCGTCAGTCTGGGGGTTGACTTTATTCCATGAGATCCACACGGGATCTAATGGAATCTTGACAATCTGCCATAGATGGCGTCTAGTTTTGACGTCTATTTTAACGGGAGAGGCGACCTTTGTCTCTTTAAATATATATATATATATATATATATATATATATATATATATATATATATATATATATATATTTTTTTTTTTTTTACACAAATAAATTTACTGGCAATAAATTAACGATAGATGGCAATAAAATGTAAAAATGTAATATATATATATATATATATATCCATAGAAGCATAGGGCGCCTCTCCTGTCAAAAATAAACGTCAAAATCTGACGCCATCTATTGACCGTCGCCGCAAACTAGCGACCTCGGGTCGGTGACAAAGCCACAACACCAGCTTTGGCAAACTGAGAAGCGTCAACCTAGTGACCATGGTTTCTGGCTAATGGCCCTCGTCAGTCTAGGGCGGACTTTATTCCATGAGATCCACACGGGATCTAATGGAATCCTCACAATCTACCAAAGAGGTGTTTTTCTAGCAAGGTGGCTGGGCCAAATCTATGGCAAATAAAGTCCGCCCTAGACTGACGAGGGCCATTAGCCCGAAACCATGGTCGCTAGGTGGACGCTTCTCAGTTTGCCAAAGCTGGTGTTGTGGCTTTGTTACCGACCCGAGGCCGCTAGTTTGCGGCGACGGTCAATAGATGGCGTCAGATTTTGACGTTTATTTTTGACAGGAGAGGTGCCCTATGCTTCTATGGATCAATTTCCTCCCGAAAAATTTCCATTTATATATATATATATATATATTATATAAAAATTATCTAAATTCCGAATTATAATTTCATAGATTGAACTATTCTGTTAAATTGACCGCCAGAGGTCGCGCTTTCCCTTTATATAACCTTTTTTTTTTGTTTCCTGATGGCCAGCTCAAACCTTTTGTAAATTATGTAAACATGTTTTTCAATCGTTTTTCAATCTTACGCCTTAAATCAGGCAATATTTCTTCCTTAAGTATGTTGCATTATCACAATTAAAGAAAATTTTGATTCAAAGTTAATTTTATTCAATTATTACCCCGACTGCGAAACAATATCACATGCTCATGGATTCCAAGATCAAGCAAATGACCAATAATTCCTCAACAGCAATTAATCTCTCAACAGCAGAAAATATTTATTTTTTCCTAATATATATATAATCACAATAATCATTTCCATCTTATATAGATAATAATAAAAAAAAACAAATATTAAAACGCAATTCAAGAAATAAAAATAAGGAGGTTTAATAATACCTCAATACAATAACATCGATTCTATCTAAATGTCTTTTTTCATTGCTGAAATGCTGCCCCATTTTTCCTATCCCCCTCGACAGAGAAATTCTAACTTTTTTTACAATACTTTCAAAAGGAATATTTTTCAGGATGAAAAATTTTTAGGTGGACTGACAAGTTGAGACAAAATTCTATTTTTTAAATGTTTTAAACTTTGCGTTGTTTTTGCCTTCGAAATATGCAAGTTATTTTGGAGAAAGCTTTGAGGAAACAATACGTTTGTTTCTCCTTTTTGTCCCTGTACTCTTTAGTGCTTCTTTATTCAATTACGTCTCCACTCTACACTCCCAGAAATGTGGAGTTAATATTTAATAATTTTCGCCACAATATTTTCCTACCTCTTTTTAAAATTTAATATTACTTTTCCCAGTGGTCATAACTCAACAGGATTTACCTCTAATTTTGAAATATATATTTACTACTCTGTAATATTTTTCTTTCTTTCTTGACTTTTCTCTCTTCCATAAACTTAAGCGCCTATATTTACATATATCAAAGTGACTGGTTAAATAAGAAACAAACATCCTAACAACCTTTATTCCACGCGTTGAAGAAGCCAACAGCCTGAAGCACATGAATATATATATGATCTATTCAACCTCTCATATATCTCATACACATGATAATATAATTTTAAAATATTCCAGCCTACACTATATACAATTTTCTAATATTTACTGAAACATGCAGTCTATAAAATTAAATGCTTTATATATTAGATATATAGTAATTAACTCTATTGACTTGTAATATTTTTTGAGAATTTCGAAAACATAAAGTGTTAAAAATGGAACAGATCTTATAGATAGACTCATCTTAGGCTTCTCTCTACTAATTTTTATTAGGTTCAACACTAAACAGAATGAATTGTGTATATAGAAATAAATGTTGTGTGTTGGAAATGTATGAATTCGGCATTGTTTAGAGCGGACGTTACTGAATACTGCGATGCACACACACTTCAGTATTATTCTTGTAGAGAAAAGAGATTGAAGCTGATATTTTTAAAACTTCATCAGTCGTTGGTTATGATGAAAAATGATATGATAAAAAGGTATATCCTTACCGCTCACATAAGCAGATTAGATGGTAGAAGGCCATCTAGTGAAACAAAAATTAACTAAACGTCGATTTAATGTGTTCTGTGATATTTGGTCAACCCATTTTCTTTATAAATCAAGAAAAGTCAACCACGCACGTGTTTCGGGCTGTTGACCCTCGTTAGCGTGGTAAAGGCTGTACATCTGCGACCAAATTTTGGTCCTAAAGGCTTCGTGAGAAATCAAGAAATTGTTGTTTAAGAACAAATGTCCGTAAATAAGCTGTGAATGTTAAATATAAGGGGGAAATAGAAAATAGGTAATGTGCTGATATTAAAAAAAAATAAAAGGCACGTCTAAAATGCTAATGAGAGCGGTCAGGTTATGCCATTATATATATATAACATAAACAAGGAATAGAATATTTAGGAAATTATCAAACAGAGTATAATACAAAGTAATGTATAGTACAATACTGTACAGAACAGTATAAATGTATATATAGTTATGAAAATAATGTATTTTATATATTTTACACACAAATATTATTACCATATTTACATATTCAGCGTAAAAGGCCCTCCCACCAACACAGTCCTTATTCAGAGAAGAAAGAAATTTCACGAAATCCGCTAACTTCCAGACTTTTGAATAATTTTTAAATGCATAGCCAGACGCAATGGTTGTCATGGCGTCGTCATCCAGGGCTCGACCGATTATCTAACCTTGCAGAATATGGGGCGCTGGTGATGACAGAGGGAAAACAATTTATTTTTTCATTTTTAAAATAATAATTAAAAAATAAATTGAGAATAAAGGCTGATAGCTATTATATACAGGGGCGTAGATCTCAAGAATGAAGGATCCGTAGAGGAGCACGTAGGCACAGTGGCAGTCTCCTACGTCGAAGAGCTTCAGGATTTCCTGTCACACTCACTTTGTCATTGTAACCCTTGTCGTTGAATGTCCTGGCGGATCTCCAGACAACGTGGTGTCCGCCGCTGTTGTTGGAGACTGTCATCTTCACAGGATGTTGGTGTTTAGACGCAGACTCAGAGAAATGACACAAGTCTCTCCGGATATCTGATTGCACTTACAATTCCTCAAGTTCCGATATGTCAACGATATGTCAAATCAGATTTATATTTTAAATATTATTTAACCTTTTATATAAATATTAGACTAACCACTTACTGTACCTATATATTATCAGGTTTTACTACAAAGGTAAGCTGGCTTAGATTGCAGGATTCATTAGGTTTGTTCTAAAAAATAGGCTGACTTAGATTGCAGGATTCATTAGGTTTGTTCGAGAAATGTAGGTTGGCTTAGATTGCAGGATTCATCATGTTTGTTCTAAAAAATAGACTGGTCCAGATTGCGGGATTTATTAGGTTTGTTCTAAAATATAGACTGGTCCAGATTGCGGGATTTATTATGATTGTTTTAAAATATAGACTGGTCCAGATCGCAGGATTTTTTAGGTTTGTTCGAGAAAAGTAAGCTGGCTTAGATTTCAGGATTCATTAGGCTTGTTTCTAAAAATTATATTGGTCCAGATTGCAAGATTCATTAGGTTTGTTCTATATATATATATATATATATATATTGGTCCAGATTGCGGGATTCATTATGTTTGTTCGAGAAAGGTAAACCGGCTTAGATTGCAGGATTCACTATTTTGTTCTTAAACAATATACTGGCCCAATTTTCTGGAGTCATTAGGTTTGTTCGAGAAAGGTAATCCGGCTTAGATTGCAAGATTCATTAGGTTTGTTCTAAAATATAGACTGGTCCAGATTGCGGGATTCATTAGGTTTGTTCGAGAAAGGTAAGCTGGCTAAGATTGCAAGATTCATTCAAAAAAGTAGGTTGGCTCAGGTTGCGACATCTCTGAGGTTTGTTCTACAAACGTAGGCAAACCCAGATTGCGACATGTATGAGTTTCAAAATTCCAGATCCCATGAGATTGTAGCAGGCAGGTGTCCCCTAGAACTTTAGCTTATCTGGCGTCGGGAAGATACAATCGAGCTGAGAGTTATGGCCATCTTGGCCGAGCCTATAGGCTAGCAGATCTCGATTTTGTTAATTCCACCTCTTAGGGACCTCTTAACCTCTGATACTATGGCAAACCTGTTTGAGTTGAATTACATTGACCAGCATTTGAAAGATAATATTGTCTACAATAGATATCCAATTTCTTTATCAAGAACCCTAGTATATATCGAAGTACCTCTTTCTTATTTGTTTATTACCTGACTCTCAGAAAAGCATGTATACATATATACATTATGCGATAGTTCCTTTAGGTTCCACTATATGTATATAATTGATAAAATATTTATATAATATATTCCCTCAAAAATTAATTTGAATAAAAGTTGGCACAAAGTGTATTCACCTAATGCTTTTCTATTCCTTTATTAACCTTTACCCGCAAATTAAGATTTCCTACATTCCCAGGTCATTGCATATATTTCTCCACTATCCGACTGAGGCTATTCTGATCAAGCAGGCTATACTCTATCATTATAAATATGACATTATTGGATAAAACTGATCAGTTTTTATTGAATCTATTGAAATACCGCACTTGAAAACTTAAGGCTTATGAATTTTCAGTTTTGCTATTCCAGACTGATTGATTCACCATTATGAAGACCGAAATGCATTCTTCGACCAGGAATACAGCCTTTCCTCGTCCTCTTTTACTTTATATATATATTAAAAATAAAAAAGCATATCCTGACCAGGAGCACATGTGCTTTTTCAGAAGGCAGAGCGCCATCATATTTTTTATTGTTTATATATATATATGCATTTTATATAGATAGAATAATTCGAATATATTTGTAATACAAGTACAAGTTTACAAGCACTTATATTAGTTAAATTTCGTTATATTTAAAGATAAATAAAGCTCCCAGAGCTATGTTTCTTGTGCAAACCTTTATTTTCAAGCTTTCGGACTTTTCAGTCCTTCAACAGGAGTATCACATTAACAAATTAATCATAAATATTATATATATATATAAATATTATTATCTCTACATATTTTAAATACTTATAATATTGAATTGATATGAATTTTGAAAAGCAATTTTTTGAAAAATATACGTGCATGGTGGAAGGCTGATGCGTGCTGTTTGAATGAAACCTCTTCTATGAAAAATGCTATAGAACAATGAGGGACATGTTACATCCCAGTGCCTTGTAGGAAAGCAACAGATCATTAACTATGTCTCGGTAATTTTCAACCTTGACACTTCCTAAGAGGTTTTTGCAAACATTTCTAAAGGAATTCCATGCTGCTGCTTCAACTTCATTCAAACTATTTTGAAAATTTCCATCCTGCTGCAATTCTCGAATCTGAGGTCCAACGAAAATGCCTTCTTTAATCTTCGCTTCACTTATACTAGAATTTTTTGTTTTAGGTAGGCAAATCCACTGGCATATTTCGATCCATTGCCTTGTCAAAGTTCTTCATTAATCCCAGTTTAATATGTAATGGTGGTAAGTAAATATTTTCTGAATCGATCAGGGGTAGATTTGCAATATTTTTATATCCTGGAGTAAAGATTTTACGGTTTTGCCAGATATTTTTAATGTAATGCCTTTCCCTATCTCTGCTATCCCACTCACACAGAAAACAACAAAATTTTGTATATCCAAGCTGTAATCCACGCAAGAGAGCAACGACTTTCAAATCGCTGCATATTTTCCAACCGTATCTTTCATATTCTATCTTTTTCAAAAGCAGTTTCATGTTTTCGTAAGTCTCTTTCATGTTGGATGCATGTATTTATCCCAATACTAAAAAAAGACCGTCACGCAAAAACCATACGTGATGGGAAATTTCTGATTAGATTTTTGAGTTCAGCATGAAAAGTTACACTAGAAACACCATCAGGATCTCTTGTGCAAAAAAAAAAGGTTTTTTTTGTAGACCTGTGTAATCCTTTAAAAATGAAGAGAAAAATGTCAGACGGAATTTTCATATAGAATATACATATAGAAACACATAGCAATCACGCGCCATCTATACATATAAAATGAAAGGATTTGAAAGCACGAATGTTTCTTTTATACACAATGCAAACCTCTGAGTGAACTCAGTTCACCACTGTTGAGCCAAACCCTCCCAATATATATTTTCATAGCAGTAAGGACAGTAGAAGTTTGTATTGTGTATAAAAAAACATTCGTGCTTTCAAATCCTTTCATTTTATATACATATAGAAACATTTGAGAAAATTATAAATAATTATTTGATTGAAAATGGATTTTTATTTAGAAAATTTAAAAATAGTTGTGTTGCCAATTAGTTTCCATTTTATTTGAAAAGGGAAAATAAGATTGAAAATAATTATTTTGGCCAAATTGATGACATTCTAAACTAAATCATTAGGCATTCATAACACAAAATAGTCATCTTTATAAAAGCTTTAATATATAAAGAAGAATAAAATAAGAAAATAATGCGTGAAAGGCGAAAATTAATCTATTCATTACGAAAGGGAATTCAGAATAACACGAAAGAAAGGAAAAACAAAAACATGTTGACAAGATGGAGTATAACACATTAAGGCGTTCTTTTGGTAAGAAATAAAATTTTGAAAAATTGGGTAAGATTTATATCTAAATATCTTTTTAGAATATTTTACAAATTCAAAGCTTTATAGCGAATAACATGTCGTGAAAATCAGCAAGATATTTATCATAATATATGTTAGCATTCTATGGAATACCTATATATGCGGTCTTGTAGAATATTGTTATTCTGGAAATGTAAAGGCAGATATTTCTTCACCAAAGTGAAGAGAGAGTTTGAGGTTTGAGAAAAAGGATATATTTCTAGTATTGATCTTTGCGTACACCAGGGTTTCTGGCCCATTTACCAATTCATGGAAGAATAACGACGCTTTTTTGTTGTTGTTGGAGTCTTCTGCTCTTTTTTTTTCCAAGGGTGGATGGTTGGTTATGACAAAGCAAGGGTTAGGACTTTGTAACAAACTACCAGAAAGTTAGTTTTTGTAGCTATTTATTTTGAAGGTTTTGTACCATTGATGAAAAGAGAGAGAGAGAGAGAGTTTTAGACATTAAATCGAAAAATATTGAATCAATATTCATTTTTTTTACATTTATCTATTTTTTTTTAGCTTGTAAGATGAAATTATGGCTTCTTTTCAATTTATAAAATATTTATTTGTATGAGTAAACTATTTTGACCGATATTAAAAAAACTTTGTGTTTTTATATTATTATATTATTAAACTTGTGTATTTTTATATATCTTCTTCAATATATTTTATTAATTATATATTAATATATAAGAGAGACATCTTAAATATTTTTATTAATATATAGAAATATATAAAAACTACTTCATTTTATGATAAATTGATTAATATCAAGTTAATACTTAATTTGATAATTATATAGTTTATTAAATTTTTTTATTAATTCGAAAATTTTAATTAAATATGAGCTGTTTTTAATTAAGTCTAAATAGATTATATATTTCGAAAAAATATGTAATTTAATTCTAAGAAACCCTCCCTCTTTCTGAAATATACATTCTATCTATAGATACATGTTATGAATATTTTGTTTGTTGTTGTTAGATAAAGCGTTGATAAGACAAAGGATCGATAAGATAAAGCGTTGAGGTGCAGTCGTGAAAAAAAAAAAATTATTTACCGTCAAGTAGCTTTTATTTTCAATTACTTGAGGAAATATTACACATTAGTTATTTTCACATTATATAGAATTTATAATGTTAATCCTATATTAGTGATTTAAAAGGATAGATATGTTAACTACGCATATTTACAACAAAACTATACAACCAAACTGAAAGTCTTTCTAAAAACGATGATAACAAAAGTAAAATTATCAATGAATAAAATAAAAAATATATATTTTAAAATATAGAAATATTCGAATTTTTAGATTATTTAATATACATATATAATTATTTTGAAAATAGAGCGATCCATAAATAATCTTTAATTAAAAAGGCATATATTGGATCAAAATAAATTATATTTTGATCCAATATATTCCTTTATTATTAATATATATATATATATAATTATATATGAGAAAACTAATCATATGAAGTTTTAATTATGTGGGTATTATATTCAATTGTATTTAGAAAACGATATTTTAAAAGATATTTGTTATTTGAAGAAGGCAATTGAGAAAAAATCAGCTATCATTAGTGCAATTCAAAAATAGTGTTGTTTTTATAATAATATTTTTTAATTTTATTTTAATTCAAAGGGTTTTTCCCTATAGGGACACTTGCGATGACATACATGTATGTTTCTACAATTGTCTATACATATTTACAATAATTTTAGGCTGTAAATAATAGTCCTAAGATATTATTAAGAAGTAAGAGAGAGAGAGAGAGAGAGAAATAAAAAAATTAAAACAAAATTAGTTCATTTATCATTAGTATTTAAAGAGAGAGAAATAAAATATTTTTATATGTAAGAGTTTAAACATTCTAAAGACAAATGGAATTCCTAAACCCTAACCAGAATAAAGAACTTTGTACAAAACAAGAAGGATTCCTGTAAATATTTACAGATAGTTAAGATATAAACTTTGTATATTCGTTTTGAAAGTAGCTTTTAATTATTTTTTAAAAAATATTTTAGCGATACAAAAGAAGTTCTGGTTCTTATACTGTTTCAAGAAGATGCATAAATTTGTGCGTCTATTTTTATCAGAAAGGAACATTGTCTCATTCAATACCATACTGGGGTGGTTAATAAGTCCATTTAGTACGTCACTCGGTGATTTTTGACAATTCTACTGCACAGAATAGAATTGGAATGAAAATGTTTTTGCCTATATAAATACAGATGTAAGATGTTATGCTTATCATAATTCTTTAATGAAAAATTCCTTCGTTCAAAATGATGAGCCATATCCTTATTCAACCCGTAGCGTTACCAATAAAGATTGGATGTATGTTGAATGAGTAAGCAGTACTGTCATTATAAATACAGTACATCTGTACATTCACACAAATGGGACCGTTAACTCGACTTTGGCAGAACGGCGATTGAGATTTCGAACGTTCTGGTAGAGCCCAAACACTCGGACTCATACTGTTAAATACGAATTTTGGAGCTAATCAAAAATTCGTTCCATTTCACTACAAGTCATAGCGTAGATTGATCATATTTCTAAAGACTCTGTAACTGAATTGTGAAAAGGGACCTGCAATTACAGAAGGAAACAAACATCAAGAACTGATGCTTTTGCAGGACAATGCTATATCTTATGAAATATATAAAATTATAAATATTTATTTTTTTAAAAAGAGGTATCGCTGTAATGAACAAAATTTCCAATGTTTGTTTCAATACGTATCAATTTGATTATATATCCTATTACGGTTTTCTATGTACACGTCAAATAAGGGACCTAAATATGATTTTAGGTAAAATATGGAAACATCTATAAATTTGGATTCGTAATAACATTAATAAAAACACACACAATCATGTCAAATATACAATGACAATAATTTATAATATATATTTAATTAAAAGTTATATATTGAATCAAAATATCATTTATTTTACTAATATTTCAGTTGGCTGAAGGCCAACCTTTATCAAGGTATTATAACATATTAATGTGTGTCAACAACAAACTCAGCGTCACATAACGTCAATAAAATTACGTTTTTAAATATATATACATATATATACATATTTGCTTATATAAATAAAATAAATGATATTATGATCCAATATATGCCTTTTTAATTAAAGATTGATTTATGGATTGCTCTATTTTCAATATAACTATATAATTTAGCATTTTACCACCCTCTATAGATGAATATAATGAACATATGACTTTAAAATATTATTTCTGAAGCAATTTATATATGAAAGAAGCATAAATACTTAATAATATTCCTATTTTTAAATTACTCAGGAAAACTTTAATATTTCAGAGAAAATGTCTTGAATAAACATCTTGTAGTTTCTCTATAGAAAGGAATAAGAAGAAAATTGTTTTATAATTCATCAAACCAAAAGAAAATTTACATATATATTTCTAGTGAATTAGATAACGAGGGTTACATTATATATATTTACATATTTGAGATTAAACAAACTTTCTGGAACTATATGCTAGGGAGGAAAATACATTAGAATAATCCTAAAACCTGGATATAAAATTCAAATGATAATGTTCCCTAATATTTTTCAGTGAGCACTAAAATATATTTTACTCAGTTGTGTGTGAAAATGGCGAAATATTAGTTTAATCAAATATAAATCTCCGAGGATAATTTTTTTATTACACTATTAACCAGTTTACAAGCTTTCGGGTTTTAAACGACCCTTCTAAAGGTAAATATTTTTAGAAAAGGAAACTATGCTGTATTGTAGTTATTTATATACATTACTATATTCACATATTTTGGTTTGGACTATTCAGATATTACTTTAAATATTAATTTATACAATTTGATATGAAAATGGTTATCTTAGAGTTAACTACAAATCAAAATAGTGGAAAACAAATTTAATTAATAAGGTTTTGAACCGTTCGTAAGAAAATTTCAACGATAATTAAATATAAAAAAAAATTGAGATTGAAAAGCAGGTATTTAGACATAATATGCGTGAGTTGTTAAAGATACATTAAAACAGAAGACCAAAAATATATCCACATATTCCTATATCCTTATAAAACTGTAGAAAGAACAAAATATGTTAACATGAAATAGTCGTATATATGAAAGAAAATCTATACATCAAAAGGCTTTTACATAAACACAACAATAAATTCATAACATTCTCTAAAGTAAAAAAAAAATACAAATGTGAAATTGTACTGGGAAAAGGTGAATAAAACAAGAAAAAGGCATCTCCTTATCGTGCAACTGAAAGTTGTTGATGGCTTGCGACATAAATTTGCGACATATTTTTTTTAAATTCTATATAGAAGGTTAATATTTATTATTAGATCAGCGTGTGTGTGTGTTACATCGGGACATAAAAGATGTAATGTAGAGCCAGTATGTAAAAATAGAAGCGGCGAAATTCTCCAATCCCACACAAAACAATGGTGTTGGAAGGACGGCGGAAGATATCAAAGGAAGAATTTCAATCTGAGAGATAAGTGGTCTGAAGTGGGGATCCTGAGGGTAGGTTTCGATAAGGGGTGATCAATAGCCGCACATTTGTACCCTGAGCTGCTGATTAATTGGCAACCACCGTTAGGGCCTCTCTCTTTAAGAGCAGCCTGTCTTCGAACCTCCTAAATCTCCATTTCTTCGTGGTAGGATCACAGAACATTTTTTAAACGGTATTTCAACCATCGATACTTGCCATTACTGATCATCGGGAGAACAGGTTTGGGAGTGCCGTCTTTCTTTGAAATATGAGGTAGAAAATGTGTGAACACTTTTTTTTAATGTCATTTTACAGGTTTAATATATATAGATAGCACCTATTGATTAAAAATTGGTTTTTAAAATGAATTATTATCACGACGCACTTAACAATAATTTTAAACAGGAATTACAAGCATTTGTCAATTCTAATGTAAAAAATCAACATATTCATTAACTCTTATATTCTGTGGATTATACCGTAAGTTTTACTTGGTTGGAACAATTTCTATTTAGAAAAAAAAATTGCAAGTTGGAATTCTTTTTTGTAACTTTGCGAAAATTCATATTGCTATCTTGCATTATATATATTGCATCTTTAATTACTAGTATATAATTTCCTACCTTCCTAGAAGCATATGTCCACAGATATCTTAAAACCCCCAATTACTGTTCTCTATAAGAATATTACAGGGTATAATAAGAAATTCAGGGTAATACAATAGCAGTGTTCTGTAGATTAAACTGAGTAAATCATTGGGGAGTAAACCATTAATAAACCATTACCTCATTTTTCATCAATAGATGTTGCTAAGTTAATTATGATATATTTTGTTGAGCGGTGAAGAAGTACAAAACACAATATTTCACTCAATACATACTTACACTAGCAACACTTGCTTGATTCTTAAATTGATTTTTAAAAATTACTTTTACGAATATATAAAAAAGAAGAGAATGCTTATTAACATCATGCTAACATATTCTCTGAAATTTAGTGGATACTCGTTCTCAATCTTAGCGCATAATCAGAATCTAAACTTGAAAGAAAAGCAGAGAGAAAGAGAGGATGAAATTTCCTTAAACATCATCACAATAGCCACAGTTCTGACCTTTCTCTTTCGAACCTTTATTCTCTAGGTATTGAATAAGAGGTTTTGAAGAGCGTGTCTTCATAAAAATTAGTGTTTTTTCTTCATATTTGACTTACTATCTCTTTATTTCACTGAAATGAAAAGCTATAAGTGTCAAATAAGAACACCTATAACTATATAGATGTAAAATTATTATTATCATTTTTTGAAATATTTCGATAAGATTGAATTAATATAGATATTTACATAACCAAAGTAGAAAAGGAATACCTCATAGCTTTAACATAGCAATACTATTATAGCAGCATACATTAGTGAGGCGTATTACTCAATTATGAAGAGTGCTACTCGTTACTTTGTTTTGACGGCCTAGACCGAGTCTACCGTAGACTGCGGTGACTTCAGCAGATTCTAGGACACGTCATCTGCCTATCCATCACGGCCCAACTTACGGGGCGGTGCTGCGGCCTCCAAATTGTGGAGATCTGGCTGGCTGTTGCATTTCAATTGCTCGGTTTTTTATTGTCCTAGTGATTTATCAACATTGGTGTCCTCTCGCCCGACGTAGATCACCCAGGTAGCCGAGTAGTCCATTCAGCTTGCTTACCCGACCTTTATAGAGTTAGCCATTCAACTTAGAGTGGCACTATGAAAGAACTGCCTGGCTTCAACGGAATTTCTTGCACTAGTCAACTGACAGTCAGACCTCAGAAGAACTGTCTGCTCAGATATCTAACCTGGCTTCGACGGAATTTCCCTCCTTAGTCGTGTAGGCTACTTATATATAACTGGGGAGGGAGGATGGGTATTAGTGTCCTTCCATATTTCTCAGTTAATTCAATAAATAGATATTCAAAGGAATTTCTAACAAGAAACATTAATTTTTGTTTATTGAAGGTTTTGAAAATTATTTAAGTGTCCATCATCCATAGCAGTGATTGTCATCCGGTGCCGATCCTTTGAGATTTTTACTTGTCTGGCTTAAAATACCTTATCAAAAATAATAAAAAATATATACGATGTTTTTCACATATTAAATCCTTGATTTTATAAATTTTAGATAAAATTAAAATGTCGTAGTTTTTTGATACCTAGTGAAGTTTTTTAGATTAAAAGAAACACGAATATATTTTTATCGTTTCGGGGGATAAAAAAGGTTGATAGCCGCTGATGTAAATATTTAAGAAGAAGTTCTGTTTACACTAACAGCATGTAGGTTTAGCTTCAATGGTTACAAATGTCAACCATCCAGATCTCGGAATTGAGAACGTCGCCAGAATCAATGGCAGCAGAATGTGGGTGAGGGCCACAGCGAGGTCTCCATCCGCCAAAAACAACGCCGGAATCGTAAAAAATCGCCGCTCACCCCGCTGACCCCAAATATTTAATTAGAAGAGCCTCTTTAAGCCCTCATTTTCATTATGGGCGAGGGAGGTCAAAGGCCAGTACTTGCCGCCCGCCCCATCTAATTGTAACATGGACAGGATGTAATTGTGGGCTGATGGCATAATCATCAGTACGTCATATCACTGACTGGCAATTACTGCAATTTGACCGCATGTTTAGGGAAGGAAGTTCCCTTTCTTTATGGGTTCAAAATTTGCATACAAGAGTAGGGAAATGTTTCTTTTATAAAGCACACTATCTCTCTCGGATGAAACTTGAGGGTTAAGTTTGACCATTTTTAAACCATAAAAAATATCTATATAGAGAATAAATATCTGCAGGTGGGCATTTTACATACAATTGCTACAATATGTGACATTTTAAGATGTCACTTTGCACTATATGGACTTATACCTGGAGCGAACACCGTCCACGAAAAGAATAAATGTAAAAACATGATAAAGAACTAATTTTCATATTGGTATTGTTCATCTTAAATTACCACAATATTTAGTGCATCAGGATAAGACATTGGTAAAAAATAGAGCTAGGTCTGGAGAACTCAATGGCATAGTTTTAAACTTAGAATATCAATTATTCTTATAACACTAAATAATTTACGAATTTCTTTTGTTCTTCGTACGTTTCGACACTATTTGACCTCTCTACACGAAATAGATTGACAGGATATAGTGATAGGTATTGAAGGAAATCAGCTATAGTTTAACTCCATAATAGAACAACTAGTCCTATAACAGGCTAACATATTCTAGTGTCAGTAGAAGAGAATTATACGAATACATTCATAATGTATTAGTAATAACACCACTCAAGGTACTACTTCTACCAACACGACTGCTATATATCAAACCTCTGTCATGACAATATTGGCTGGGCAGCCTGGGATAAGACATGTTAATTCAGAAAGAGGAGAGAGAGACCAATACGCCTAAGAGAGTTGCTTTATAAATTCATTTGCCATCTATATTATTGAAAATAAGCACATTTCCAGTAAATTTATTTGTTACAAATTTATAGTTGTTTTATTATTGTAACTATACTAATGAATAAATATATAGAATTATTGATTCTGAAAAGCAACTTATTGATTACATTATTTATATTTTATCATTCTGCATATACAACAATAAGTTTTTCGTAAAGATAGAGGCTGCCTGGCCGGCATTCAATTTTTGAAAATAAAGATACTTAAAATAAAGAAACTTTACCCTCAAGTTTCATCCGAGAGAGATAGTGTGCTTTATAAAAGAAACATTTCCCTACTCTTGTATGCAAATTTTGAACTTTCAAAGAAAGGGAACTTCCTACACCAAACATGCAGTAAAATTAAAGGTTTACTGGCCGAAGTATCTTCATATTTTCAAGAAACAATAACTTTATAAGCAAATCAGGTGTGAATCATAATTACAATTAACAAGGTTGGTATATACAAATGAGCTGTCTTGTATATAAATAAAAATGTCACATCCTAACCGCCTACATGAGCATTTTAAATGATAGAGCGCGATCTAGTGGAATAATCTGAACGGTCAGAATATACCTTTTATATATATTGTAACCAAGTATTTATTCATTTTATTATTTTTATTAACAGAGTGGTCATTTTTTTTTAATGTTAATATTTTGCTACTCTGTAAATTCCCCTCGTGGCTTATCTTTTGTTTACCTTTCATAGTTTGTCCTTCCCTGAAATAAATTTTGTTTCCTCCTGAAGTTTTTGTCTTCCCTAATTTTTCACGTGGCATTTTAGTGGAGATGCTGGGTAAGTTAAGGAAGACAAACTGAAGATCGCCGAGAAGACCTTGAAGCCATGGGTGCTGTGATCTACATTTTCGGAGACTGGCTCCAGGATTCCACCGCCGTGCTAAAGCCAAGACTTCCCTCGAAGATGACGATGTCCCTATAGACGATACGACGACAAAGCCGCTCTTCACGCCGCCAGAAAAAGGACGCAAAGGTACTAGGGACAAAGTTCCAAGACTTCGATGGGATCCTTGGCAGAAGCACGTCAGATCCATGTCAGTATCTGCAATAATTTATAGCTGTGGGTCACAGCTCTTATAGGGAAGAAGCTATGTAACCAAGTATTTATTCATTTTATTATTTTTATTAACAAAGTGGTCATTTTTTCATGTTTATATTTTTCTACTCTGTAAATTCCCCTCGTGGCTTATCTTTTGTTTACCTTTCATAGTTTGTTCTTCCCTGAAATAAATTTTGTTTCCTCCTGAAGTTTTTGTCTTCCCTGATATTCCACGTGGCAATTTATATATATCAAAGCTCCTGACTTTTGTCCATATATATGTATTTTTTTTGTTCTCACACGTATACATACAAGTAAAATCAAAGAAGGCCTATCCTAACCACTAGCATAGCACGTGAGCTTTTTAGATAGCAGAACGCCCATTTAGTGAAATAGAAATCAAATAAACCTTGATTTATCCTGTTCCTTAATATTTGGTCAACCCATTTTCTTGATAAATCAAGATATATTCACTTATATATATATATATGTTATGAATATTTTGTGTTGTTGTTAGATAAGGCTTGATAAGACAAAGGATCGATAAAATAAAGGGTTGAGGTGCAGTCGTGATAAAAAAAAGATAATTATTTACCGTCAAGTAGCTTTTATTATCAATTACTTGAGGAAAGATTACACATTAGTTATTTTCACATTATATAGAATTTATAAAGTTAATCCTATATTAGTGATTTAAAATGATATTTACAACAAAACTATATAACTAAACTGAAAGTCTTTCTAAAAACGATGATAACAAAAGTAAAATTATCAATGAATAAAATAAAATATATATATTTTTAAAATATAGAAATATTTTAGTTTTTGGATTATATAATATATATACACTGCGTGACATTGAAAATGGAACACCAAGAAATAGTGGCCAGAAAGTGATGAAACTCGGCAGACAGAGAGAGACAGGGACGAACAATAAGTGATCTTTATTTCAAAATGATAGTCATAATACAGAGCGAGAACGGCGTCGGCTTAGTAGCAAGTAGGACCACCGCGGACGGCGATGCACGCAGCAACACGTCTAGGTAGAGAGTCAATCAGAGTACGGATGGCGTCCTGAGGGATGGCTCTCCATTCCCTCTCAACCATTTGCCACAGTTCGTCTTCTGAACGCGGCTGTGGCAAGGCATGCAAACGGCGTCCAATGATGTCCCAGACGTGCTCGATTGGTGAGAGATCAGGAGAGTACGGTGGCCAGGGAAGCATCTGTACATCTTGCAGAGCTTGTTGGCTAATGCGAGCAGTGTGCGGTCGGGCGTTATCCTGCTGATAAAGGGCATTGGGTACCCCCTGAAGGTAGGGGAGTGTCACCGGTCGCAGCACATCATCAACGTATCGTTGGGCCGTCATAGTGCCCTGAATACGAAGTGAAGGTGACCTGGAATCATACGCGATTGCGCCCCAAACCATGATTCCACGTTGTCGCACGGTGGGGCGTTCCACAATTGCTGCCGGATTTGACCTTTCTCCAAGTCGACGCCACACGCGTACACGGCGACTATCACTGGACAAGCAGAAACGCGACTCATCTGAGAACACGACCCTGTGCCATTCCGTCATCCACGTCGATCTAGCCCGGCACCATTCCAAACGTTGGCCCCTATTCGGTGGGGTCAATGGCAGTCTTCTTAGCGGACGGCATGAGTGCAAGCCATTAGCAACCAATCGACGGGAAATGGTTCTGGTCGAGATGGAATGATCTAGGGTGTCTTGCACATGTTGCAGGATGGCGGTACAAGTGGCTTGTGGGGCCGCCATTGCTTGTCAAAGGATACGCCGATCCACACGTGCTGACGTCACTCTGGTTGCACCGACATTCCTATAAATTGCCACATTTCCTTGTTCCAACCATCTTCTCCACAGTCGGTGCACCATGGACGCACCAAGGTGTGTATCAGCTGCGATTTGACGTATGGACCAACCTGCCCTTTTCAGTCCGATCACCATGCCCCTCGTAAAAGCGTCTGTCTGCTTGAACTGCCTCCGTTTACGATGACCTGGCATTCTCTGTTATTACACGTGTCTTTTGACACAAGAACAAAATTTCTACAATGATTTTCCTTGAAGAAATAACGACACGAATACTGTCCTTTCTGCAAGTTCCTTCCCTTATATCTTACTCCATGTGCGCACGAAAGCTGCGCATTTTACATCATTTGCATAACTCGGTTAGGCGCGTCTACCCTGAAATTTGCATATTTTCTGGCCACTATTTCTTGGTGTTCCATTTTCAATGTCACGCAGTGTATATATAAACAATAGAAAAAATAAGAATTAAGGATAGAGTGAATAAATACTCGTGTAGTCCCTAACATAACACAGTCAGCAAAGGTGATCATAATTAAAATTCTTAGCTCTCATCTATATTTCCAGGATTTTTCTCTCTATTTTATATATACGGTATCTCTATAAAGAACTAGTTTGCATGCATTAACGTCCAAGTGTATTGCCTCATATATCAACATTGGCCCTCACGAGCAGTTTCTCCAAAAATTCTCTTCCAAAATATTTATAAAATTTATTTTTGAAAATAAAAGCCTCTCTTTTATGTGATAAATTATCGAGAATTCCCATCTTCATTTATATTAAATTTCGTGCGTTTTATTTTTTTAAAGAAAGAAAATATGTCTTAATTAGTGTTTGTTCATTTTATATTTATGGAATTATTTCAACTCAACATGGATTGTCTAGAGGTTTAATCACTTTATGGATATCTATCACTGAGTTATCCACCTTCTTCAATGCCTTCCTCTACTGAGGGTGGGCCACATGGTGTCCATATCTCCCTCCTTCAATGCCTTCCTCCACTGAGGGTGGGCCACACGGTCTCTCCATATCTCCCTCCTTCAATGCCTTCCTCTACTGAAGGTGGGCCACATGGACTCTTCATATCTCCCTCCTTCAATGCCTTCCTCTACTGAGGGTGGGCCAAATGGACTCTTCATATATCCCTCCTTCAATGCCTTCCTCTACTGAGGGTGGGCCACATGGACTCTTCATATCTCCCTCCTTCAATGCCTTCCTCTACTGAAGGTGGGCCACATGGACTCTTCATATCTCCCTCCTTCAATGCCTTCCTCTACTGAGGGTGGGCCAAATGGACTCTTCATATATCCCTCCTTCAATGCCTTCCTCTACTGAGGGTGGGCCACATGGTCTCTCTATGCTTCTCTCCTTCAGTGCCTTCCTCTACTGAGGGTGGGCCACATGGTCTCTCCATACTTCCTTCTTCAGTACCTTCCTCTACTGAGGGTGGGCCACATGGACTCTTCATATCTCCCTCCTTCAATTCCTTCCTCTACTGAGGGTGGGCCACTTGGTCTCTCAATATCTTTCTCCTTCAATGTCTTCCTCTACTAAGGGTGGGCCACCTGGTCTCTTCATACCTTCTCCTTCAATGCCTTCCTCCACTGAGGGTGGGCAACATGGTCTCTCCATATCTCCCTCCTTCAATGCATTCCTCTACTGAGGGTGGGCCACATGGACTCTTCATATCTCCCTCCTTCAATGCCTTCCTCTACTGAAGGTGGGCCACATGGTCTCTCCTTATCTTCCTCCTTCAGTGCCTTCCTCCACTGAGGGTGGGACACATGGTCTCTCCATATCTCCCTCCTTTGATGCCGTCCTCTACTGAGGGTGGGTCACATGGACTCTTCATATCTCACTCCTTCAATGCCCTTCTCTACTGAGGGTGGGCCACATTGTCTCTCCAAACTTCCCTCCTTCAATGCCTTCCTCTACTGAGGGTGGGCCATATGGTCTCTCCATACTTCCTTCTTCAGTACCTTCCTCTACTGAGGGGCGGCCACATGGTCTCTCCATACTTCCCGGTCCTCCGCCATCCTCTTCATTTGAGATATAACAAAACATTCAACATAGTGTTTTATCATTCTAACTGATATTTATACACATACAGAATGAATGTGTCAGGAACACTGATTCCATAATATTTGACTTAACACACTAATAATGATACATTAATAGAATTTATGTAATCGAAAAACGATAAGTTAAATTTAGATCATTATATTTGATTTGAAACGGTTACACTAGCTCTCATGTGTTTTACTCTCATTCAAGAAAAAATATATATAGAATATTATTTCTTATAAATTTTACACTATTAATAGAGTATAGCGCGATAAAATATCAAAATATATTTTATAAGGAGTTATTTATTGTTGAATATATAGCATTGCTTTACGTTTTTCTAAATTAATTTTGAAATAGTTATATTCATTATTGATATTATATTTTCGATATCTTTAAGCTATATCAAATTATTCGAATTTTTGTGAGCTTTTCAATTATAAAACTCTTACTTCCCTTGCTTAATTCATTCGAGTATCTCGAGTCAAATTATCTGTCCCACTTATATCACTCCAGTCGAATTCCCAAGGAGACGTATTTAAATATAGCACAGAGAAAGAAATATTTATTTCTTACCAGCATTCACCGTATAATCACATCATCAAATCGTAATTTTGTTTCTGCCAAGTTAATCAGATCTCACTGTAAGGCAGCTTGTCATTCCATGGCAAATTAAACAGCCGTTCGAGGGCATTAATTGAAATACCGACGCTTTTTATCAGTGACAAAGATCTATAAATAGATTGCTTGTTGCCGTTTGTTAATTTGACTACCAGACATATTGGATGTTAAATTTCCATTAGAGGCTGTTATTTTAATTTTGAACAATCTCGTTTTCTCTCTTCTTTTTACCATGTTTTCTCGTGCCCTATGGAAACGGACGTAAAAGCATTTTAATTTTTAGAGCGGTTTATTTGTTTTAATTTTGCTTTTTAAGTTTTAGGTGTGGGATCGTCAATATATGAAGAGATGTAGGTAAGACCAACGTTTCTGGTTTACTGGTTTAAAGTAATATTTCAATAGGGGAATGATATTGGTGGTGGAGGTGGTGTCTTGTCCATGAAGCAGATCAGATCGGTCCGTGCACCCTGATCACAATACCGGTCAACAAAGGTGTCTTGTCCGTATGGATGTCCTCTTCTGGATGGGGGATGATATTGAGGGACTGTCTACACCGAGGTCTGTACCCCAGAAGGAGATCATGTCATCGACAGAAAGATTTCCAGGAAGCGATTCATCTACACACTAAAGGACAATACTCAAGCAGTTGTACCTTTTAGCATGTAAATCGGAATTCATACAATAACTCTGAAAGTTATTTGATACACAGTGACCTTTATTAAGATAAATGAGATAACCAAGTGTAAATAAAAACTAACTCTGCTTCCCTAAAAAAAGGACTTTCCACTTCCTTAAGTTTTGTCTCTCTATGAGGTTAAATAATTAATTAATAAAATAATTTCAAAATATTTATGTGAAATATACTAAAAAGGAGAAAATAAGTTTTTGAATAAAGCCAGTAAATAAATGGATTTCTAAGTATACAAATTAAAGTGACTGAGGTCAATTATAATATATTGAGTGAAGAGGAAAAATCATTTAGTGAGTTCAAATTCAAAAACGAGCGTTCCTAAACGCTACTACGCGCTCTGACATCTAGAAAGGCTCATGTGAGCCTGGTCAGGATAGGCCTCTTTTGTTTTTAATATCAATACCTGACCCTTTATATATATGCTGATGTCATCAGCAACTTTTATTTGCACGATCAGGTGATGCCCTTTTCTTAATTTATTCACCTGATCCCAATACAATTTCACTCTAATGCAATTTTTCACATATATAAAAAATATATATATATATATATATATTAAAACGGCATATATATTGGATAAGATATAATTTATTTACCAATTTTTCCATTGGCTGAACGCCAACCTTTTACAAGGTATAACAACGTATTTATGGTATAAAAACGACATAACAAGCCCCCTGATCTCAACACGCCGAGAGATGTGGATAACGTATATCTGATTAGCTTTTCTACAACAAGTATTAGTCATTTCCCCATAGCTCTACCATCATCAAATTCAGTTGGCATAATCAATATATGTTCTATCATTATAATATTAAAATGTGCCTTATTAAAAAAAATTCTACTATCCCCCCTCCCCTTGAAAAAAAAAATAATATGTTTTCAATATTGTTTCCTCCCTAATTGCAAATTGAATTTTTTAGACATTTTACTATTATATAGAAATCGTTCATTAAAAAAAACCTCAAATATGAGGTTTTTCTTTTTAAAATTACTCTGCGAATGAATATTAATCATGTGATATTTCTAATATATAAAAATCTAGAACGTCTGAAATCTACGAAAAACCCATTTGCAAATTGTAAAGCGCGCACATGTTTCTTTAATGTTTTTCAGAAAGGTTTGTAAATGTGCTAAACATTTGTTTTTCAATTCTCCCCCTCCAGTTAAATGAAATATCTTTGATTAGACAGGCAGAGAGATTCCTTGAGAACAAAAACGGCATTTTTATACAATTGTAATCTTTGGAAATTACAACGCTAAAAACGGCCAAACAATAAAACTCTGCGATTCTTTTGTAATTTAATCTCCATTTAGAGGGGATTTAAACTGTTTCTAAGTGGCTTTCTTGAATTTAAATTTTGGTCAAAGTTGAGATTAAATTCTTCCGAGCATATGTCTTACTTTGTTAATTTGGTGGATTAGCTGAGCACAGGCTTTCATTGAATCCACCGTCATTGATTAGTATTGATCTATGCAAATTAGATTTCCTATTTAATTTGCATCTTTTTCAAGTTTTGTCTCATCGCTTGCATATATTACTTACAATATATTTGCAATTAATCGTCATTTGCAGCCTTAATAGATTATCTTTTGTGAAGTATCGAATAAGAAATACACTCAACTTAATTTGAAAGGATTATGTTTTATCCAACATGTTGAACATTCCGGGTTTCTTAAGTCTGGTACATACTTACATTTTACCAAATGATGATAAATATAATTGAAGAGTACTTTTGACTAATTATATTATATAGAGAGAGCAATATTAACTCGTCACACATTCACTAGAAACTTCCAGGAATCCATAAACATAAAAATCTGTCAATGCTATGGAATGTACCGCTACTGTATAAGACCAAACGTCAGATCCCCATAATATATATAAATCAAAACTTTACTAACAATACGATTCATAAATATAACTCCTATATATACAAATAAATGACAAAATATGGTACTTTTCCTTTAGTCGGGTGCAAGCGAATCATGTTTTCCTTTTTTTTTAATCCATCTTGATTTTTCTTTTGAAAAACGTTTTTAAACCTAACTTTTTTTGGAAAAATTGTAAAAATGTGACATTGTTTTTATTATTATCCCTAGTACACGTGGTAGAGGCCATGATAATCATGGCGGGTAGAAGTTGGCGACTGCTTTTACTGCAAGTGCACCACATGTCTACACATGTGAAAAGAAGTTCGACTTTTCACTTACAAATGTGACCTGTTTTGGAAAATTAGTACATATGTGACATTGTACTGGGATAAGGTGCTTATGGCATTATACTTAATTAGGTGAAATCTCTAATATTTATACTGATTTATATATGCATACATTATTTAACAGTATGTGTGTTTAATAAATTATTTAGTCCGTTGACAGATTCGGATATATTAAACAAACTTATATGAAATATCAAAATTTGAAACTATTAGAGACGTGTATGATTCTCTTTAAAAATAAACAATTTCTACTGTCCTTACTGCAATGGAAATATTAATGGCAAGGCCTGGCTAATCAGTGGTGAATCATCACTAAAATAAATCCCTCCTTATTTATTCCATTGCAGTAAGGACAGTAGAAATTCTTTATTTTTAAAAAGAATCATACGCGTCTATAATAGTTTCGAATTTTAATAACAGATGGCGCGCTAAATTCATCATTATATATAATATATATAGTTATCTATATAAACCTATATAGTAATAATTATAACTCTAAAAAGAGTGAATATATATAGAGAAAGAAATACTTGGGAGTGAATAAATATAAGTTTTGAAATTATGTACAGAAATATATTTAGATTTTAGCATTTAAAAAATCCTCTCATATAGAAAGACTATTAGACGATGGTACGAGTTGCCCCTCGAAATATTGGAAAAATAAAAATATTTATAAATCCAATATATGCATCTTTTTTAAATATGGTACAATATATCTTATTTTCCAAATATGAAGTATTGATAATAAT
The DNA here is from genome assembly GCA_030710605.1 of Cordylochernes scorpioides. Classification (NCBI taxonomy): domain Eukaryota; kingdom Metazoa; phylum Arthropoda; class Arachnida; order Pseudoscorpiones; family Chernetidae; genus Cordylochernes; species Cordylochernes scorpioides. The sequence continues at coordinate 55,524,256 of CP092876.1, forward strand.
ATTTAAAGACAAATTCTAAGAGATTAAAAACACTCCGGAGATGTTCATAATTCTTATAATTTGATTGGAAAATCGTGTTAAAAAAAATGTTACATCATTGAAGGTATGAGTGAACAGTTAATGAAATAGTTCTGAAAGATTCAAATTCAGTTTTTTTAAAGTCATGTGCGTGTAAATCCATCTAATCCATCATTTTTTTCCAGAAAATATTTCCCAGTTGTTGAAATATGGGGGAATATTCATAGGTTACATGATTAAGAGTTTATTTTTATTTAGATAAAATGTTTTCATAGAATTTTATTCAAGGATAAAAAATGAAATCCCTCTCTCTATCTTCTTTATAATCGTATTTATTCATATATATTTTATGTTTATTTAACCTTATATAATATTAAATATGAAGTTTCAATCCCAATCTCTCTCTCTGAATTAATACCTTTCTATGAATAAATTGAATATTTTCAATAAGGATTTAAGTGTATAGTGGCTATTACAAAGATAAAACAAGGAATTGTCAACATTCATATTTATTTATTTATATATATTTAGCCTTTTATAATATTATATATGAAGTTTCAATCTCAATCTCTCTCCATCTCTCTTTGTATTAATACCTTTCTGTGAATAAATTGATAACTTTCAACAAGGATTTACCAGCGTAGTGGCTATTACAAAGATAAAACTAGGAAATATAACAGATCTTCCTAACTCTCTTAATATAATTGAATAACATCCCAATATTTAGTTAGGAAACCCCAAATACATATGTCATTGAGTTACCAAACATCTAACTTTATTAAATCACAGATACAATTCAGCTGTTTACTTCTCCGACTAACACAGTTATAAACTATTTATCAGTTAAACTCTCGATCCTTGTGATTTACTCTGAAAGGTTTTTAAAAATGTTTGCCTTCATTCTATAAAGAACGATATTGTCAAAACATAAACCTGGAACACTAGCAGATTCCTAAAAGCTCTTCAAAATGAGTGGGGAAAGTAATTTCTATTTTTATTTTTTTTTTATTTTTTTGTTGAAGGTATAAATCTTGACTTTTTGTTAATGAGGTAGCCAAATAAAAACCTGTAATATCATATTATTGTTGGGAAAAATTATAGATTCTTAGAAGAAGAGAAATATCCATTATTTCTTAAAGATATAAAACAACTAGCCGAATGACCCGGGCAATTTACCCGATTAAATGTTTTTATTTAAATACTATTCGTTACAATTATAAATTGGAGCCGTGGATGTCACTCTTGTGAAACGTCCCGCTCCAAACTTTACATGCACATTAGGTCAGCTGGTATTACCCCCCATTTTCACCGCTAGAGGCGCGAGCGAAAGAGCAAATTTGCAAATGACACGGTGGATATTCGGGATAGAGACCTGAAATTTTCACTAAGAGTTTTTCCAGATTCTACTTTATTTACTGTTAAAATTTCAGTCAGATTAGTTACGTATTGTGGATGTGTATAGTTGACAAACATACATACATACGCTAACTTTTATATATATAGGGATAATAATATGAATGAGTTTTAAAAATTGTAGAAAAAAAATGCATCGGCCGGGAATCGAACCCGGGCCGCCCGCGTGGCAGGCAAGCATTATACCACTGAACCACCGATGCTTATAAGAAATGGCCATATTTGGGTATTTATTCCATTCACAAAAGCAAACGATGACAGAAGTGATTGTTGATGACTCTGATACTTGTATATTTAATAAAAGAAGGACAAGAGATCAAAATTTATGTACATCAGCGGCTTTCACCTATCAGCGGCCTGCCCTATGCAACTATCCGCTAGCCAGCTAACAGACTAACAAACCTGCGCTATATAGGCAGAGATGTCAATTAGCATAAACAATACTTAAATTCTATGCAAATCACAATAGTATTGCATCGTAGAAATATCTGGAATTGTCAATTTCAGCAATTATCAACTAGTGTTAACAATATCACTTCCTCTGTGTATAATGATGCATTATTATGATTGTCATAACCCAACTAACAATATATAGAATTACAGAGATTCGGTGTATATCACGTGGAGCCCTTGCTGATGTATAGGGCAATCACCTAATTGAGTTTAAAATATCAACATTTCCCCATCAGCTCCCTCCCAAACAATTATTCCTCCACCCGCATTTAATTTATTTTATAGGATCTCCGTTAGAAGAAAACATAATCAAAGGTAAAAAAGGCGAACAGAATCGGATGAGAGTTTTCCATTTTCTGCACACCAATTGAGCAGCGCCTTCTAAATAAAATATAAATAAGATTGAAAATAATTAATATTTTGTTTTTATAGCTTATATAAATTATATATAAGTAGTATACAGCGTATTTTGTAGTTAGTTTATCTCAAACAAATAGCAATGAAATTTCTTTTCTATTTATATTATTTATTTAGTTTGTGAAATAATATTTTCCAATTGAGAGGGAGTTTACTAATAGAAATCTATTCTCTCTTCAATATATACATCAATGTATGCGCTTACTAGAGCACTTCAGCTCTAACATGTATTCGAGCATATCTAAACCAATATTAGTTCTAATTTTTTTTATGTTGTGTTTTGTGTATCTTTAATTTAAAATTGAGAGAACACAAACTTGTAATTTATCACTAGACTAGATTGGATATATTTATTTTTCAATTTAACCATAAAAAAGCATGTAACGCTGTTTATACGCTCTTGGTAAAGTTCACGCAACACTTCAACAGTGAGCCGGTTGGCCACTCAAACGAAAGCGGAAGTGAAATGAACGACGCATGCGCACTTGGAACGCTAGGAAACAAAAGAAATAATATTTCAAGGGGAGGAAAAAATACTATATTAAAATCTCTCTCTCGCTCTAGCGTGATGATAATAGCTTAAATCTGGTTGTTTGTTAGAACGGCTGTTCAGATTTTGTATTATTTCAGTGTCTAGGAAACATTTTAAGTCAGTAAAATGAATGATTTATGTCGTCTGTACTCATCAAAATCCATGAACATTGGATGGTGTATCCGGCAGACTCTTATCACAAAAAGACGTTGACAGGAATCCATATTGAAAGAGCATTTTAAGGAGCTAATTGTCGCATTGGGATTCTAAATTTTGGCTTATCAATACTTGGTATTTCATAAGAAATTGAAACTATTATTGCGACACGTATGTTCATTTTTAAAATAAAATAATTTTATATTGCCCATACTGCAATAAATGAACAATGGGAGGACCTAACATTAGACTTCAATATATACTATCAATAGATTTTGAAAAGCTTTTATTAAAATGCACTAAAAAGTGGAAAAATTAATATTTCAGCTTCCGCCATTGAACAATTAGTTCAAATGAGTAAAAATAACGGCGGTCGGGGACGATCATCGTATATTGAGAGAAGAAGTAAAATATTTTGTGAGACATAAAATCTTATTTATATTTTTAATCAAATCAAGTTAGAAGTTTTTAATGATCATTCCCTGTCGCTTCAACTCTTCTATCGTCAAGAAAATATGCCGTTATGGGTCATATTTATTAATATAAATATATAAATATACATATATGCTACACCTATATTAGATATGTGTAGAATATGTGGTAGTAAGTATAACATCCAGTTATAGCTGGCGGAGTCCAAAAATTGATTCCATATTTAGAATTTAAGACGGAACCAATTAAAAATGAACGTTTATCTCTCACGTAGCCCAATCATCTTTCAATTAGAGTTTCGGGATTTGGAAGCGGGGGCGATGGAATTTAAATCTGCATTGGGAGAAATAAAATTCTCCAAAAAGTTGTTTTATAGAATTTTTAATATCGATGCATAAAGGATGGGAAGTTGTGTAGAAATTATTTTATCTTTAAAAGGGAAGATGTGTTTGCAATCTTCTTGAATGATTTTTCACATAGACTTTGTCTGGCTGATGGAAGCTAAGACTGATTCCTAACACCATTTTCTTCTATTCGGTTACAAATCGTCTATCGAATTATAAAAATCCAGAAATATCTTTAGGCGTAACAGGGTAATATTTAATTGGATATTATATGACAGTTACAACTCGTGTTTTCAAAATGCATTATTTTGATGAGAGCGACGCATACCTGGACGCCTTCCGACACGCTTCGTGGATCAATTAAAGGAACTCACTGGCTTAATGGTCGCCGAGATGGTACATCTAGGTCAAGACAGAGATGGCTGACGTCGCATCGTGTTTGAGATGTAATACGTACAGTGGGTCACAACGTTCGATCGCGAATAAAATGATATTATTATTATTATTAATAGAGATTTTTCTCAAAGGGTAGGGTAAATTATAAATTTGTAATTGATATTGAGCGATGGGAAAAAACTCACAGAGAGATATAAATTTAAATTTTGAGAGAGAGAGAAAAAGTAGAAGAGATGCTTCAACCCACCCATTCGCCACCTACACGCCGTCTTTCTTGAATCTTAATTAAACGTCATGTGGGCGGGTTGTTTGTTCCTTGGTGTAATGTTCAGTGTAGTGCAGTATTAATCTATACTAGACTTAACAAATGAAGACATTAAGACGCCAATGTTTCTTTTCAAAATAAATCAAACTTCTACTGTCTTTAATGCGATGAAAAAATATTGAGAGGACTTAGCTCATCAGTGGTGAACCCTCCCAGCGGATTTGCGAATTTAATCTACCAGACCGCTTCTTTAGAGCTCTAATACTGTATTGGATCATTCTGCTTTTATATGCTACACTGAAGGGTGGAATCTTAGAAATGGTATTTAAACAAACTATGGACATAAGATTTTAGGTAAGTATAATTTACATTCAAATAAAATAAACATTCGCGTCTTAATGTTTTCATTTGTTATATATAGTTGGCGTGTTATTGCTTTGTATTATACTATATTATTTTTATTTTTTTTCATTATATTATAATTCTATTTTGTATAGGATTGTCATAATTAGGTTTACAAACACTTATTTGAGCTGATATTTTGGGTGTGTTTCAAATAATTGTACTGAAATTATAGATGTTCAAAAGGGCATCAATGTTGAAAAGGAACAAGTATATTCTTTAGAATATTAAAAATTTTAAAGAAAATATCAACTTCTGATACTGCAGATCATGTCTACTATTGGCTCAATACCATCTTACATTAAACGCTGTCTTTTTTTAATCCTACAAAATTAATTTGCGCTAAAAGCAAGTAATCTACAATTTAACAACCCATTTTATCTACTTTTAACTTTTATAATATGTTCAAGTTGGAAATACGCACATTTGGCTCATAGGTGCCTTTTGCTTGAATTATAAAGAAGGAGCAAAGATCCCCATTGTAGGACTTCAGCTTGAACCACGCTGAGAAGAGCTAACAGCCCGAAACGCATACATGGATTTATAATTTTTTGATAATATATATATTAAATATAAAAAGGCATATCCTGACCAGGAGCACATGTTCTTTTCAGAAGGCAAAACGCTATGTGATGGAACAGAAATCAACTAAACATTGATTTAACCTGTTCCCTGATATTTGGCCAACCCAATTTCTTGATAAATCAAGAAAAGCCATCCACGATGGCGTTTTGCGCTGTTGGCGCTTGTCAGCGTGGAGCGTTATTTTTAATATCAACACCTGACTTTTTATTTATTTTTTTCTATTGTTTTTTCACACACACATATATATATATATTGTAACGTCGACAATTAGGAAAGAAAAACTTCAGGATGCCTGGCAATTTATTTATAACAAACACCAATTAAAATTGATAAAATACAAGAGAAGCAATGAGGGAATTTTCTGCAGAGTAATATAATATTTAAACATCTTCTAAATCTACCAAGATACACCCCCGGATACATGCTCAGGATAGAATTGGAAAGAGTGTCACTCAGCGTTACAGTCTTGAAACTTACCTTAAAGTTTTGGTTGAGAATGCTGGGAATGGGTGAAACTAGACTGCCGCTGCTCTGCTTGTCCCAGCTGTGGGAAATCTCAAACGCAACGAAAAAATATATAGGTTTCACGGGAAGTATAGTTAATATTTTAAACAACACCGGATTTCAATGGCTGAATTGCTGCACAAACTATAGAACATTACAAAGAGAAATTCCCTACATAATCAGGACTGCAAAAGACCAATCTCTGCAAAAGGATCACACAAGAATAATAAATTCAAGACTATACCCCCACTATAAAAACATCTGCTCAACTCAGTTACCGGAACACTATCTGTCCAGCGATTTCCCGCTCCGGGTTAAACGGTGTATTGCCGGACTGTGAATCCTATTGGTGCTCTTTGCTGATGATCGCCCCAGAATATTTAAAACAGACGGATGGACATGCGAGATTTGCGGGACAAGAATGGAGCCGGGGCTACATCACCATATACTCTCATGTATGGGGCTGAAAGACGAACGAGAAGTGCTCCTCAGTGAAATAGGCCTTGAGGGACTCTCTTTAGAGTTCATTTTGAATGAGGTGGTGTGAAACAGAGCTGGAGCTTTTGCGTTGTTCAAATTTTGGAAGACGGCTGAAGAGAAGAGGAGGCTATATACATAATCTAATTGATGGAAATAATTATATGCAAATAATCTATGTCAGGATTAGAATGACGTAGACCAGTAAAAGGCTTGTTGCTGCTGTTGTATATAGTCACAGTGTAGAAAATACTATACCTACTACATGTGGGTTTCTCTCTGCATTCTTAGTTTTTTTCTCTTACTCTGTAAACTGGCGAATCCTATATAGGACGAGAGGTCCTCAATAAAGGCTTTTGTTGTTGTTGTTGTATATATAAACATCAGAATTAATAATCTGTACATAAAACAATACTTTGCTACAATATATTAAAGAAATAGAATTGGTCAAAATTAAATAATCAACTTTCAGTTGAAAATTTATCCGATAAATGAATGTAGGCCATCGTCAGTAATGGACCGTACTATATGCATGTGCATTTTCTTTAATATCAATATTCATAAAGACTTTTTCAAGTATATGAAGCATAATTCACAATCGATAAACTATATTAAATCTAGGTATTTTTGTTTATATTAATCCGAATATGGGATAAATACATCCTACATTTTTTTACACACAACACTGTATTGTGAAACCGATAACTAATATTTGATAAATGTTCAAGTACATTTCAATATTGTATATTTCACAAACAAACCATTTTATGAATAAAAGAACAACACACTTTATAAGACTGATGTAATAACCAACTAGGACCTAAAAGATTTATTGAGTCGATTGCCCAAAAATATATTAGTAAGCCTTAAATAAACTGAGAGATTATCAAATATTCAATTTAATAGTTTGAAAAATAATAATAAAACACGAGACAAAATTTGTTGAAGAAAGTTTATCTACCTTTGGAGATAAAAAAAAAAAACATCTACGATATAGACTTGATATCAATGTATTTATATTTTATATAGGTATATACATATACCATATTAATGTATAAATGTGTGTGTACTTAGGCTATATTTTAAAATATATTTTGATATAAAATTATTTATATGTTTATATAGCAAGAGAGCTATATATGATCTAAAATGTATTGGAAAATATTTTCAGTATAAATATGTGAAGAAAGAAAGATGAAATGAGAGAAGATCTCTCAGATTTTCATAATAGAAAATTAAAAGAAAAGGGAAAGAATAAGAAAAAACGCGCGCCGGGCGCATATGAATAGTTATTTATTATAAAAATATTATATATTATTTTTAAACAAAAATATTCAATAACAACGTTTGTGCAGAGATTTCGACAACTATGCGTCATAGATTCCGAATATAAAAAAGAATAAATGAAGAGAGATATCTAGTAGAAAAATAGATTAACACAACATCAAGGCTTCGACAGCTATGCGTCTTAGATACCGAAAATATAAAAATAATAAATGAAGAGAGATATCTAATAGAGAAAGAGATTAAAGAACAATAAGGCTTCGACAGCTATGCGTCTTAAATACTGAATATGAAAAAAAAAATAAATAAATGAAGAGAGATATCAAGTAGAAAAAGAGATTAAAAAACAATAAGGCTTCGACAGCTATGCGTCTTAAATACCGAAATAAAAAAGAATAAATGAAGAGAGATATCAAGTAGAAAAAGAGATTAACACAGAATCATGATAATGATTCCGCGATAAAGTGCTATCATTTAGAGCTATATTATGAGATTTAAATGAGCTATTTTCATTTACTCCAACTCCAAATGGCCGATATGACGCTTCCGTTGTATTGTCGGCAGGATAATTGGAGAGGTTTGTGAGTGTCGTTAGCTGCACGACGTGTGTACACACATAGATATATTCTGAATATAGAGAAACCCATAAGATATATATTACCCATAGATATATATTACCCATAGATATATATTACCCATAGATATATATTACCCATAGATATATATTACCCATAGATATATATGAAAGATATTCGTTATTGTACCTTGTTTTGTTACCTGTACTCAATGAAGAGGTTTGTATATGTGCACAGGTGTGTAAGCATAAACTCCATTTAAGAATATTTCATAGGAAATAAGCGGGTGTCTAATGCCAGGTCGTGACTGTCGTAAAACCAACGTTTTACGATCGTTTGGATGAGTTAAAAAGGTGATATATTGAGTGAAGAGTATGAAAAGTATATATATGGGTCTATATTGAAACGAATAAAATTGAACCTATTCAAAATGTTGCACCGTATTTGTAAACATTTTCTGGTTAAATGAAGCTGACAGACAGAACAATCATTTAAATATAATTTTTTATTATTTAGACATAGATCAATGTATATTTTTTATAATATTAATTACATTATTTTCCCCCATTTTCAGCGCATATATTCATTTATGCGCTTTTCTCTTTTCTTCTATTATTTAATAATATTGTTCAAATAGGTAATTTCTGGTTATTATCTGACAAATAGAAATACACAAAGTGTTTTCAAAATTCGAAACTATTATCGACGCGTATGATTCTTTTAAAAATAAAACGATTTCTACTACCCTTACTGCATTGGAAAAATTAATGGGAGGGCCCCTGGCTCATCAGTAAGGGCAGTAGAAATTGTTTTATTTGAAAAATAATCATACGCGTCTATAATGGTTTCGAATTTTGATAACAGATGGCGCGTTCATGCATCATAACACAATGTTTTTGTAAGTTACCATCAACATATTCAAATAAGCTTCACTACCTATAAATCATTATATATTATTGTAATTACAAAATATTTTACATTAACTCAACACATACTTATCAATAATAATAAATAAATAGCAATATATTTGTAAATAACTTTATTAAAACTTGTAAAAATCCATCAAAATTTGAAACAACTATCAATAGCTCTTCAAAAATAAATAACAATATATTTCTGATAAAATTCTATTAGAGTTTATCAAGATTTTAAAAGAATTATTCTCATCTCATTCTTATTTAAAGTTGATAAAGCTTTGTCTTAAGATAGATATTAGTTATTGAAACTTTACACCAAATCTCATAGAAAGTCAATTTTTTCTCATACCTTTTTTAAATGTTCTCAAAATAAAAGCTATGTATATCATTTTCAAGCCTTGAAGACCGACCCAACTATCCTGAGGCCAGAGCAAACCTGGCGTGGAATTCTAAACACAGAGGTCATGTTGGAAATATAGAATAATCCGATTTAATACTTCCTGAAATATCCCCAATTTATCCAATATCTCAACCTTCTATCAAATTGTCCCATATGATTTATTTAAACATGCCTTCCAAATTCTACCTGAAGGCTATTGAAAATCTTAAAGCAAATATCTTTCCTTTCTAAAAAATCAATTATCTATTTATATTTCCGGATATATTTATTCCCGTGTTTATCTCCATCCTAGCTTATTTACATAAAAAGATACCACACACATATGTAAATATATTCAAACAAATCACCAATATGTAAACATAAACATTCAAGGATGATAGATTTTATTAAGCCAGAATGGCTATCTTAAAGAATCTATTAAAAACCTTAAATTTTATATTTTTACATCCATAAAAGAAAATTAAATTGTTTAGATATATAAGGCATTTAAGTAAGGTTTATTTATTAATCAAGAATGGGTATTTGGACAATTCTTGAAAAATTAAAAATTAATGAATATTTAATTTTATTACGATAGATGGCGCAAGCCATCAGCAAATTTCAGTTGCACGATAAGGAGATTGTCTTTTTCTTTATTCAAGTAAGAGTTGTGCTCCATTATTGATTGGCAAGATTTAACTTTATTAAACTAGAAAAATGACTAATTAAACATAATATATCAGACAATAATTCCTTAATATTAATTCTCCTCTATAACATTAATTGAACAATATTAAAATTATCATTACGAGGCATGCTCAATAAATTTTAATAATAAATATAATTTAATTATATATACATAGTAATCGCTTCTCAACTCTTATTTTATTTCAATTATAAAACTTTAATATTTCTATATTATTTTATATATGCAAATATGGGGTAATGGTAGACGAACTCCTTATGAGATAAATTTACATAATTCAATAGAATGTGAATTTATATGTGTGTCTTGGTTCGTTTGAAATGATTATTATTCAATACGCAGGGACCTTTATTGATCATCTGTGTCCAGTCTAAGATAACAGCCTGAGTGGATCATCTAATAGCTAATCAATGGTAATGATAGGTAGAAAAGAGAAGGGAAGTTGATAACTGAGATTTGAAGTATTTACAAAACATAACTTTGGGTCGATCAAGCTTGGTCTTATCAAGAATTTGACCAGCGTCCTGTTGAATCGATGTGGGAAACTGTTATTTGGAGATAAGATAGGACGATCGATAAAGCATTTCCACGAGATGTGTTGGCGGTTTCTACTTTTGTTTTTTTTTCCTTCTAGACTGATATCTTCTAAATGTATTCCTCGATTGGTTTTATCTTTACTGACACCGATCATAATCTACAGGTTTTTTGTTGTTTAGAAAATAAAGTTTTCTCTTTTTCGAGAATTTATATCAAATGTTTATTATTGAAAATAAGAAAAGACTATCATAATACGATTTTAAATAGATTTTATACGTGTAATCAACCTTTTAATCATAAGAATAATGAAAAATAGTGAATTAATAATTCTCAGTTGCAATAACTTGATTGGGAGTCATCACCCCCATTATAGATACTTTGCCTAATAGGTTATATGGAATAATAATCTATTCAGAAAACGATAAAAACAAACATGTATTTATTTATGAATTAAATGTTCTGAGAAGAATTTAAAAGATTTCCATCATTGAAAATATAAAATAAATTTGAGATGTTGTTGAGATTCATCAAATCTAAAAATAATCAAGAAAGCATACTAAGCGGTATAAAAAATAAGACAAGAAATTAAAATATATTTCGAAAGATTACTCCTTCTTTCTTAGTTTATTGATTGATAAACACACACTGAAAAGGATAGAACAATACCTTATTTTAATTTTCTACTATTTTCCAAGTCGATACAGGTACGCTTTCGTTATTATTCAAAAGTTTATATATGTCATTGCGACCTAAAATCATATTATGGGTTGGAATATTTCAATGGAATTGAATACATGGCATCAACATATTACTTCATTTAGATTATTAAGTGGGTCTAAGTAATATTGAAATACTGTTGTATCTTTGCTAATAACAAAAGTGGGTTTCCGTAGCGTATTGATTTTTTTTAATATTTCATTTCAACCCGTTATATCAATAATTAAAACCAACATTGATTTGGAATTCATCAGTGCATGTCTAAATTAACTCATTAAAATTAGAATGCCCATTTTTTGGTTTAATTCTTCTAAACCAAGTTCTAGTTCAAATCTGTATATACACATACTTTCACATCTGATTGATATTTTCTCTGGATGTTCTGTAAAGCTCACGCAAAACGGTCCGAGTCACCTTGAGAGTATAAAAATGTTGATTGAGTTAGTTTATGGAGTTTATCAATATAGGTTTCGGACAATGTACACTTTCTGCATCCTTAATATTTGAAAGTATGGCGGAGAGCGATATATAAATACTCAATAAATCATTAAAGAATATTGACGCTCAAGTAATAAATATATTTTAATCTTTTAGTACAAAAATAAGACAAAAGCTACATACTGACCACGCTTTACTCAGCGGAGAAAGAGAGAATATGGGTTTATGGGCTACTAACCATAGTGTATGATTTTCTAGCCTAAAAATGAATGTAGAAAGCAGACAAGCCGCAATGCACTATAGAAAAGTACCAAGGTACTAAACGCCACCAAGGTTTTCAAAAAAGGCTAGATTCTCCAGGCCAGGGAAGATAAAAGAAAGACAGGGGTTGATTAGATAAAGAGGAAATAATTCAACAACTTCTGGTAAAAGATAGATTTTCTTTTCGTAAAAATAAAATAAAAATTGAAAAAAGGTTTTTAGTAAAAATTACTCAGCAGAAAAATTGTTCAATGTTTATCATTCTGCTGTAAGTCCTATCAAACTCTTCCTTGTCCACGTCCCTTACTACCGATCGGCACTGACTCCTCCATCACCAATTATCACATCATAGTAGTTGATTAATAAATTATGTTGTTTTGTCTTAAGATATCGATCAGGGTATATTCTGGTGTTTGTTGTAGTCTTCTCTAAAGGATAGGATAGAAAGACCGATGTCAGTGTAAGACATTTGAAGGTCCTTCAGAACCTCCTTACAGGCGAGAGTCTTAATATAGTCATAAATTACCGAGTGTTGCGATGGACATTTAACTGCCCATAAAATTGCTCATAATGGGAACGTTTAGAATCGACCAGGGCTTTTTAGAATATGAAAATATCGAGTAAGATGAGCGGCGATCAAATTGGTGCTCTAGATGGCTTCGAAAAACGCTGAAGTAAACTATGCATCCCTGGAGAGTCATTAGAATTTCTCTTAGGAGAATTATGGGGTAAGAATATTAGCTTGAAACATGATGAGTTAACCCGTGATTGCGTAAAGACATCGACGAGAAAAATAAGGTCAAAGTTAAAAAGATATTTACTTTTTAATATCTATGTATGTGAAATAAAAGGTTCAGAAAATAATCCTATTATTTGGATGATATTGTAGCAAAATATTTACCATTTAATTAATTGATTATTAATTTTAATATTTTTCATTTTTATCAAATTCTGTACTTGTCTTTTATTTTATGCAAATAAAGTTTATTTGTCAAACAATGCCACAGGTTTCTGGAGATGAGTTTATTTTATCGTTATTAACGTAATCTCGAGCTTTCGGGTATCTCTGCCCTTCTACAGGAGTACATAAAAACGTATACGTGTGAAGAAACCTGTGGTATTGTTTGATTAATATCCAGGAGATTTGAATCAATTAAAGTTTATTTGTTATGATTAGAAAAACCATTTTCATGTTTGTTCTTTCTAATATTCTACGTGATATTTTGATAGAGATGCTGAGTAGATTAGGGAAGACAAACTGACGATCGCCGAGCATGGGGGCTGTCGAAACTTTCCTTTAGAAAGACGATATTCAAATAGATGTAATGACTACATCATCCGGGTTTGAAAACAAATATCACGACACTCAATTAATAAAATTACTTCATTATATGACCCAGTTTGAGTGAACTAAACAAGGATTGAGTGCACTTTACCCAACCGGGCCCTGGTGAGTGCAAGTACAAAGACAACCTGGCTTCCAACTTTAAAACACTTAAAATTATAATTGAGGCAACTGATAGTAATTGATTTTTTCAAAGAACTGTATCATCTACAATACTAGTGCAAGACATATTTTTATAGATTTCAGAGAATTTGAAAATTTCAAAGTACGAGGTGAAGTGGCTCTCAATTTTAATGCATAAGCAGACCTTTCCAAAATATTTTTCGAAATACACTTAACCCCCAAACATATTACGTGTTCATGTGAGGTTGTGTGGGCCAAACTAGTTACATTTTATCGCTTCTCTTTTATTAGAAAACTAGCATTTTTCTATCTCTCTCATGTTCCATGATGTAATAAAATATTTCAAAGTCAATTTGCATAGATGCGGGTTTCCTTCATAACAAATGGTATGGCTGTAGAGTTTAATTTTCGCTGTCTTTGTGAAAAAAATACACCGTTCTTGGTTTCTTAATAATCCTCTAAAACCTAATCATTTAAGGCTATTTGTGTTAAAGTGTTTATATTGAGTAGATCTGTTATTGAGAGGGATCACAAATATACTCACTACAGCACAAGCTAGCACCCAATACATATATTCGCTTCTGCTTATATATTCACATCATCACTAGCTAGTTGCACTAACGAACGAGAAATATATTACCTTCGGCCTAATATCTTCACAACAGTAATAGCTATCTGTGCACTGGCGACCAATAAATATATTATTTTCATATTGTTATTTCAATTCAAAAAATATATAAAATAGATAAGGTGTAAATCACACACACATGCTTAGCGTTTTGACGAGAGGTTGAATATTTGTTTCAATGAAGAACATTTTGAAATTAATATTTTTCAATACAAAAATATATCTTGGATTGAAATATTATTCATTTATAAATGAATAATTAATATTCAGAAAAGATGATATTTGATAAAGAGAAGCGATTTGACTTTCGAAATATATTATCTTTGAATATAAATTTGTTTATTTATATATATATTCGATAATGGCAAACACACGTTGGTAGACGATCTATAGGACAAACTTCTTGTTCTTATATGAAAATGTATTTAACTACTCTAACTACAAGCTCACCCATCATTTAGCCGCAGAAATAGGACCATCGTTTTGTTCTACTTTAGATGATCCTCATCTTTCGCATGAAAACGCAGTAAAAATGAAGTGTACATACTTACTTAGAAACAGGAGTAAAGAAGGAGAATAGATCCATTATGGCTGAGTGTGTTCTAGTCCCAATGTATCATTATCTGTTATACTCGCTATACTATATTTGCTAGTCCTAACTCCACATCAGTAAGAGAAATTAAGTCCATACCATATGATCAATCTGTTTTTAATCTTATTGATTATATTGATAGAGACCTCGATGATCTATAACAGGCCACTTCTGCTTCTTAGAAATACCTATATCTGACAGCTTCAACGGCGATTCGCCTATCAATCACCCGAAGTTTAAATCATTTGGATTTGTTTGACGTTGGTAAGTTCCAATATTTTGCCGGAAGCCGAATAAAGTTGCAGAAATGACATGAACTGCGCATGCGCGCCAAAAGCAGAAGTGAGCCAATAGACAGGAGAATAATTGGGCGGCATTAGGAGCGAGTATGTTGTAGTAGATTAGCGGCAATAGTCTATTCTACCTTGCAGTCATAAAATCCCCATCAATAACAGTGATGTAGACAATGTGTGGATTGATGAATTCTTATTGAATGGTGTAGAACGAGAACTCCGCATCTCTATTAAATCCTGTATAGTAGGTAATGAAGCACTTTGAATAATTTTGCATATAGCAGGAATTCATTCTACTCGTTGAATAATTTAGAGGCAAATGAAACTTGGAATATCCTAACTATTACAATAATTAATTCAGGGCACAGCGTTATGAGAGATAATGGTGTAGAATGAGGCGGCAATTCCCGCGTCTAATCTCCCGGCCCATGTTCCGGGGCCATTCCCCGGGAATGGATGATCAGACGGCCAGCTCGGGGACTCTACACCAAGTCCTGGACCCGCCATTAAGTGGCTGCAGCCCAATTATCTCCGAATGCTACCCAGCGCTAATGAATATTCCAGAAGCAAGTCAACATTTAGTTCATTTAAATTTCTTATTAAATTTTTACTAATTTATTAAAGATAGTTTGCTCATTTGCATTGCCTTTTTCAATTAACTATTTTATTATTATGCTCACAGAAGGGAAGAGAGTTCAATTAATTATTATTCATCTCGAAGCCATCGCTCTCTGTTTGTGAGAATAATTTCAAATTCAATTTAGTTCTCAATTGGCGGCATGCAAGTATCAAATCGACATCCGTTATCATCACTCTGTGATATTTTCTCTAAATTTTAAATGATTATCATTAATCAATATTAAAATATATCTGTTAAAGCTTTACAACTCATAAGAAAAAAAAACCTTCTCATTTTCTTCACGAATTATATATATATATAAATATAATTATATTAATAATAATGAAGAAAAAAAAGTAAGATTAGTTTTTATTATTATATTTTTAAAGTGGAATATTAATATAAACTCATTTTACTGATTATATTTCTCTTTTTGTTATTATATTTTAGTTATATTAAATTAGAGTAAGCATGCTTCTCTGTTAAATATATATTTTTATACATCTGTCTTTTCATATTATTGCAACCACCTTTTGAAAAATTACCCTTATTTTCAATATTACAATTTTTCTATAAAGAAACTCTTTCCTCATCAAGTATTTCGTTCTTAAAGTTTAGTGAAGGAATTATTACTTCAATATATGAAAAACAATAGAAAAAAATAGAAGATAAGTGGGTCAGATGTTGATATTAAAAATAAAGAAGGCATCTCCTGACCACGAGCACATGTGTTTTTTAGATGGCAGAGCGCCATCTAGTGGAGCAAAAATAAACTAAACGTTATTTAGCTTGCTCCGTGATATTTGGCCGACCCAATCTATATATATAAAATTGAATGTCTGTGTGTCTGTCTGTCTGTGTGTGTCCTCTATGGATTCGAAAACCATACATCCAATCGCCGTGAAATTTCGGGATATTATTAGGCATATCCCCGGAAAGGTTTACGAAAAATAATATCTTGAATATCTTTAATATCCTTAGAGTTATTTGCAGATTTGTAGCTTTAACTCGCAAGCAGCGCCACCATTGAGACGGAGATAGGCTTTTTCAAGAGGGGGAGTAATGTTAGGAGAGAGGATCGCGTCTCGAGGCGGGTGCTCACGTGTCACTGTTAAAAACCTATTTGTTTTGGCTACATCTTTTCCCGTGGACTTAACGATAACTTTTCTAAAACTTATATCAAATTTCATATATAATTATTTTTACATCATTTAGTTTAGTATAATTATTTACTATAATTTCCTATCGTTCAATTATTATACTTTTTGTTCTTAAAGATTATTTAAGACAATAATCTTTAATTAGAAAGTGCTTTGCCAAAAGTTTGGAGTGGGGCAGACCCCGTGCGAGAATGGATTCGCCCGGCCGCCGGCCGACAGTCAAAGTACCCACCGACCAATCAGGGCAGAGTTGGCAACACAGCTATGCCAAGTAGACAAGAAAAAAAGCCTCGCGGGAGCTTGCCCAAGATGACCTCCGGGAACTTCGTCCATCTTCCATAAACGACCATGAATTTATTCAACCTTATCGAGTATTTTTCAAGGGACCGGGAAAAAATGTTCACTAGATAAAACGATGATTTTGTAATGTAGAAAATTAGGAAAGACAAAATTCAGGATGACACGGCACACAGGGACCGGGAAAAAATAATCACTTTATCGAGAGATTCACGACCATGATTTTATTCAACTTATCGAGTATTTTTCAAGGGACCGGGAAAATATGTTCACTAGATAAAACGATGATTTTGTAATGTAGAAATTTATGAAAGACAAAATTCAGGATGACACGGCACACAGGGACCGGGAAAAAATAATCACTTTATCGAGAGATTCACGACCATGATTTTATTCAACTTATCGAGTATTTTTCAAGGGACCGGGAAAATATGTTCACTAGATAAAACGATGATTTTGTAATGTAGAAAATTATGAAAGACAAAATTCAGGATGACACGGCACACAGGGACCGGGAAAAAATGTTCACTTTATCGAGAGATTCAAATTTACGAGTTTCAAATTATCAAAATATATCTTTTTTTTTCAAGTTTATAGAGAATTGTTTTAACAAATGTTCGTTAGACAAACCTTTACTCGGGTAAAACCTCGGGCGAAGCCGGGTACGTCCGCTAGTTTCTTGATAAATCAAGAAAAGCCATCCACGATGAGCGTTTAGTTTATTTTTGCTCCACTAGATGACGCTCTGCCATATAAAAAGCACATGTTCTCGTGGTCAGGAGATGCCTTCTTTATTTTTAATATCAACACCTGACCCACTTATCTTTTAATTTTTTTCTTTTGTTTTTTTCATGTGTTAAGCGTCTTTACGCAAATTTGGCCTTAAATGCCCATTTCTTGATTTCTCGGGAAGCCATTGGGACCAATTCTTGATTTATCAAGAAATTAAGTTGGCCAAATATCACGGAGCAAGCTAAATAAACGTTTAGTTTATTTTTGCTCCACTAGATGGCGCTCTGCCATCTAAAAAGCACATGTACTCGTGTATAGGAGATGCCTTCTTCATTTTTAACATATATATATATATATAATAAATATATATAATTATATATAAAATTATATATCTATGTCATTTATTATATTACACACAGTAGACGATTTATGTTAAAAATAACGGTTTTGCAACGCTGTAGATTATGATGTAATTTTAAACAGTAGAGAAGGGCACATTTATTTTTGTGTTGGACTACTGTAAGCAAGTCCTTTAGACAATATCAAAAAAGGTATTTCGTCGATTCCATCTAACAAAATAAGAATTTTAAAAATATATAAATTTCTCTACTGGGGTTTCTTTCCATTAAAATCATCAGCGAATATTTATACTGTATATACTTGTATCTATATACACGGAGAAACAGTTCAGCTTTCCACTTACAAAGTACCATAGCTCCATTTGGTTACTTGCACTCATCGATAGGGTTGGAATTGTGAAATATATTAGGAAAACGGAAAATAACTTTGAAAAATTCTTCAATGTAGATTTAGAACGCAGGCTCTCTGACAATTTAAAAACCACCAGTCCGCAATAAAATAAAAATTTTAAAAAATATAAATTTCTCTACTGGGGTTTCTTTCCATTAAAATCATCAGCGAATATTTATACTGTAAATACTTGCCTCTATATATACGGAGAAACAGTTCAGCTTTCCGCTTACAAAGTAGCATAGCTCCATTTGGTTACTTGCACTCATCTATAGGGTTGGAATTGTGAAAGATATTAGGAAAACGGAAAATAACTTTGAAAAAAGTTATTCAATGTAGATTTAGAACGCAGGCTCTCTGACAATTTAAAAACCACCAGTCCGCAATATCCCGTAAATCTTTGATATTCATTTATTGGTTCCGAAAGAATATAATATTCAATTGAACACAGAATCAACGTTTAGAAGGTATAAAATATAAATGATGAATGAAAATGCACCTAAATTTGTCGAAAAATGTCTTGAAAATGTCTGATTGTTTGAAAATATACATTATCCTACAAATAAGTTAGGGCCAAAAACGCTCACAGCAATCATTCCTTTGCTGAAACCAGAAATATTTTATGAAATATACTTCAACCTGGATTTTTGAGCGTCATTTATTTGGCTCTTAAGACTGAAAAAGCAACAATTTGCGAACCTACTTAGCACTCAAAGAGAAAATAAACTTTACATTATGTCCACCCTTGTAAATAAATAAATAATTTATGGGGGCCTTGTATCAAATATCTAAAGAAAGAAATGGGGCACTCGTGTCTAACTTCATCCACAAACTGCACTCATTTATCAAAACGTGCCAAGAAATAAATCATTCGAGCAGGTCACGACACAACTGAAATAAAACAATAACAAACTTCTAATTAGCTTTCTCAAATCTCTTCTAATATGGAGTTGTCAGAAACCTAACTCCGCCATCCCAATTAAAATTCTAACTCCATCACAGATTTAGTTTCTTCATGCTTGTTCTCCAGTGCATTCGGTAGCCAAGTTGGGTCGTGAAAGGCGCAAGAAATACAATCTGAAGACGTTCTCGTCTGAATCTTAATTCAAGTAGTCACGTGACGGCATTATTTCCCCCCACACGAACGTGATTGTCAATAAATTTAGAAGGCTGATGAGAGGGTAGCTTCGTGTTTAATTTGCCGGGATGAATATTTAAAGTTGGGCCGCTGGGAATGGGGCACGCGAGAGCCGTGTCGGCGGAGCAAATACCTGCCGCGGTGGCAAACATTTCACCAGATTTATTTATTTTATTTGACATAGGCCTCAACAACCTAGGTGTTTATTGGGACAGTTCTTCCAAGGATTTGCTCAAATTTGAATATAGGAATAATATACCCTCAATTCCTTATTTACTCATGGAATAATTTGAAGAATTGAAACACGATTCACAACAAGATATTCCAGGCTGCTAAAGAAACTAGGTTGAATGAATATTAGTCCATATTGACAGAAGTTATATATTTAGGAAATACACAATACAAAACTTCAGATATTAGAATCAGCTATAAAGTTTATTCCATTAGTAATGATATATTACCTAAAATGTGTTATTTTACCTAGTACTCATGAAATCTTGCGTTTATGGAACTTGTAAATCCCGCCTTACCACCCTGTCTAGCTAATTAGGGAATCATATATACACAGTATATAATATGTATAAAATATAAACCTGTGCCACGCGCTGACGAGGGCCAACAGCCCGAAACGCGTTCGTGGTTCGTTTTTCTTGATTTATCAAAAAAATGGTAGTCGAAATATGAGGGGACAGGTTAAATTAACGTTTATTTGATTTCGGTTCCACTAGATGACGCTCTTCCATCTAAAGAGGTGCTCCTGGTCAGGATATGCCTTCATTATTTTTAATATATATATATATATATCTTTTTCTAATGAGCAATCTATAAATATATCTTCAATTAAAAAGGCATATATTGGTTCAAATTTTCATTTATTTTACCAATATTTTGATCCAATATATGCTTTTTAAATTAATATATATATATATATATATACTCTTGGTTTTTTCACATTTTTAGAGTTGACCTATACCCTTTTCTCCCAGAAAAATTATCTACTAAGATAGTTGCTATATTGCTCGTTAGATGGCATCAGGAACATTCCGTTGCACGATCAGTAAGTGCTCTTCCATTACATTATAATATAACACACCTTAATCTTTTCTTCTTCTCCCCTTTTAAACTCCTTTTAAACATTCTCATTCATATATATCTTATAATCACCAAATAATTATAATACGCAAACTATATGTAGGTTTCAGCCCAATAAAGTGATATGATGATAAATTATATTGTCATAACCAAAAATGTACATAGCTTGTAACTGTAAAGCTTGGCAAGCACGTTACATTCTCTGCGCGCACGTTACATTCTCTGCGCGCGCGCTCGAGAGTTAACGCTGTTTACCGCTAATTCTTTTCATCCCTCAAACTTATTCCTCATTTAAAGTTATCTAATAAACTATTATTTTATTCTATCCAAACGACTCGTCACCTTCATTACTGTGACATTCTGGTGGAGACAAGCTGGATCATCCCTTCGCTGCCCAAGCTATAAGAAGAAGTCGTAGAATCCAAGGATTAAACCCATTGGAGTATTCTAAGATGCAACAAGAAGGAAGAGAGACCCCACAGGGTGAGTACCACTTCAAACATATTAGAAACCCTTCTATATTTTCGGGGGAACCGGGCCAAAGCTCGGGGAAATGGTTGAAAGAGTACCATCGTGTAGCTCGCTACAACTGCTGGGACAGTTCCATGTGCCTAGCAAATGTTTACTTCTTCCTCTCAGGAACGGCCAAAGTCTGGTTCGAGAATGTAGAGGAAAAAATAACCTCATGGGAACTTTTTGAGACAATGTTGTCTCAGGCCTTTGGGCATTACTCAAGCGAAAAAGATCAACTTTTAGAAAAACTAAAAGCCAGGGCCCAAGGAAAGGAAGAGTCTAGTGAGGCGTATATTCAAGACGTCCTCTATTTATGTCGGCAAATTAATCCCAACATGAATGAAAATGAAAAAGTTGATCATTTAGTCAAGGGGGTCTCTGAGGAAATTTACAGGGCAATTGTAACCTTTGAAATTGCCAACACCGAGGAGTTTATAAGGTGGTGTCGAAAAATCGAACTATCTCAAAAGAAGCGTGTGAATACGCGGATAGTTTTTGACAGACTGCCGAATGCTGCCGCCATCAACCCAGCAGAATCGGAATCTATGGAGGACCTCATCAGACGTATCGTCCGAGAAGAAATCCACCATGCATTGAATCCCGAGCCAGCCACTCTCAAACCATCTTCCCTGGATCTAATTATTCGAGAGGAAGTTGAAAGGAACCTCTCTGCAATTTCGCAGCCCGTTCAAAGGCCAATGCCACGACAGCAGTACTCTAACCCCCAAATATTCAAACAGACGCCACGACAGCAGTTCCTGAACCAAAGTACACCGGCACCCAACCAGACACCACCACAGAGAAGAACTGATGAATGGAGGACACACGAAAACGTTCCAATATGTTTCCATTGCGGTCGCCCGGGACATGTAGCCCGATATTGCCGAGACAGAAGGCGTGTTTTCGAGGAAGCCAGGGTAAAGAGGCCGACCTACTCCAATAATTACAACACCTGGTTCAATCAAAATGCCGAAGAAGTTGAGTTTGTAGATCGCCGCTTTCGAAACCCGTCGCCCTATCCTGGCCGTGGAAGATCCCCCTCAAGACGAAACGCAACGCCGTCGCCCTCTCGCCGATCCAGTCAATCTCCTCGCCGCCTAAGCCAGGGAAACTAAGGAGAGCGACCGAGACTGGAGGTAAGGCCGCTGACGAAAGTATAAATCCTCCCCCTATTATAATTGCGAACATGAAACGGAACTACGTTGTTATAATCATAAATGGACAGAATGTTGAGGCCTTAGTCGATTCTGGAGCCGATTATTCCGTAATCTCGGAAAATTTTCGCCGATATTTGAAAATTCCCTTCTTTGCAGAAAAAGGGCCTGTACTGAGAGTCGCCAATAGAAAGCATATCGAAACTCTGGGGCGCTGCAACTTAAAAGTGTCAATTGAAGAACTCGAGATTTATTTTACTTTTGTTGTCTTCTCTGAATGTAGCCATCACATAATCCTTGGTCTTGATTTCTTTCGAGCCATAAGTGCAGTGATTGATTGTGGAAAAGGTGAAATACATTTGAAGGAAAGTGTGAACGACGGCCTAGAAGAAGATCTGCCTACACATGCATTAGAAGACTGTTTTATTCCAGCTCGCTCAATTAAGAAAATCACGGTTATTAACGAAGATATTCGAGGTGGAAAAGATCTAATGATAGAAGGAAGCAAAGATCTCATCTTAAAAAAAGAATTGGTCATACCATCATCCATAATTAACTTCCATCACGGCAGAGGGGAGATATGGATAACTAATGGGACTTCTCAGAATCAAATAATCCCAGCTGGTATGCTTGTAGGAAACTTGAGGAAAATTGGAAGTAGCGGGATATACAGTGTTGACACAGCTGAAGACGATAAAACTCAATCAAACATTAAGAGTGAGGATAGACGCCAACAAATCTTATCTCTGGTAGACGAGAGATTAGATAAAGAACAGAAGTCAATGATTGTAGAATGTCTAGAAAAGTACTCTGAGGTTTTTGATTTTGAGAGAAAATCATTCAGTACAACCTCCAATGTGAAACATAAAATCGACACCTCAGACAGCCGTCCTATTAAACAACGACCATACCGGGTGTCTCCTGTCGAAAAACGAGCTATACAAAGTAAAGTCGATAAAATGATAAAGATGGGAATTGTACAACCGTCCGAAAGTCCTTGGTCGTCTCCAGTAGTTTTGGTTAAAAATAAAGATGGGTCCTGGAGATTTTGCGTAGACTACCGAAAGCTTAACAAGGTCACCAAAAAGGATGTGTATCCTTTACCTAGAAATGATGATGTTTTGGATAGCTTAACAGGAGCTAAATTCTTTTCCAGCATGGACCTACGTACAGGATACTGGCAGATAGAAATCGACGAGGAAGATCGGGAGAAGACAGCTTTCATCACCCCTGATGGCTTATATGAGTTCCGGGTGATGCCCTTCGGTCTATGCAACGCACCGGCAACATTCGAAAGAATGATGGACAAGCTACTAGCAGGATTGGAATGGACAATTTGTCTTTGTTATTTAGACGATATAATTGTCTATGCTACATCCTTTAAAGAACATATTGAACGCCTAGGAAAAGTTCTCAGATGCATCCAGCAAGCGGGCTTGTGTATTAATCATGAGAAGTGCCGTTTTGGGTCAAGAGAAATCAAAGTTTTAGGACATCTGGTTACAGAAAGCGGCATTCGCCCTGATCCCGACAAAATTGAAGCAATTACAAATTTCCCGACTCCAAAAACAGCACATGAAGTAAGAAGCTTCATGGGATTGTGTTCATATTACAGGCGATTTGTGAAGGATTTTGCAAATAAAGCTAAGCCGTTACACGACCTCCTGAGGAATAACGTGAAGTTCTTTTGGTCTAACGAACAAGAACAATCTTTCCAAATATTAAAATCAGCCCTAACTACCGATCCTGTGCTTGGCCATTTTAAGGAAGATGCTGAGACACTTGTACATTCCGACGCGAGTGGATATGGCGTCGGAGCAGTGTTGACCCAACTGGTAGAAGGAAAAGAAAAGCCTATCGCCTATGCATCAAGAACCCTTAACGCCGCAGAAAGAAATTATTCCACGACGGAGAAGGAATGCCTGGCTGTAGTTTGGGCCATTTACAAGTTCAGACCATATTTGTTTGGAAAACACTTCACCGTCGTCTCCGACCATCATTCCCTGTGTTGGCTAGCTAATGTAAAGGATCCATCGGGAAGGCTAGCAAGATGGGCCTTGCGACTTCAAGAGTTCGACATATCTATTGTGTATAAGAATGGTAAAAGACACCAAGATGCGGATTGCCTCTCAAGAAGTCCTCTCCCCCAATCCAACGAAGATAACACACCAGAATTGTCTTCAATTACCGACATAGGAAAAGAGCAAAGAAGCGATGTCCAGACCAAAAAAATAATTCAGGAAATTGATTCCAAAAGTGAAAGTGGATACAAAATAATCGACGGGATCCTCTACCGCAAAAATTACGATCCCATGGGCAAACCTTGGCTCTTAGTAGTACCCAAACAAATGAGGGTTGACATTTTGAGTGAAGCCCACGATGCACCAATGGCGGGACACCTGGGATTTGCAAAAACATACGACCGCATTAGAAGAAAATATTTCTGGCCCGGCTTGCATAGATCTGTGCGACAATATGTGGCACATTGTCGAGAATGTCAACGGCGAAAAGGTTCTACCGAACGTCCACCAGGACAACTTGTGCCAATTCCGCCGGTTGCACGACCTTTTCAGAAAATAGGGATAGATTTGTTAGGAAGATTCCCTACCTCGAACGATGGCAATAAATGGACCGTGGTCGCGACAGACTATCTAACAAGGTATGCTATGACCAAAGCCATACCAAATGGAAGTTCGGAAGAAGTTGGAAAATTTTTAGTAGAAGACGTGATCCTTAAACATGGAGCCCCCAGAGAATTGATTTCAGACCGAGGTCGAACGTTTATATCTCACACAATACGGGAGATTAACAACCTCTGTGGAACCGCACATCGCTTTACTTCTGCCTACCACCCCCAAACAAATGGCCTGACCGAGAGACTTGTAGTGTGTCGATTTACTGGTCCAGCGATGGCTCAGAAAGTCTCTCAAAGTTAGTGTTTATTGGAGTTTCTTGTTGGCTACATTTATATGGGAAGACCTAGAGCACAGCAGCCCGGAATGTACCTCTGGTCCTCTCTCCGGATTCCTCCGCTGTGCTGGTGATTTATGGCGGCCGCCTGTTTATTTATCTTGGCGGGCGGCGTCGGCAGGGTGCTGCATCCCTGGTCCACACAGTACTCCCCCTCCAGTGGCGTAGTCACGATTTGTGCACAAAGTGGTTAAGTACAATATATATACATCATATAGGCAAGAAAATAAAATAAGGAGAAATATAGTCTATTGCTCCTTAAATCTCACGGGTTTCTTGATTATTCTCCCCGATCTTGTCCTAGGCAGGTCTGGTGCTGATCCTGTTCCTTGGAATTCTGTGTACTTCTCCACATCAGGTGGGTCAGGATTCTGTTGGGACGATGTAGAAGGCAGCGCTCCCGACACGATGGGTCTTGTTGCAGTAGGGTGTTCTGCAGTTATATTGTCCGAATCTGCCAGTAAGTATGCAGGTCGCAATCGGTCAATCGATGTGGTAACATTTTTTCCTTTCACTTTGAGTGTGAAATACTTGTCTGTTCTTTCAAGGACTGGGAAGGGTCCCTCATATGGTGGTTCCAGAGGTTTCTTCACGCGATCTGTCCTGATAAATACATGTGAACATGTTTTCAGATCTTTATGAACAAATACTTTAGTCTTCGAATGATGTTTTTCATTTAAGGGTTTGAGCAATTCCATTTGCTTTTGAAGCTGTTGAACAAATTCTTCGGCATGCAGGTGATGTTTAGAATCATCAAAGAATTCGCCAGGCAGTCTGATGGTTTTGCCATATACCATCTGAGACAAAGAATGGTTGTTATCTTTGTTGATAGCACAGCACGCAAGCCTAGGAGAACTGTTGGCAGCGTTTCCGTCCACTTAATATTATTGTGGGCCCGAATGGCAGTTTTAATGGTTCTATGAAGTCTTTCAATCTTCCCGTTACACTGAGGGTGGTACGCCGTGGAATGGCGAAGTTTGATACCACACAGCGTTGTTAAATCTTTGAAAAGCTGAGAAGTAAACTGCTTTCCTCGGTCTGATATCACTGTATGCGGTGCTCCAAATCTAACAATCCAGTTTTCGTAGAACGCTCTCGCTACCGTTTCAGACTTCATATCTGGTAGCGGAACAACTTCCATCCAGCTGGTGTACCTGTCGATGCAGGTCAGACAGTAGATGTTACCATTCGATGGAGGTAAAGCACCAATTAGATCTATGTGGACAACACTAAATCTTTCATCCACTTCTTGATATTTGCCTATTTCTGATTTTGTGTGTATCGACACCTTGCACTTTTGGCAGTTGACACAAGCTTGAGCCCATTTCCTAATGTCTTTATTCATATTGGGCCATATAAATCTTGATGTTAATTGTTTAGTAGTGGCTTTGATGCCTGGGTGTGAGAGTTTGTGGAAGTTCCTAAAAACCATCATTCGGAATTTAATTGGAATGAATGGTCTAATATTATTGGTAGACACGTCACACCATAACAAATTGCCTGATTGTAGTGGGCATTGCTTAAATTTTAGAGAGGTATTCTTCGATATCAGGTTTTGTAGTTCTGAATCACCAGTTTGTTCTTTGGCGATCTCTTCGTAGTCGATAGTTGTGATAGCATCAACTCTTGAAAGAGCATCGGCGACTATGTTGTCAGTACCTTTTATGTACTTGATATCAGTAGTGAATTGGGAAATGTATTGTAGATGTCTTAATTGATTAGGAGAAGCTTTCTCATTTTTTTGTTTGAATGCGTAAATTAAAGGTTTGTGATCAGTTAAAATTGTAAATTCACGTGCCTCAAGCAGGTGCTTGAAGAATTTGATAGACAAATATATTGCGAGAAGCTCTCTATCATATGTACTATAATTGCATTGAGCAGGATTTAATTTTTTAGAGAAAAATGCTATTGGTTTCCAATTATTATTGTCAAGCTGTTGGAGAACTGATCCAACTGCCCGATCTGAAGCATCTGTACAGAGTGAGATAGGCAGTTCAGTATCGGGGTAGGCTAACAGTGCTGTATTAGCTAGGGCTTGTTTGCATTTTTCAAACTGAACTTCAGCTTCTTTAGTCCATTTTATTTCGCTTCTATCCTTTTTCTTGGCTCCCCTCAAGTATTCATGAAGGATTGCCTGAGTCTCTGCGGCATTGTTCAAAAAGGTACGATAAAAGTTTAGCATTCCCAAAAATATGCGTAATTCATGAACTGTTTTTGGTTTCTTATATTCTAGAATAGCTTTAACCTTTGTTGGGAGTGGTTTCACACCGTGAGAGGTAATTAGGTATCCTAGAAAATCAATTTTCTGTACTAGGAATTTAGATTTAGAAAGATTGATTCTTAATCCATAGGAATTTAGTCTGCTGAATAAGGTTTCTAGGTGGCTATAATGCTCTTCTTCCGTTTTAGAGGCTACCAGAATATCATCTAAGTAGACAAATGCAAAGTCCAAGTTTCTTAAGACTTCATGCATGAATCTCTGAAAGGTAGCAGTAGCATTTCTAAGACCGAAACTCATTACATTAAATTCGAATAGCCCAAAAGGAGTAATGATGGCAGTCTTTGGTTTATCCTCTTCAGCAATTGAAATCTGATAGAATGCCTTGCATAGGTCTATTTTTGAGTACACACGAGTATCTTTTAAGATGTGGTGGAAATCGTCCAGTCTAGGGATTGGATAACGATCTGGAAGTGTAACTGCATTGAGTCTTCTATAATCACCACAAGGTCTTAGTGACTCGTCCTTTTTTGAAACTAAATGTAGTGGACTCGCCCAAGGAGAATTTGAGGGTCTAATTATTCCATTATTCAACATATATTGAAATTCTGCCTTAGCAAGAGTTAATCTCTGTGAATCTAGACGACGGGCTTTTGAGTGAATTGGCTGACCTCTTGTAGGAATATAATGCTTAACGCTATGTTTTGCTTCTACAAAATCTGATGGTGGCCTACATAAGTTAGGATATTTGGTTAGGATAGCGCTGACCTTGGTTGATGAATTTAGAGTGCTAATATTTCCCATGTCTGAGATTGACTGAATGACGCCTCTTATGGAAAGATTAGTTATTCCATCAATTAGGCGTTTATTTTTTATATCAATAATCAATCCAAAGTTGTTCAGAAAGTCTGCTCCTATTATTGCTCTGTTGGTATTGGCGATTACAAAAGGCCATTGAAATTGACGTCGAAGTCCGATATCCAAATTTCTAACCTTTGTTCCATAGGTAACAATTTCTGTACCATTGGCTGCATATAATTTATAATCAGAGCTAGGCATCCTATTTTTATCCTTTGGAGGTATTATAGATATATCAGCACCACTGTCCACCAAAAAGCGCAATCCCGTGTTTTTGTCCGTCACAAATAATCGGAGATTGCGACAATCCTGAATGCCGGCAGAAGAGCTTGTCGCTACTCTGTCCGCCGGTTTGAGTTTTCCGACTCTTTCCAACTGCACGGAGACCTGCATTTATTTTGCAAGCAATTAGGACCAAATCTAAAATGGTAATAGCAGTATTTCCCTTTTGGATCGAAAGATCTTTGAGAATTACTTCTCGGTTTTGACTGAGTCCTATTTTTGGATCGAGATCTAGATCTATCCAGTCTCAATGCGGACACCTGCCGTTCAAGATCTTCCAATTTGGCGATCAAGCGATCTGTTGATGAAGAAGGCACTTCCGCATCATATATTTCTTTGGAAGAGTTTATTTCATTTATTTTATCGGCCATTATGGCCAATTTGCTAATGTCCTCTTCGCTTACAATAAGTATATTCTTTATGGATGTGGGCAGTTTATCAAGCCATAAAGTTTTAATTAAATTGTCAGAGATATCTGGGGTAGCGAGGGATCTGAGCTTTTGTAATAACTGGCTCGGCTTCATGTCTCCGAGCTCTATACCAGAAATTAACTTTTTAATTCTCAACCCTTCACTTTCTCTGAACAATTCAAGTAGTCGTGATTTACATTCAGAGTACTTGTTGTCGCTTTTGCTATTAATTATATCCCAAATGTTTTCTATATATTTAGGTTCTAATTGGGAGATCAAATAATTAAATTTAGTGTCTTCCTGAATAATTCCACCTATTTTGAACTGTGCTTCTACCTGAAAGAACCATATTTCAGGTTTTTCAACCCAAAAAGGCGGTATTTTAACACTAACTTTGCATATTTCTGAGGTATCGCTAGTCTCATTTTCTGTTTCCATTTTACGTAAATTTAAATTCGACACAACAGCTTAGAGATAAAGTTAAAAATTAAAATATTGAGATAAAATAACAAGGAAGATAATATAAAAACTTATCTTAGTCTTGAGATGATATCCCGATATCCTGGATGATGCTTCTTTTCAAACTTGAATCACTTTTTGCATTTCTTTATCTCTTGAAATCTTCGTATGCTTTTTCTTTTCAATCACGTCCGGCTCACCAATGTAGTGTGTCGATTTACTGGTCCAGCGATGGCTCAGAAAGTCTCTCAAAGTTAGTGTTTATTGGAGTTTCTTGTTGGCTACATTTATATGGGAAGACCTAGAGCACAGCAGCCCGGAATGTACCTCTGGTCCTCTCTCCGGATTCCTCTGCTGTGCTGGTGATTTATGGCGGCCGCCTGTTTATTTATCTTGGCGGGCGGCGTTGGCGGGGTGCTGCATCCCTGGTCCCCACAGACTCAACAAGACACTTGGTGACATGCTGTCTATGTATGTTGACGTAGACCAAAGAAACTGGGACTCAGTTCTCCCTTACGTAACTTTTGCCTATAACACCGCCAAACAGGAAACCACTGGGTTTAGCCCTTTCTATCTTGTACACGGACGCGATGTCGAGACCCCATTGGACACCATCCTGACGTATAGAGAGGAAGCCAATCTGGAAGACTACGTGGAGTCTTTGGTCACAAATGCCGAGGACGCACGCCAGCTGGCCCGTTTGAACATTTTGAAGGCGCAAGAAAAAGACAAATCTCGATACGACAAAAGCCACAGACCTGTCCAGTATTGCGCGGAAGACCTTGTGTGGGTGTACACACCTGTGCGTAAACAAGGACTGTCGGAGAAGCTACTTAAAAGATACTTCGGCCCCTATAAAGTTGTGAGACAACTGTCTGAAGTAACTTATGAAGTAGAGGCCTTGGAGAGGAGACCCCGACAACGGAATATCAAAGACATCGTCCACGTCCTGCGGATGAAACCATACAGAAGCCCAGAAGAACAAACACAGGACTGATCTCAGAGTGATTTTTTTTTTAAGCAGCGGGTCGCTGCTTATTTTTGAAAAGGGGAGTAATGTCATAACCAAAAATGTACATAGCTTGTAACTGTAAAGCTTGGCAAGCACGTTACATTCTCTGCGCGCACGTTACATTCTCTGCGCGCGCGCTCGAGAGTTAACGCTGTTTACCGCTAATTCTTTTCATCCCTCAAACTTATTCCTCATTTAAAGTTATCTAATAAACTATTATTTTATTCTATCCAAACGACTCGTCACCTTCATTACTGTGACAATATACTTTAAAAAGATTTAACACCATGATATTTTCTATCTAGACGTGATTGATCTTTAAAATATACGCGAAGTCTATGTCTCATCGTGATCATAGATGGCACATAGGATTCGTGTCTATCATGGAGAAAAAATTATATAAGAGATATTGAATATCTACATAAACGATTATGATACTATCAGATAGAAATACAAAAGAATATATATATATAGAATAGCCCAAGGGTCAGCAAATATTTGAGTTAGAAGAGTCAAAAATTACAATTTACAAAATTTAAAAGTTTTTAAAAGAGCCACAAAATGTTTTCTACCAATTATAAATAGTACTCGTAAAAATAATATTCGCGTATGGAACGATATGAAAGAGCCGCAGCCTCACATCCAAAAGCCGCATGTGGCTCGCGAGCCGCTGTTTTCCGACTCCTGGAATAGATAATTATTTCTTGGAAAAAATGATACATATTTATAGAAATGATTAAAAGGGTTGAAGAAGCAGACTATCTCTGCCATGTTAAGCTAGACAATTGTATAAATTATGACTGAAATAATTTATCTTTCTAACGATGTGGAGCAGTGTAGTTAAAAGGGGCGTGTAAACCATCTCAACAGGGGGAGCTAATTAATTATGCTATTTAGAAATGTATTAAAGGCTAGGGAGTGATTACAGGAGAACCATAGGTATAATTTGTCATCCTCCGACATTTTTGGACCTCGAATTTGTTTACTGAATTCCTTTGTGATAAATAGAAATGTTAATTTGACTTTTTTTTGTGGCTTGGAATTAATAACTGTGCACGATTTATCAATGTACTCTAGCATTGGCCCATAGTCTCATCACAGCGACAAGAATAATTAAACCTAAACATGTGTTGTTATAATAAAATAAAATATTTTCATCTCGTGAAAAAAAGTACAAATGTGAAATTTTAACGATCATTTGTTGGTTGGAAGTAGATTCAGAGAAAAAAACACACTTCAACCTATAGTTTATTATAACTTCCGACGTTTCAGTGACTTCCTGTTACTCTCTTCATGGTGATTATTACTTTTAATCCTAGTTCTACTTATACACATGCGTGTATTTCAGAACACCGTGCATGAATATAAGTAGACTAGGATTCAAAGTAATAATTTCCCATTAAGAGAGTGACAGGAATTCACCGAAACGCCGGGAGTTGAATAAATTATTGGCTAATGTGGCTGTGGTTTTCTCCAAATGTGAAATTGTTCTTGGATCAGGTGGATAGATTAAGAAAAAGTGTCTACTGATTGTGTAACTAAAGGTTTGTAATGGAACTAAAAGTCACAAGTCATCAGCAACATTTAGTTGCACTACAAAGAGATGCCTTCTTTCTTATATTAACTTCGCTAAATTTTACCTTTACACAATAAAAATCCATGAGTCTAACTTATAAAACAATTAGTTTTAAATGCCTAATATTAATATGATTAAGTAATTAAACCCTGAAATTAATTTGTTTGAAAAAAAAAAAAAAAAAAAAAAAAACATAATGACAAAATTAAAAATATAATAAAAAATTCCGAGTCCAACAATAAAAATAGAGAAGGAAGAAATCTGAGAATCGAATCTATTGTCTTATATTTAATGTGGTTACTCAATGTAACCACTGAGCTAAAGATATTGTACGCTAATTGGTGGCTAATGGAGACATCGTTGATTGGATTATCAAGGTCACGTGATGATAGAGAACCAAAAGAAACAAAAATAGAATATATATTGCTACATTAACCAATTCACCTTATTGATTGTGTTGGAATTATGTTGAGGTGGCAAGATATTATAGAACTATAGAAATATATAGGCCAATAATTTCCTAAATATATTTAATAAAATTCGGATTTGTATGAAAGAATATTATTAAAATTTAGTGAAAGACATACACTGTATTAAAACAAGGAACTCAATGAAGTGTTATAATAGTATTTGAAAACTCTAAATTATCATAATATATTTAATTTCAAGTTTTGATAAAGAAATATTCGAAAGAATTTTATAAATTCTTTATATATGCAGATACGTGACGCTTTACCTGTATTTCAGAAAATCATGTATGTATATAAGTAGAACTAGAATTCAAAGTTATCATTCCCCTGAAAAGAGTGACAGGAAGTCACTGAAACCTCGGGAGTTTAAATAAACTATTGGATGATGTGTGTGTTTGTTCTCTGAGAAATATTCTAAATATAATTTTGTTAAATATACTCTTATTGGAAGGTAATGGAATATATTATACAGAAATGAATTTGACTATAAAATTAATTCATTGCTTAAAACGATTCTGAGATAATAAACTAAGGGATTCGAACACACAATTACCATGTGAATTCAAATCGAATAATATTCTCCAACAGTTGTAGCAGTTTTCTGATGATTTATTTCTTCATTATTTGTAAAATTGTATAATCATAACAATGTATGTTCAGCAAGAGATACCTGGCTATTGGTGCAGTAGAGGTGTGAAAATATTATATATATGACAAATCAGATTCAAACATATTTGAAATAGATTCCAGTTTTTGTGGGTATGATTGATGACAAGGAATATCTCTCCGAAATATTTTATTACAACTGTTTCTTTAAACTTTTCTATCATTTCTATAGATTTTAAACTCTCTCTATATTTTTATATATATCATTTCTTTTCAATTATAAATAGTATGCACAGATATTCTCTTGGGAATTGGTAGAAGGGAAGCCTTTTTCACAAACACATATTGTTTCTTAAATTATAAAACAACATCTAGACTATATGGATATTTTATGTTATGTTCTAATAGAAAACTAGTATTATCTCTAAATTTTGAAAATAATTATTTCCTAAATAAATTGTTGTGATTCTATATTATCATAACTACTATTTTTAGGGTAAATATATTCATATATAATTGCATTATTGATATTATGAAAATTCGAAATTATTATAGACGCGTATGATTCTTTTTAAAAATAAACAATTTCTACTGCCTTTACTGCAATGGAAAAATTAATGGGAGGGCCTGGCTCATCAGTGGTGAACCCTCCCAGCGGTTTCGTGAGTTTAATCTACCATATCATACGCGCCTATAATAGTTTCGAATTTTCATAACAAATGGCGCGCTAATGCATCATAATATAATTGATATTAATAATGAATAATTATGAAAAATGAAACATAAAGACACGAATGTTTCTTTTCACAAATAAATCAAACTTCTACTGTCCTTACTGCGATGAAAAAAATATTGGGAAGGCTTGGCTCATCAGTGGTGAACTCTCCCAGCTGTTTCGCTAATTTAATCTATCAGACCACTTCTTTAGAGTTCTAAGGACAGTATAAGTTTGATTTATTTGGGAAAAGAAACAATCGAGTTTTAATGTTTTAATTTGTTAAAAATAGATGGCGCTTTATTGTTTTGTATTAAATAATTATTAGCTGAAAAAATAAAGAGGAAAATTTACATAAAAATATATATTTCTACAGTCCTCTTTGTCGATAGTTCTTTTGGTCAACTTTTACTGCATTCCATGACAAATGCAGGGTATATAAGAAATTCAGTCCTGTACAAAAAGAGTCGGTGGACGAGTGGGTAACACCCTCGATTCCCGACAGCCATGAACCGGGATCGAATCCCGCGTTAACATTTTGTTTAATCTGTGAATAACCTTCACATATTATTCATTGCTGAAAATATAATAAACTAGGTTTCTATTTTTGAGCGGTACCTAATAGAGTGATTTTGGAACAAGTTCTGTACAATAGTAGAGAGGTCTGGAGTGACGACACCACTATGAGAGTTCTACCACTGAGATGAGCCAAACCCTCCCTCTCTACATTTTTATTCACTGCTGGTCTGTAGAATTAGGTTTTTGTTTGTTAAAAGTAACGTTAAAAATACAAAACTACTCTAATATTACATAGCGTACATCAGTACAGAGAATAGGAAAAATCAAAATATTCTTGTTCTTCATTGAACTGAATTACAATTGACCTGATTTATAACGTGATAGAAATGTCCTCAACTCTTTTCTACATCAGCTATTAAATAATCGAAAGTGAAATATGGAGTCATCAGGGTCCCACACTCTCTCTCTACCACTCTCTCGCTGGTGTGTCTCTCAACAATAGTTTAGGGATGATCAAGAATGCTTATTTGTACTTGAAGGTGTTAATAGGACAATATTAAAGGATTGCAGAAATTGTTTTGATATCTAGAATTCGAGAACAAACGTCGTGTCTACCTATCAAAATAGGGTTTCTTCAACAAGTAGACGCCATAATGTGAAATCATCCTTGGACAAGAATATATATTTTTAATCATAGATTTTATTTTAATTGATCACTTATACATATTTTGAGTCGAAAGGCGATCCATTAATTAAGATGATATAAAAGGGCGTACCTGGATCTGTAAAGAAAAAAGAAACAATTTTTTCTCAAAATATTTCGAAGCAATCTCTCGAAATATTTTGAGAAAAAATTGTTTTATTTTTCTTTACAGATCCAGGTACGCCCTATTATATAAACTTATACATATATTGTTCAAAATGGCTGATATTTACTGTGACCAAGAGAACTTCTCCAGTCAGTACAGTCATGTCGACAGACTTTATCCCAGGGCATTTGAAAACACACCGAACTTTCTAAAAGTTTTTCTTAGGATTTTCAATTTATAATTTCATATAAATAGTGTATATATAGAGAAATCAATTATCTGAATATCTTAAGATGTAAAAGTATTTATTGATGGCATCAGCAAGACTAGTCGTCAATTATGAATAAGAACCAAAAAACTATATGCAGCTAGAGAGTATTGAACAACCAAGCTATGGAACATGTATGATGATTTACTAATACAGAGTAATGATCTGTTGAGTATTTTCATAGATAAATTATATTTTAAATGAATAATAAAATATAAATTATTTCTCCACCACAATAAATATATATATACAATATATATATATAAGGTATATCCTGACCAGGAGCACATGTGCTTTATAGATGGCGCTCTGCCATCTATAAAGCACATGTGCTCCTGGTCAGTATATGCCTTTTTTATTTTTATTATAAACACTTGACCTTTTTATTTTCTATTTTTTTTAAATTATTTTATATATATTTTTTATATATATATAAATATAACGGTCGCCGAGATGGTACATCGAGCTCAAGACAGAGATGGCTGGCGTCGCATCGTGTTTAGGATGTAATACAAGTGGGCTTCAACGTTCGATCGCGAATAAAATGATATCAATATATAAATATTTAATATAAAATATTAATAAATTAGACGTTATACACAAGTAAGTAGGGTACGCCGTTGTTAATAAAATGTATTCCCACATATTAATAAATATAATTAACTTTATTATTTCTCTCACATATTATTATAACCTTTCAATTAATATTTAACTTCTTACCATGTTTCGTTATCTAATAATTGAGTTTATATACTTGAAGTTAATAGTTTCTAACGCTTCATTAGGATAATGTGAAGTGACGTTATTTCTCCCACACATATGTAATTACGTCGTAGCTCGATAGAAATTAGAAGCTAAGGCTGTCATGTAAAACATCCCGAGCTATTGCAGAAATACATTACGTTTTTCTTGTTGAATTCCCTGAAGTTGGAGTGGCTGTCTGTCACTTGCCTCCGGCTCAAAATCACAATTCCAAATTTACATATCTCTTTCCAACTTCCAGCCGGAGATTTTCCTGGAATGTTTGGAGAATACTTTCCTATCATCCTCCGTTCTAACCTCCTGATTTTGGAACCTTTACATTCTCTTTTTACGCTTATCTTTGCTATAATTCCAGATATTTTACCTAGTAGCCGTTTTACTTTAAAATATATTTTTCCATATTTTATTCTATGTCGGTGTTATTCTGTTATAAATTTTATTATCTCGTGGCAATATCTTGAGAGAAAATATTTTTTTAAAAAGAAGGAATTTATAAAATTTCTGTTTTAACTTGGAGTGAATTGCCCCGGAGTTATTGCCCCGAGCAACGTGTTCTGATGAATTGTCAGACTACAGTAGTTACTTCAAAGATTGGGTTAGTGGAGATTTCTTTAAACTTTTATTTCACCCTTTATATCGGAGCATCTCTCTCCTAACTTATAGCTTTGTAGTTTAATTTTGTTTTCTACTTTATACCATTCTTTATAACATGCTATGAGGAAGATAAATATTTATCTTTATATTATTTTTTATTGCCTTTTACTTTTGTTCTTAGATAGTTCTTAATAGTATTAGATAGATAATATGTAGAGTCTACATATTAGTAGTAATGGCTCGTTTTAGTGCGATAGCTAGCTCGTTAAAGGACATAACGAATGATACTAATCCTCGATGGGAGATCTCAGACCACAATTATATCTACGATAGCATCTGTTGAGTAAATATACGAACACACTATGCCGAACATATAAACATAATACATTCCTAACATATAGGTATAACCCCTGTAATAACACATGTCGTAGCGAATATTTAAAGACCTTCACAAAGTATATCTTCCCTCAATTATTCATATATGTTAGTGTGAAGCTCTTTAATACACAGAAGCTATTCAAAGCTGAAGAAAAGTATTGAAATTTAATATTATTATAACGTATACTAATTAGAAGGAATGTATCTGCTTTTCATCTGTGTTTTTTCTTACTTTTTCTGTGTATTTGTTGAAGAATTATCTCTATATGTAACAGAGAGAACATTGAAAAAGACTGGTTACAAACAGACCTGAGCCCTGAAAATATTTTACTTCTATAACGCTGAATGATAACCTAGTGTGTGTGCAGGCAATCTGTGTTATCAAAAATATCTTTCTTTTTTCCTAATCTATATCTAACTTCATTTAGCCTCAATAAGGTAGAGGCACGAGCTGATCTCTTTTTAAACCCTTTCGTTGAGCCTGTCAATTTTTCTAGTTTAAATATAGGTATTCGAATATAAGAAATATTAAGATGATGGTGTGTGAATTCATTAAAATTATCAATAATATAAGGTTGTCCCAAAAGTTTTTGTTTTTCTTATTATTTGACGAATAATATTATTACAGCGAATGCATAATAATACTTTTTTTTCTGATTTTGTTGTTCCATGGAATGGGGGGGGGGGGGGGGTGCCATTGCCCCGTTAGTCAGCCATACTTCAGAGTTCCCTGTTTACGGTTACCGTAGCAGCTCGGGGCTCACGACACCGTACTACAGGGCAGTCCTTGTGCTGCTTCTTCAGCCCGCCATGTAGAGGAGGTTTCTGGGCAGTCATGGACAAGACACCACCACCATATAATAATACATAATACAATTACTTTATACATAATACAAAGACATTATACATAACGGCGAATAATATTGGTATTCAATTTTTTTGCAAGTGTTTACGAACTTTAGGGAGAACCTTGTATATTATTGCATTATAAACACGCATAGAAATGGCCTTCATTTAATAGAGAGAGATAAATATCACACACACATAGATAATAAAAAATAAAACAGTATTATATTTCAAACAATTTATTCAGAGTTTATTTATTCTGTAAAAACAGTTGGACTATTTAAACAAATTTAAGAAACTGGAAATTTTCGTAATAAAGAATTTCGTTCTAGAAGAAATTCATTGAAAGTGTATTAAAGAAGTATTTCGTTTTAGAGTTTTTGCTCTAATCTCTAAAATTGAGGCATACCTATATATTATATATGATATATTACCGACAAATTTATTCCTATTTCTCTGATTGTTTCTATTTTTACTTTTTGTATTATACAAAACCTTGCAACCATATAATATTTTATAAATGAGAAAAATGAAAATACATTTATAATTTTTCATATATTATTTATTTAATTATAAATATTTTATCATGAATAATAGTGTAAAAGAAAATAGTTTGAAATTATCTTTTTTAATCAGGAGAAAATATATGAAATATTAGATTATTCATCTATCCAATTTACATATCTCTTCCGTGTTTCTATGTTTCCAGACGCCAACCATTCCTAATTGAGAATCGATACTTTTTGCAGACGAAACAATAACATTCAGACGAATGATGTTCCATCTCTGTTCGGTTTCAAAATTACATTAATATGGAATTCCTCTAGAATGGAAAGGGTTTCAGAATGATTAATTACAAATAATTCGCCAAAATGAATTATCATTGATTGGAAACTCTGTGAATCATTTACTTGAGTTCGTAAATATTCTTTCTCCCTCTATGTAAAAAGAGATAAAGTGAATAATTGTGAGTTAAATCTGCTTAAAACAAATAATCGCTTGAATAATTATAATGGGAGTAGTGTGAAATGTGATAACTTTGTTTGTGTTAACCTTAAATTTAACATTACAAATAGTTAATTAATACATCTATAGCTATAACTTCTTCCATTTACTCTTACTAGTGCCTTAGCAACTATATCGTGCAGTGTTCGACGGATGTTAAATCCATTTATTCAAATATTTGAATGTTTATAATGAGAGTAGTGTGAAATGTAATAACTTTGTTTGTGTGAACCTTAAATTTAGCATTTCAAATAGTTTATTATCACATATATAGCTATAGCTTATTCCATTCACCTCTACATGTGCCTTAGCAACTATAACATACATACGGGGGTAAATCTATCTATTCGGATATTAGAATAATTATAATGGGAGTAGTGTGAAATGGTATGACTTTGTTTGTGTTAGTCTTATATTTAGCATATACAAATATTTATTATCACATATATAGCTATATCTTATTCCATTTACTCTTACTAGAGTCTTAGCAACTATATCGTGCAAGTGCTCGGCGGATGTTAAATCCATTTATTCGAGAATTTGAGTGTTTATAATGAGAGTAGTGTGAAATGTGATAACTTTGTTTGTGTGAACGTTAAATATAGCGTTTCAAATAGTTTATTATCACATCTATAGCTATAGCTTATTCAATTTATCTCTACTAGTGCCCCTTATAGCAACTATAACATACATTGTCCGATGGTAAATCTATCTTTTACGGGTATTAGAATAACTAAAATGGGAGTAGTGTGAAAGTGATAACTTTGATTGTGTGAACCTTAAATTCAACATTTTGAATAGTTTATTATCACATCAATACCGTATTTCATTTCATGACCATATTTCACCTCTACTAGTGCCTTAGCAAATATAATCTACTTTGTCCGACGAATAGTAAATCTATCTATTTGAAACCCTATAGCTTTTAATATCTGCATTTTCTTTCAGACAATTTTAATTAAAATGTCTCACGCGATATAAAAATTTGTGTGGGTGTTTAGTCGTTTAACATTCTTTAACAAAACATTTTTTAAAATATCAAACGAACTTTCAAATTCTAATAAAACAAACACACACACACACAAAAACAAACAAATAAAAGTCCTCCTCCGCACAGTAGAATTAATTTCAATCTCTTGATCGTCTTCGAGTAAAAATAATTTTAAAATATAAAATTTATTTTAATATAAATAGAAGAGAAGAGAGATAGAAAATCTATTTAGAAAATAGTATGGATAATATATATATATAGTATAGTTATGAAAATTTTAAGATTAATACATTTTTTATTTAATTTAAATGTGTGAGGTTTTTTTTGTAATAAATAATTAGTTAGATTATATTTAAAATAAAGAAAAAAAAGTAACACCAGCAAAGCATCGGCAGTTACGCGTCATAGGCTGGGTGAAAAAAAAGGAATAAGCTTCTTCGCTAGATATAATTTCATAGAAGAACTATATTTTGGTACATCTGAATATATTGTAGTGTATGCGAAATATTAACAAAAATGAATAATATATAATATTTAGATAAAATTCAATGGTAAAAGTCTCACAGATATAAAATCAATAATTGATTGAAACTAAGATAAAGCTTTATTCACAAATATTCCATCAAAAGTAAGTAGTTACACACAATTATAACAATTTTCTCTAATTAAAACAATCTTACAAACAGCTGTATGTGTCTCAGACTAATGGGGAGACGTCAAACTGACAATTTTTAACTATTCTTAATTAATCATTTATTCCAGTGGAAGTCTTATTGTGTGTGCTGTGTGGAAATGGAATATTATTTAATATATATATTTATTCATTCTTCGCGCGTTGTAACGTCTGTTACTTGTTATTTTATATAGCATTATTAAAATATTGTGTTTAGAAAATACATTCATACTTTTTTATAATGTACAGTATCTAAATAATTTATATTAAAAATAGACACTTCGGCCAGTTGGAGAAAATAAAAAACTCCAACTGGCCGAAGTGTCTATTTTTAATATAAATATGAATGCCGGCCAGGCAGCCTCTATCTTTTCGATAGTATCTAAATAAGGCGTTTTTTTCAATATCGCGGTGTTTTTATGCGGTTCTCCACCCTATAGCTAGTTAACGCTTTGCCAAATGTTTTTAATTTTGTCCAATCCTGACGAGGACATAAAATTCTTGTCGAAACGTCGAGGTAATAAAAATATTTACTGGCCGAAGTATCTTTAATTTGAAGAGCTATGAATGCCGGGCAGGCAGCCTTTATCTTTACGATGATCGCTATAGGAAACTGATAGCTTTGGAAATAAATGTTAGTAGTTATTATTATTAACTTTATTAACATCATGAAACGCGATATCCCAAACTCAGGGATATTTGCGCCAATACATTTCACTGCATTACAGCAATACGGCTATATACAATCCTGTTCAATTCATTATTTTACATAAATTAACTAAAGAAAATTGTCCAAAGAGAAAAACAAACAACAAAGCAAAACACACAGAGCAAGCATCGCAGTTCTTTTTTTTTTTCTAAGATTCCTTCTCTTTTTTCCAATTCAAGAGAAAGTTGTATATGTATTTACAAAATTGATCAAAATTTTTATACTTTTCTTTTCCACCAAATTTTCGACCAAATCTATTTTCCCTAAAATCCCGGAAAATTGGGCACTCCAGAAGTAGATGTCTCGCGTCTTGAATTTCACCTCCGCAGAAGCATCCTGGTTCCTTCACGGCGCCGATAGTTGCCAAAAATTTCCCAAAATTGCCATGATCTGTAATGAATTGGATATTATAAAAATTTGGACGGAAAAATCTTGGAATTCCTAATACGAAAAAGCTTCTGAAAATTTCATTAGTGTTCTCAAAAATTTCATTCATTTTTGCGTGTAAGAATGATTTGACTATACTTGGAGCATGGGGTTCGTAAGTAATTAGATCTTCAATGGACATTTGAGCTAGATCAAATTTGATTATTCTGGATTCTATATAATCTGTTAGGAGTGGAATTTTTGCCAAGCTATGCACACAGTTTGATGAAGTGGTTTTGTATGCTCTAACTGCCCATAAAATGATCTGGTACTGCATGGAGTTCAGTTTTTGTTTACAACGATTGTTTAAATATTTGAACCAAATTTCAGAACCGTATGTAAGTACAGGCCTAATGATTGTTTTGAATAAAGTTAACCTCTTTTCAGTGTCTAAACCCCACATATTGCCACTTAGTGAACATAATAAATTTTTCATACGTCCTGCCTTACACAGAATATCATTAACATGCGGTGTAAAGTTAACTTTGTTTTTCCATTTGTGATTAGAAAATTTCATTCCCAGAATTTTTACTTGCTTGACCGGCATTATTATATTGTTATTAACCTTAATAGGTATTTTATGTCTGTTATGTAGGTATAGCATATTAGTCTTCTCTGTACTGATCGTTAATTTATTTCTATTACACCATTGGATCACATAATTTAAGGTGTATTCACTTGCGGTTTTTAGTCCTTCAATAGTCTTATTCCAGCAAATTATTGTAACGTCGTCTGCATAACATATAATATCTGCATTCATTGAATCAAAATTTATCAACAAATCATTTAGCAAAATATTCCATAGAAGTGGAGATAAAGGTCCACCCTGTGGACATCCTTTAGTTAGTTTCTTATAAAAAGTTTCTGATTCGTATGTAAATTTCACCTCCCTTTCATTATTCAAATAAGATTTTATGATCCGTATTAAATCTGAAGGAACATCATCATTATCCATTCTTTTTATAATAGCAGGCCACCATGCATTGTCGAATGCACCCGCAATATCTATAGCTATCAAGGAAGTCAATTCTTTTTGTTTATGTTTCAATATAGTTTCTATAATTTTATCCATTCCAGTAATTGTTGATCTAGATTTCATAAAACCATGCTGCCTTGAGCTCATTAAATTATTCTCTAAATAATAGTTACTTAATTTATTTTTTATTATATTCTCAAATGTTTTAGATAGATTAGATGTCAATGATATAGGTCTATAACTTTTATTTATTTCATAATTCGTTTTGCCTGGTTTTGGAATTATTTTTAAGAATGATTTTTTCCATTCATCCGGATAATATCCCATTTCTATACATTTATTGAATAATTTATGCAGAATTGGGATTATTTTTATTTTAGCCTGTCTAATCATATTGTTACTAATGTAATCAGGGCCCGGTGCTTTTTTAATATTTGTTTTTAAAATTGTTTCCTCTATTTCCTTAGATTCGATATAAACACTACTTTTATTTTTATATTTAGGCGTATAATTTCTAATCAAAATATGATCATCTTTATCCAAACCTCCAATATCATCCTGAAATAGATCGTTCATTAAACTTTTTATTTTGTCGGTCTTTAAATGATCTGGTAAATTATCTATTAGTGGTAATCCTAAATTTCTATTTTTCGATCTCAATGACTTGAATATCCTATAAGCATTACCAAATGAGTTATTTGAATGACTTTCTTCTATAAAAATTCTCCAA
Source organism: Cordylochernes scorpioides (assembly GCA_030710605.1). Taxonomy (NCBI): domain Eukaryota; kingdom Metazoa; phylum Arthropoda; class Arachnida; order Pseudoscorpiones; family Chernetidae; genus Cordylochernes; species Cordylochernes scorpioides. The sequence continues at coordinate 55,568,162 of CP092876.1, forward strand.
CTCGCTCTTTTTGCCTTTTTACTTTTATTTAAATATTTATTTCTCATTGATTTATAGGTCTTTTCAAGGACCTTTCCATGTCGGTAATACAAATTTCTAATATAGTGGAAATCGTTTTTCATTTTCTCCAGCTTCCCATCCCACCAGTATGTATTTGTTTTATGATTTCCGCTTCTTGTCTTGACATTTAGTGACAGATAAGCTGCCTCTTTAATTATTTGTGTGAGAGTCTTTACAATGTTGTCAATATCTTTGATGTTTGACGCGTGGTTTATCATGGTTATAATATTATCTACGTCTTGTATTGCTATTTTTTCGGTAAATGTTTTCCAATCAGCATCTTTTTCTATAAATTTCCATGTTGAGTTTTGAACTGTCCTTTGCCTGTTAAAATTGTGATAAATGTCAAAGGTTATTGCTACGTGATCTGAAATGTGCGTCAATATAGTCGTCTTCCAGTTTTGTACCAAACCTATTGATTTTTTGTTTGAAATCGTAAGATCTATAAAGCTAGAATTTCGGCAGGTGGGTATCTTAAGATTATGAATAAATAGGTTATGTTCATCTATGATGGAGTGGAATTTGAAACCATTGGAGTTTGTTGTCGGATCAAACCAGACTGGGTGTCTAGAATTAAAGTCACCACATAGTATAATAGGTTGTTGATTGTAGGTCTCCAGAAGCTCTTGGATAAATTTTCTATGAGTGTCATTAAATCTATGTGGATGTATATAAAAGTTTGCGATAATAGTATTTGATTTTGCTGAATTTAAAGAAGTGGTTGTACAAAAGGAGTTTGTGAATTTATTGATTTTATTAAATTTTAAACTCTTATTCATAAAGATCGTTGCAGTATAAATTTGTTCATCTGTCGTTGAATGCACTATTTGAGATTCCAAATCGAAAATTACATCTCTATCAATCAGATAAGGTTCCTGTATTAGGATGATATCTGGTGGGTTGTCTTTTATAGAAGCTTGAAGCTCCTTCAGTGCCAAGATACTTTTTCTTACATTTTGTTGTAAACATTTAATTCCTTTTCCCTGCATGATATTCAAACTAAATAAACAAAAATCTTAGCTGCGAAATTTGCCTAATTGTCGGTTGGATCATATCTCGTTCGTTGGATAATTCTGTCTATCTGTATTTTGTATAGAGGACAGTCCGAGGAATTAGCTCTATGATTCGGCGAGTTTCTAAATTTAGGATGTTTTAGACAGTTATAACAATTGCAAATTTTTGAACAGTCATGAATTCCTTGCGCGCCGCATAATTTGCATATCTCGACGTTAGTACAATCGGCCAATTTATGGTTGGGATTAAATTGAAGGCATTTCTGACATTGTTTTACCAGAATCTTATCTTCCACAAAACAGCGTTCAAAGTCAGTATATAATTTATTATTCATATTTTTAAGGATTCGGTAAACCTTTGGAGAAACCCTAAGAACTATGTTGTGGTGGGGCTTATTCGATTTCATGCTAAACAAAACATGGATATCATTTTCCATTTCGTTCAATTCAGGGTTCATACTGCATATTATTTTAGTAAAATTAGCGGTTTTATTCGAAAATGAGGCGATTCTCGCTATTGCGAAGTATTTGAATAATAATTAGAGTAGTTTAAGAAACCACATAGTGAGCAGTGTATATATTCGAATTTAAGGCGATGGTCGCTTTTGTGGAATATTTTTATAATCATCGGTAGATTTGGAAACCAATGTTAGTGATCGATATATTCGAATTTAAGGCGATCGGCACTATTGTGGAGTATTTCTATATTGATTGATAGATTTGGGAAAAAATGTTAGTGTTCTTGGTGGTCGGATTTGAGACGATGGTCGCTATTGAAGACATTTTTTGAAACCTAGACTTTTATTAGATTTGGCGTGGACGTTAAAAATACATTTTATGTATTTGAGAGAGTAAATTATAAAGATGTAAAATTTTCCGACAGGCCTTCGAAATTTGCCAAAATATTTTTTTTCTGATTTTGTCACGGATCCAAGCTGCCACTTTGCAGAGAGGGTCAGTTTTAAAACTTAGTTTTAGCTTATATTTCGACAGGAGAGGTACCCTTCCTCTTTATAGCAAAATATTTCAATAAGTAAACAGGGCGCTTCTTATTTTTAATAATTTTGAACTCTATTAAACCTTCGTATCCTATCTTAACAGTAAACTAGGCACAGGGCATGGTAATTATGGTTACTTGTAACAGCCGTGAGACCCCTGTGTAGGTGATTTTAACGATATATAAATGGTTATTAAATATTTGTGAAGCAAATATTATAGTGATATGCATTGTGTAGATTTGTCACACACGATGTCCTAACAGAGAAAAGAGGGAGAGAGAATAGTCCAAGCCCCAGGTCGATGTAATTCCATCCCTGGGAAAGAGGAACAGGTGCCTTCTGCCAAATTGCCCGGCGTTTAATCTCACCTACGCAAAATTTCCGTGTTTTTGGGGGAAATCCTTTCTTTCGAACTCCGATAACAAACGCCTACCACCGAATATCTTGCTTTGTGTCTATAATCCCTGTAGAATTATCTTTTGAATTCCTGAAATAAAACCTTGTAGCGCTTTGTTTCAGGGTTTTTTTTTTTCAACCCAAATGCTTGCATTGTTTCCCAGTGTTGTGTTTGATGGAACGACTGTTGGGAGATTGGTTTCCACTGGAGGGGCCAGTCAATATGGCCCTTTTTTTCAATAAAATATTTCCTTTCAGAAATATTTTCTTGTTTTGTTTTTCTAAGTTTTTGTGTCTCTTTTTGAATAACCTCACACGTTTCTATCTGCTAGAGGATTAGCAAAATAGTGTTTAAATGCTTTAATAAATATATATATAGCTCTTTCTCTATGTTTCCCGGTGATCTGTGATATATTATTACTCTACTCTGTATTATTTTATCATCATCTTGTAAACAACGAGATACATGCAATAGAATGTGTACGAGTGTAAGAATTGTAAATAGAATAAAATAATTATAGTAGCTTAAAAAATAGTGTATCTTTTATTTATCTTTATATATATATATATATAGTGCGATTTCTTACAAAATAATTTTCACCATTAATATTTAACAATTAATAGAAACGTATCAAATGGCGACGAAGAATTAACGTAAGTATGGCCACCACTAATTTAAATTATCCAAGGTTTCGTGAAGGTGAAGATCTAAATTGTTATTTGGAACAATTAGAAGAATGTTTTAAATTGAACAAAACATTAGAAGCAGACAAAGTATCTGTGTTATTAACGTCTATTGATGTTAATGTTTATAAGACTTTGCGCGATTTGTTGGTACCCAGAAGGCCAAGTGACCTTAAATATAAAGATTTAGTAGAGGTTTTAACCAACCATTTATATCCAATAAAAAATAAGCACTATGAAAGATATTTATTTCACAAGATTGTACAAAAAGAAAATGAGCCTGTGGGAAAATTTGTTTTGGGGCTTAAATCTCAGGCAGACAAGTGCAAATTTACTGACATAAATGAAAATTTGTGTGATCAATTTGTAAGTGGTTGCTTCGATGAAGCTACGCTTAAAAGGCTGCTAAGTGAACCTTTTTTAACGTTTGATAGTGCAATAAATATTGCAAATTCTGTAGAGGCAGCGAAGTCACAAGTAAATTTGATGAAAAATCCTGGTCATGATATTGATAAGTTGAAAGCCAGATCTAAAAATTTTAAATTCCCATGTAAATACAATAATCCTTGCAAAATTTGTGGAAAGTCTAACCACGATACGAAGTTATGCAAATTTAAAAATGCTCAATGTTATATTTGCAATAAGAAAGGGCACATTGCTCCAGTATGTTGGAAAAAAAAATCTGCTAGTGGTATCTACCCATAGAGGACTTTACCGATATAATAGATTGCCTTTTGGCATCAGTCCAGCTTCAGCCATTTTCCAGAGGTGTATGGACAGCCTTTTTCATGATGTTCCCAACACGGTGATATACTTAGATGATATTTTCATTGGTTCTAAAGATGAACAAGAACATTACAGAATTCTAAAAATGATCTTCGATAAATTGAAAGAGCTAAATTTCACCCTTAATAAAGAAAAATGCTTATTTTTAAAAAAAGACATTTGTTTTCTAGGTCATATTATAAATGAAGATGGTGTTAGACCAGATTCAAAGAAATTGGAAGCATTAGAAAGGTGTAAAAAGCCTTTCGACAAAACATCATTGAAGAGTTTTCTAGGGATGTTGAGCTTCTATTCAAAATACATACCTAATATGTCAACCTTGGCTGGTCCTCTTTATCAACTCCTAAAAAGGACAATCGTTGGAAATGGTCTAGCCAATGCGAAAAGGCATTTCTGAATTTGAAGTTAACTCTATTAAATTCCCAGGCGCTTATTCACTATTCAATGAAGCTTCCATTAACTTTAACCTGCGACGCATCTGCCTATGGCATAAGTGGGGTCTTGTGTCATATTGTGGAAGGGGAAGAGAAGCCAATCACCTTTGTTTCCAGAACATTGTCAAGTGCAGAAGTCAAATACTCTCAGACTGAGAAAGAAGCACTTGCTATTGTGTTTGCAACTTCCAAACTGAGACAATACTTGTTTGGGAGAAAATTTGTGTTAAAGAGTGATCATAAAGCTTTAACGACTGTTTTTGGAAACAAAAGACTTCTTCCGCCTTTAATTGCAAATCGCTTGCATAGGTGGGCTTTAGAGTTGTCAAATTTCGATTTCGATATTAGATATACAAATAAAGATACCATGCTCTGTGCGGATGCATTTTCAAGACTTCCACTTGAGGAAATAAATTCAAGGGAAGACAACATTGATTTGGTGACACATGATATATCATTTTTAAATGTAACTCCATTGGACCACCTCATTATTGAAGAAGAAACCAATAAAGATCCGGTTTTAAATAAGCTCAAGGAATATCTATTAGAAGACCCTCAGTTAGCAAAAAAGGATGAAACAATGAAACCATTCCTTTCAAAATTGGAAAATTTTTCTGTACTGCAGGGATGCATTTTTGTTGATTCTAGGGCAGTGATTCCAAGAACCTGTCAAGATCAAATGTTGAAGTTACTTCATCAAAGTCATATAGGAATCAATCGCATGAAATCTCTAGCCAGATCTTCGGTTTGGTGGCCAAAAATGGATAGTCAAATTGAAGAGTTTGTGAAGGAATGTTCTCTCTGTATGCATCATCAGACAGCTCCTCCTGCTGAGAACACACCTTGGCCCAGGACTAACCAACCGTGGCAGCGAGTTCATGTTGACCATTTCTATTTCAGAGGTGATTGTTATTTATTAGTAGTAGATGCAAATTCAAATTGGATTGAAGTATTCCCAGTTAGAGGTACTACTTCGCAAGAAAATATTAAGCTTCTACGGGAGTGTTTCGCCAGGTATGGATTACCGCAATGCTTAGTGTCTGACAATGGCCCCCCCTTCAATTCGATTGAATTTAAGGAGTTCTTACGGAAAAATAATGTATACCACTTAACCTCGCCAGCATATAATCCCTCGTCTAACGGAATTGCTGAAGTTTCGGTAAGAATAATAAAAAAATCTCTGGAAAAGTCGTTAGAAGAATCTCCAAACTCAAATATGGACTGTATTTTACAAAATGTTCTGTTTAATTATAGAAATACGCCTACTTCTTTAGATAAGCCTCCTGTAGAACGTCTCCTAAGTTATGTGCCTAGAACATTTGTAAATTGCTTGAACTCTGAATTTATCCAGAAGACTTTTGGGAGAAATGAGTGTGGAAGGCGACATTTTCAAGTTGGAGATAAAGTGCTGTTTACAAGAGTAATACAAAATAGGCGCAAATGGTTCAAGGCCCAGGTGATACGACGACTAGGTTACAATGTTTATCTAGTAAAGAACCTAAAAGGCACATTTAAAGTGCATGTCAATCAGATGAGGACAGGTTCAGATACCAAATATGCTGAAGATTCTGATTGGACCTTGGACAACGCTGGAGCAGGACCTCACCGACTGGAACAAGACCCTCAAATTTCCACATCACCTCCGCCTAGGAGATCTACCCGACCTCGATGCCCTCCTTGCCGGTTTTCTCCAACTATGAACAATATAAGGAAGGAGGAATGATCTGTGATATATTATTACTCTACTCTGTATTATTTTATCATCATCTTGTAAACAACGAGATACATGCAATAGAATGTGTACGAGTGTAAGAATTGTAAATAGAATAAAATAATTATAGTAGCTTAAAAAATAGTGTATCTTTTATTTATCTTTATATATATATATATAGTGCGATTTCTTACAAAATAATTTTCACCATTAATATTTAACAATTAATAGAAACGTATCACCCGGCTTTCATGTATACTTGTTGTCTGCCTTTTGTATTGTCTACTTCATTTAATATTCTTGTATACTTAGCGCACATTTTTCATTTTATATATAGGTTTTATCTTTTGCCTCCATATAGATGTCGTAGCACAACCGGTAAAGCGACTGATTATGAATCAATATTAGAGGTTAATATCCTGGCATACTTCTTTTTTATAATTGTAAATGTATATCCCGTAAGACATATTCGTGAAAAAAATGGCATTAAATTTGTAACGGTTATCCCTTCCAAGAGCCAGCATCGTGTTGAAGGTTCTCAATGCTCGATTCGATCCAGAGTTCCTTTCCGCGGTTATGCTTAAATTTTTGTTCATTATCCTCCATTAACTCTAGATAAAATAGAAATTTCAAATGGGGAGCCTTTTTAAAAATCAAAATAGATCTCTGAATATATTTGATGGATTCATCTAACGCTATATTTCTGTTTTTTGTTTAATAACTGACGGATTTCTAAATTTTAGTGAAGATGAGAAAAATTCCGATTGCTTGGTTCGTCAGTGGCGATACTTCCCTTTGATTTTGTCAATATAACCACCATATCTCGCTATAGCTTTGTATGTTCATTCTGCTTATATTGTCTCTTTGACCTTGAAGTTTTTATTTTTGGTGTTGGTGTTTACCGGAACTATGGAAAGTGGCTTTTCTAATTGTAGGTATTTCACAAATATATTAAGTTCGACCACAGATCCTCTGTTCAAAGGACAATACAACAATTATAAGAGCCTATTTAAGTAGCATAAGTAAACACTACAAAGTTTCTTATTTGCATTGTTTACATGCACATCTTTATTGCTAAATATACATGTATTTCGATGCAGGTTAAAATTTAAAAAAAAAACTAGACTTCACGTGTCAGTTTGTTACCTTTTTATTACTCTCTAATTACATGAATATAATCCTCGCGCAACTTTATGTTGTATTCTAGCCACGGCCCTTGCTACTTCACCAGCTCAAACACTTGTTTGGCAAATTCGACCAATTTGATAACCCCTCTCGTAGGGTGTTATGATAACGAAGCCGCCCCTGTACTGATGAGGCCCATGACCCGAAACCATGGTATACAGGTTGGCTTTTGTATAAATATCCCAAAACTAGTTGTTACTCATTCTTTTTCATCACTGGTAAATATGTGTTGATTACATAAAGCATCGTTCCGATGCATAACTAAAGGATAGATGCCTCTCTAGGTATAAATATATTTACGTATATTATAAAATCTAAGTAAAATTCAATATATATTTGAATTTTTACCATATTAAAATTTATATGGCTACACATAAATTATTAATTAAATATAATTACACTATGAATATATATGGACACAAGTATTAGAGTATCAAACTTGCCACATAAAATATGCGCTAATTAAGTTCAAACTAGATGAAAGGGATCAAAGAGACAGTTCTGTCATATGAACATCGTCAGAATATTTATATACACAGAGTACGGCTATAATCTTATTGATAGGGTAATGTATTCTCTGGTTTGTTAATGTTTGAATAAGCTTCGTGTTTGTGTCACAGCTCAATTTTAATGGAGAATCTATGAGTGAATGATTAGGTCTAGAGAGAATATTTAATATCATTACTGTGTCTCAGATTAGAGAGTGGAATATAACAGTGTAGAGAGTGTAGCTTCGTTATGAACAAATAATGGATAAAGAACGAAAAAAGGATGTTTTTGAAATAATTCTTCCATCATTCCTCTGAGGAGAGTGACAAGGAGAATTAAATAAATTATTGGTTGATGTGGTTGTGTTTTTTTCCAAATCGACTTCTAACCAACAACTGATCTTTAAAATTCTATTTTAATCTTTAAAAGAAAGAGAGGTAAACTTGTTGTTGAGAAAAAACGAAAATATTTTTGTGTTCTCAATTAGAGAATACAAATTTTACACTCAGCACTTATTTATTATATTTTAATTTCTGAAGATATACTTTCCAATTTCACTTTAGGTGCGTTCATTTTACTAGATTGTCATGAGACTGAAAGAACTCAATGGGGAATCTTTCCGATTTCAGAAATTATCCACAATATAACACATATGACGTGAAAATATAATTGTGATTTTTTATAGATTTGTTTGTGAAGAAATAAATTTTATTATAATAACAATTTACAAAATTATTTCGAGTGATTTGTTAGCCGTGTATCTCAAGAAAGATTTACGCATAGGCACTAGGCATTTATAATAATTGATGGTCAAAAATAGTGATCTTGTTATTCCAGAGAACACCAAATATCCGACCATGTAGCGCTTCCATCTCCAATGTATGGACCCTCCCCGATGTCCCACAACTGTCTCCACCAAAGAGAAGGAAGGATTAAAGACGCAGGGGACAAATCCACCAATTAACGTCTCCTTTTAATAAAATATTGATAAAACAAGGCGCCGGGGTCTCAAATTACCCGGTCGATGTAATGAAAGGGTTTCACGCGGCGCCCCTCCCCGCTTCTGGAGTGTTGGATAGCCCCACTCTCTAACTACATATGCTGAAATACTATCATATGCACAAATCTATATCTATATATGTTAGTGTATTTTCAAATTATATGGGTATCCTTCTGTGAATATGAACGAGAACGCAGTTGAAAAAAATCTACGAAAAGAATCATACGGCACAGTGCGCATGATAAGATATTTGTTTAAAAAAAAACTTGCATTTATTCATGTAAACCTTATTTTTGATACGAAGAGATAATTTTAAAGACTTTAAGGTTTATCAATATTATTATTAATAAATGAAAATAGTTTTCTGATGTTAATATTACGAATTATATCTTGATAAAGCTAGTTTCTTTCAATATTTCAGCGGATTTCCATTACTCTTATAAATAGGAATAGAACATGGATAAAACAGCCTGTATCTCCAGTTCCGATAACAACAACAAATAAAAAACAATAATTTAAGTTGAATAATCACAATGATAGACTTCATACTGTTAAGTAGAAAAAATGGCGCATTCTAGAAAGGAATGTTTTAGAACGTTCTAAAAAAAAGGTAGAAAAATCGGAGAACAGCTGATTGGCCAATCAGTAGGGATTGCGCAATGCTCAGTGCTGGCGGCTTTCTGATTGGCTAACCAACCATGACCGTTCTGGAAAGATCTACTCAGGATATATAGGGATGAGGAACTCATGCAAGGGGGTCGAAGAACGAAGCTACGTGGTGTACTCCAAGCAAGCTGCTGTCTCAAGAGGTCGGACTGCTGCTTACCGCCGACGCCGGTGTACTTCTTGGAAGATTCTAGAAGGTTCTACGAACTTCTGTCTACTGTTCTGCTCCTGCTTTCCCTCACCGTGCCGCAGTTTGTGAGTTTGTAACTGCTGTTTTCTTTATTGTTGTTTTATTTTTTTGCACTCTAGCCCTGTGAATTAAAACAACAAGAAACCTTTGCCTCTCTATTTTGTTCTTTTGATAAAACAATATTTTCTGAGCCATTAAACTCAGATATGCGATAATTTATTTCGTTAAAATTCAAAAGTGAGCCCGCTTGCATTGGAAACTTTCTTGAATCTTCCATATAAAAGTACTAATTCTGCTTTAAAAATGGATTTTGTAGATCGTAGACCTATTACCAGTAAACTTTGGCTCACATTGATTAATAGGCTAGTTAAACAATTCCATTATCAAAATAATAATGTAAACACCTTTTTATTTCCACGGGTGTAATTCTTCTAAATTAGTCCATTGTTGTTGAAGAACTGCATAGCTCGTTGTTTCTTAGTGTGTTCTTTACTTTCTATAATGTTCATACTGGTCAAGTCTCGATGTGATATGTGCGGGATACCTCGCTAACCAAATTGTTATTTCAATAAACTTAACATTTATATCACTTCTGATTATATGGGTCAGGGTCCGGCTCAATATCCTTCATATATTCATCCATAATTGTGAAAATAAACGAAATTATTTTGCGCAAAATATATACAATTTGAAAAAGTATTTATCTCAAATAAATTCTTTTAGTATCTCCTAAATTACTTTTTTTTTCATCACATGTTATTTTCTATTTTTTGTGATCATTTAAGGATTATATCTTTACTGCATTGCTTCAATTTTGATTGACATTCAAGGATTTCAAAGATATGCCGTTTTGAGTTTCAATGATTGGATACAATAGAGAAATTCATTAAAGATGTAGAAAATATTTGCAGAGGTCGGTCTGAGTAGATCAAATGATGGCCGAAAGGCCGAATGTTAAGGCTTGAATAGTGATAGTGTTTAGAGTCCATCTGTGAAGAATATCCAACTTGCCAGAAAGACTTGCAGATCCTATTCTGATGAAGTAGACGACATCCATGTTCGATTTGGTTGCGTGGTGACGCATCTGTGGCGATGTGCCAACCTCCTCAGATCGATCTTCTCCTGACATATCATCATATCTATCTGGTCGTCACTTTGACCTTAGTGCTGTCTCCACAGACATCAGACCTCTCTGCTCTTATTGAATGTTCAGTTATTCCAAGCTCTCACGACGACAAACACCCATCAATTTCTACATTGGCATTTCAAACACGCGGGAATTCAAACTAATCTCGGTCTTTTATATATTTACATCATCCAGAATTCTGATAACCTTAAACCGCCTATGTGCTTTTAACATTCGATCAGACATTCTGCACAGTGTGGAATCAAAACAGTCTTTCTTCTCATACATTTATTCGCCGCGTATATTCCAGAAAGACAGAGCTTCAAATCTTGTCCCCGCTCTAAATGTTTGTGGGGATCTTTCAAACGGCCATAATTTCGAAAGTCTCTCCACTAGTAACGCTTCAACAAATTTACTCATCAATTCGAAGCTTTCTTTCCAATATTTCGGGAATTTCTATTATAATAATTGAATAATATTGAATATATATATATATTAAAAATAAAAAGGGGCCTATCCTGACCAGGAGCACATGTGCTTTTAAGAAGGCAGAGCGCCATCTGATGGAACAGAAATCAACTATTCATTGATTCAACCTGTTCCCTGATATTTGGCCAACCCAATTTATTGATAAATCAAGAAAAGCTATCCACGAACGCGTTTCACGCTGTTGGAGCTCGTCAGTGTAGAGTAGGCTGTAACCACTGCGACCAAAAAGATTTTTGGTCTCAATTTTGTCTTTTGCTCCACTAGATGGCGCTCTGCCATCTAAAAATCACATGTGCTCGTGGTCAAGAGATGCCTTCTTTATTTTTAATATCAACACCTAACCCACTTATCTTTTATTTTTTATATATATATTTTTTCATGTGTTAAGCGTCTTTACGCAAATTTGGCCTTAAATACCCATTTCTTGATTTCTCAAGAAGACATTGAGACCAAAAATATTTTTGGTCGCAGTGGTTACAGCCTACTCTACGCTGAGGAGCGCCAACAGCGCAAAACGCGTTCGTTGATGGCTTTTCTTGATTTATCAAGAAATTGGGTTGGCCAAATATCACGGAGCAAGCTAAATAAACGTTTAGGTTATTTTTGCTCCACTAGATGGCGCTCTGCCATCTAAAAGGCACATGTGCTCGTGGTCAGGAGATGCCTTCTTTATTTTTAATACATATATATATGAAATATTTGTCGAGAGGAAATTGATCCATAGAAGCATAGGGCGCCTCTCCCGTCAAAATAAACGTCAAAACCTGACGCCATCTATTGACCGTCGACGCAAACTACCGGCCTCGGGTCCGTGACAAAACCACAACACCAGCTTTGGAAAACTGAGAAGAGTCCACCTAGAGACCATGGTTTCGGGCTAATGGCCCTCGTCAGTCTAGGGCGGACTTCATTCTATGAGATCCACACGGGATCTAATTTAATCTTCACAGTCTTCCCAAGAGGTGATTTGCTGACAAGGTAGCTGGGCCAAATCAATGGCTAGAATATAGATGGAAAATTTGCCGGGAGGAAATTTATCCATAGAAGCATAGAAGCACCTCTTTGGTAGACAGTGAAGATTCCATTAGATTCCGTGTGGATCTCATGGAATGAAGTCCGCCCTAGACTGACGAGGGCCATTAGCCCGAAACCATGGTCTCTAGGTGGACGCTTCTCAATTTGCCAAAGCTGGTGTTGTCGCTTTGTCACCGACCCGAGGCCGGTAGTTTGCGTCGACGGTCAATAGATGGCGTCAGTTTTTGACGTTTATTTTGACGGGAGAAGCGTCCTATGCTTCTATGGATCAATTTCCTCCCGGCAATTTTTCCATCTATATTCTAGCCATATATTTGGCCCAGCCACCTTGCCAGCAAAATACCTATGGGTAGATTGTGAAGATTCCATTAGATCCCGTATGGATCTCGTGGAATAAAGTCCGCCCTAGACTGACGAGGGCCATTAGCCCGAAACCATGGTCGCTAGGTGGACGTTTCTCAATTTGCCAAAGCTGGTGTTGAGATTTTGTCACAGACCCGAGGCCGCTAGTTTGCGGCGACGGTCAATAGATGGCGTCAGGTTTTAGATCCACACGGAATCTAATGGAATCTTCACAATCTACCAAAGAGGGATTTTGCTGGCATGGTGGCTGGGCCAAATCTATGGCTAGAATATAGATGGAAAAATTGCCGGGAGGAAATAGATTCCATTAGATCCCGTGTGGATCTCAAGGAATAAAGTCCGCCCTAGTCTGACGAGGGCCATTAGCCAGAAACCATGGTCTCTAGGTGGACGCTTCTCAATTTGCCAAAACTGGTGTTTTAACTTTGTCACCTACCCGAGGCCGCTAGTTTGCGGCGACGGTCAATAGATGGCGTCAGTTCTTGACGTTTATTTTGACGGGAGAAGCGCCCTATGTTTCTATGGATCAATTTTATCCCGACAATTTTTCCATCTATATATATATATATATTAAAAAACGAAAGAAAAATAAAAGATAAAAAGATCAGGTGTTGAAATCAATATTAAAAATAGCATATCCTGACCAGGAGCACATGGGCTTTACTACTCCACGCTGACGGGCGCCAAAAGCGCGAAACGCGTTCGTGGATGGCTTTTTATGATTTATCAAGAAATTGGTTCGGCCAAATATCAGGGAACAGGCTAAATCAATGTTTAGTTGATTTCTGTTCCACCAGATGGCGCTCTGCCTTCTGTAAAGCACATGTGCTCCTGGTTAGGATATGCCTTTTTTATTGTTAATAAATATATATATGTTTGAAAATAGAGCAATCCATATTTCAAATTCTTATATTTTAAATGTATATATTTATTTATTCATTATATAATAATATTTTATCTTATATTATTATTTATTATATTTATAAACATGAATATTGTAGGTTTTAGATATTTTAAATTTTATAGCAGTTGTACATACTTGTGAATTGATACGCGAGCATCTCAAAACAATCTTGTTCCCCGATGAAGTTTGGCGAGTTGCCTCACGAAATATTGGAAAATAAAACTTTATGATCCAAAATAAGCATTTTTAAATAATATATATATATGAGAAAAAATGGCGCTCTGCCATCTAAAACGCACATGTGCTTTTGGTCAGAATATGCCTTCATTATTTTAAATATATATACATATATAAAGAAAACTTTGTATCATATATATATATAGCTAAAATAAAGAAGAGTATAAGAGAAACACAATGAGTAAGATAAGTTTATATTATTATTTTTATGGTGAATATTCTGAATGTATTAATAAATATTTAAAGAAAGATTTAACACCGGAACCAAGCATATAAATCTATAATTTTAAATATTACCCTCATTATCAATATTACAGTATATATTCATAGAATCACACTATATAGGTGTCCTTAACGTACAAATTATTTTTATGTTATAAATATTTCACACCTCTCTCTTAATAGAATATGAAAAAGTTGAATAACTTGTAATATCATCACCATCTATGACAGACTTTTTGTTGAACATTTCAAGCATGCAAATGTTCTCTGGTGGCACGCTATATCTGAAGTCATCTCTATGGAAGCGGTTAAGACTCCAAATGGGACGCCACGGGCCCATATAATTAAGTTAATCAATGAAAGTATATGGGATTCAAATTACTTTTCAATGTCGCCATTTATATTCCCTCCGTGCGCATTTTAAATTCATCCCTCCATTTAATTAACGTGGCGACACGACAAATACGCCCGGTTCTAATCGGTAATGCAAACACGGCCTTCAGTCCGGCCACTGAATTTACATGCGGTGTGTGTGTGCAGGTGGGGTGTTGGGGACGTCAGGATGGTGTCGAGGTGAGTTACCACATATATATATACTAGCCGAATGACCCGGGCAACGCCCGTGTTTTAATTTAGACACGTGGACCTATTGGATCATTAACGCCCGTGTTTTACCAGATTGAATGTTTTTATTCAAATACTATTTGTTACAATTATAAATTGGCGCCTTAAATAAATGCATATATTAGTTAATAACTATAGCCTATGTGCTTTATCTGTCTATGTACTGTTGGCTTCCGTAGGCGTCTCTTACTGGGAAAAAGAAAGAGAGGATTCCATTTAGTAATTAACTAATATATGCATTTATTTAAGAAGCGACCCGCTCCAACACAATAGTTACAAAAACCAAAAAGCGAGTGGGGGGGGGGGGGCAAAGTGTCTCGCGCAGTGGCGGCGCCTTCGTAGCGAACCAATAGGAGAGCGCCATTCCAAAAAAAAAAAGCAAACGGTGACAGAGATGAAGAACGCATGACGCTCGTAACTGTATATAGAATACTTCAGGTATCACACAGTCCTCTATCTCTTCTAATCGATAATACAATTTAATAGGACCTATACCTAATATTTCAAAGTTTATCTACAAACAACGTGAAAGACAGCAATCAATACTTCTACTATAATGTTAGACATCTAACGAAGACAAAAATAATGTAAACAGAAGAATTGACATACTACACAATATCTAGAGTTCAATCCCACTCGTTAAATATGTGAAACATATTTCAATTTTCAAAAAAAAATAATAAAAATGATAAAATAGAAAATTCGTCCAGTTAAAGTTTTATTTTTTCAACGTTTCAACACATTTCAACGACAATTGAAACGTTGATAAAATAAAACTATAACTGGCTGAAGGGTCTATTTTATAAAGAAATATGAATACCGGCCAGGCAACCTCTATCATCAAAAGGAAATTATAAGAGTTATGCAAAAATAGTCCGTCACCGTCATTTTTCTTGTTTGAAAGGTCCTGGTCCCCATACATACCTTGAAAAGAAATATTTTTACTACTCCTTTAAAAGATGTCGATTAGACTGTTCGAAATATTGCTATATTTTGAATATTCATAAAAAGGTAAAAAAATTTTACCCCCGCCTAGACGTTCTGCATTGGAATAATAAATAAGGAATATTTATTGTTTTAATGCCGTTTTAAGGGATTACGCCATTGATTTAAATTTCCTGCTATTGTAACTAAAACGTTAAATTGAAAAATAGTTCAATATAAATATTATATATTACATAAACCAACTATAGCATTATATAACCCGTCACACATGCGTTGGTGAAAATTAAACTCTATATAAATATAACAAAAGTATTTATATCTCAACATATAACTCAAAATTAACGTATGCTCTATTGGCTTCAGATTGAATTGAATATCTTTTCTAATTTAATCTTAAAACATGGCGTCCTGCTTTAACAAGTTATCGCAACACTTGGCCAGTGAGTTCGCGCATGCGTCCAGTTGACCAATCGTCAGTAGAAATTGTTCACCTGAGGATAAATAAAAGGTGCTTGCGTCACCAAGAAGTTTCTAAGAATCAGAAAATGACCAATCAACAGAAGAATAAACCGAATTCTAAAGAGGCAACCTCTCCCTTCAATTATGCATTAAAATGATGAATTGCCAATTTACCAACTCAAACACCATTTTGTTAAATACGAAAGATTACATAACTCCTTTGTAAAAAGTGATAAAAGAAAAGTTAGGATCAGGCATACTTTAGCCACGTTTTAAAAGTTAAAAGAGAAAATGAAAATATAACGTGGTGATGTACTTGCGCGCCATCTGTTATCAAAATTCAAAACTATTTTAAAGGCGTAAGATTCTTTTTTAAATTAAACAATTTCTACTGCCCTTACTGCAATGGCAAAATTAAAGGGAGGGCCTGGCTCATCAGTGGTGAACCCTCCCAGCGGTTTCGCCAGTCTACTGTCCTCAAAGCTTATGTCCATAGTTCTTCTAAAATACCCATTCCAAGAGTCTTCCAACAGTATCACTATAAAAGGAAGTTCCGAAAATGCAATATAACAGCGGTATGGTAGATTAAACTGGCGAAACCGCTGGGAGGGTTCACCACTGATGAGCCAGGCCCTCCCTTTAATTTTTCCATTGCAGTAAGGGCAGTAGAAATTGTTTAATTTTAAAAAAGAATCTTACGCCTTTAAAATAGTTTTGAATTTTGATAACGTGGTGAGTTTATTTTTATTAAAAATACAAGCTTTCAAGCAAAATGCTTTTCTTCAGGTAATCCAAGAAAAAATATGCGGAGAGGTAAATACACCCAACTAAGTAAGATTTGAAAATTAAAGTGGAATTGCCACGAACAAGCACGTATCAACACACCTAGAGAGCGAGCGAGAAATTCAGTTTAAAATAAGTTTAAAATAAATAAAATATATACATAAATCGGGAAAACACTTGAGGTTAAAATTCCTTATGCGGGGTCCATGCTATTACAAAAAGCTATGTACTGCGGGGGTAGTTCTATTTTTCTATTGAGGCTCGGAATTTTATTGGAAACCAAAGCCTCCAGGACCAGTCGTCGATATTTTCCGCTTATGTTACTGTAAATACATTGGGTGTCTGTGAAATCAAATGAATGCTGTGTTTCTGCCATGTGCTGATAAATCTGGGGACGGCTGTCTTTGTTCATGATGTTTCTATTGTGTTCTTTAGTCCTGATTTCAATGGTTCTGCCGGTTTCACCAACATAATGTAGTTCGCAATTTGAGCATTTAATTTTGTACATAAGGAATTTTAACCTCAAGTGTTTTCCCGATTTATGTATATATTTTATTTATTTTAAACTTATTTTAAACTGAATTTCTCGCTCGCTCTCTAGGTGTGTTGATACGTGCTTGTTCGTGGCAATTCCACTTTAATTTTCAAATCTTACCTAGTTGGGTGTATTTACCTCTCCGCATATTTTTTCTTGGATTACCTGAAGAAAAGCATTTTGCTTGAAAGCTTGTTATTTTAATAAAAAGAAACTCACCACGTTATATTTTCGTTTTCTCTTATAACTCCTTTCGTAGGATTTTCTGAAATCGATGTTTCCCCTGTACTGATGGCCCGAAACCATTGTACAAGGTTTGTCCCATAAGTTCCCGGACTGGGTCCATAAAATAAAATAGGTAAGAATTTTTTTTTAAATGTATTATAACTTTTCAAAGTAATTCCCCCTTGCTTCAACGCACCAGCGCCAATTGTCGAAACAGTTTTTATAGGTCTCTTTTGGAATGCTCTTCAATGCCAACAGCAATTTTTCTATTATGTCATCCCTGGTGTCAAAATGTCTTCCTTTTAGAACTGCTTCAAGTTCGGGGAACAGGAAAAAGTCAATTTGTGCAATGTCTGGGGAATAGGGTGGTTGAGGTAGGCTTTGTGTCCCGTTTTTCGTCAATAAACTCGTCACCAAGTGCGCTGTGTGAGGGCAGACATTTTCATGGTGTAGGATCCAGTCACCATTAGTCCAGTTTTCTTGCCTTTTTTTCGAATCGCTTCCCTTAGACGGCGAAGAATGCCCAAATACATTTCCTTAATAACTGTTTGGCCTGCAGGAAGATACTCTTGATAAACAATGCCCTTGTTATCCAAAAATGCGACCAGTAACACCTTGTTTCTGGATTTCAATATCCTGAATATTTTGAGTCTAGGCTTACCCTGATCTCTCCACTCGGCAGATTGACGCTTGGTTTCAGGGTCATAGCCATAGACCCATGTCTCGTCGCCTGTGATCATCTTGTCTTTCCATTCCGGATCCGTTCTTGTCATTTCCAACATGTCCTCACAGTTTGCAAGCCGACACAATTTTTGCTCATTAGGGAAGAATCTTGGGATGAATTTTTCAGGAGTCTTTTTGAGCTTCAAATCTTCGGTTACGATCCTTCCAATCGTTGTTTTAGAGAGATGCCTGTGTCTTGCTCTAGCTCCAGAAAAGCGGTTCGAGGATTTTATTTCATCTAATCGGTGATTTTTTGCACATATTCATCAGTCCTTTGAAATTTTTGGCGTCCTTGACGAGGATCATCATCAATGGAAATTCTGCCAGCTCTAAATCTAGAATGCCATTCAAAAACAGTTGTTCTCTTTGGGACGTCATTGGGGAATGATTTATTAAGCATTTCAAAAGTTTCGGTTGCTCATATTTGAAGTTTCACACAAAATTCTTTGCAAATCCTCTGCTTCAATTTTTGTTCCATCGTAAAATCGCCGCAGCGCAAGGTGTAACCTTCAAATAAATTAGAATGACCTTGGCGCGCACGCACGTACCGCCTCGATATTGGTACCACCGTGTTGCCAGATATTCTTTCTATAATAAACCGTCAAATTTATTTACATTTTTCATTTATTTATTTTTTATGGAGCCAGTCCGGGAACTTATGGGACATACCTTGTAAATAGGGTAGGTTTGTCTGAATTTGCCGATATCGGTGTTACGACTTATTCTTTATCGCCACTAGTAACGATTTTTCACATCAATTGATTTAAATCTCATGGACATTAATTAAACAATTAAAAAGGAGATGAGTTTTTTTTTTTAAAAACGGTCTCAAGCTTTCCGGCATCTCTGCCCTTCTACAGGAGAACATATACAATGAATAAAAATGTGAGTTTAGCATCAGACGGCGTTTTATTCATTGTATATGTTTTCCTGTGGAAGGGCAGAGATGTCCGATATTTGAGACGGTTTTAAAATAAAGAGAAACTCATCTACGGAAACCTTTTCACTTGTTTAAGTAAAGTTTTTTACTAGACTGATAAAGATAACATGCCAATATATACGGGTGAATATCTATATAGATAATACCGTAACAGAGTTTTCCATTGTAAAGTCCTGAGCTATCTCCTCCGAAGATTCTGAACTACACATAACAATCTATATACCAAAATTTTCGTTATTTTTTTCTTCGTGTCATAGGCCTGTTTTTATTTTCCTAATGTTAACAGTTATTTTTATTTTTTAATTTAATCTATTTTACAATCGTAGATTTTTTGCATTTATCATCATCAATTCTTTTGTTTACAATTGCGTAACTTTTATAGAGAGAAATAAAGAAATACATAATTGATTAGATACAAAAGTTTGAACCAGAAAGTCGATTTTTAAAAATGTTATTATTTAATATAAACTTATTTTAATTTAATTTTGAAATGAAAAGGTAGTGTAAAAGTGTATATGAGGTTAGATTCAAATAGGTTTAATTATGTTAGTTTAATCGCTAAATAAGGTTAGTTTTAGATAAGTTGAATTAGGTTAGTTTCAGATAATTAAAAAAAAATAATGTTCGTTTTTAGAAAAATAATTCGCAATAGTAAGTATATATATTAATATAAAAGATCGAAATGTAAAAATCACTATGTCCAAAATCTTCGCTTTAACTCGTGTAAAACGGCTCGAAGGTACGGCGGTGTCAACGTACAGCGCCGCCTACCAAAGTTACCCTTTTCTGGGAACTCACCAGGTTATATTATTTTTCGAATTGTAGATTGAATTATTACTTTTATTCTATCTTTTATAAGTGTTTGTTATAGTTTTTCATTTGAATTTAGCACAATTTTTGTATCTGGTTATCTTTTTTGGCATCTTTTTTTTCTCATTAATAAGACCTAATCCAAATAATTTAATAGTGTGTGACTTTTTTTTAAATTAAATTATTTGGATTAGGTCTTATTTTCTTTTATTAATTTGTTATAGTTTTTCATTTGAATTTAGCTCCATTTTTGTGTCTGTCTTTTTTTTTCTTCTCATAAATAGGCTGATGCTGTATTTGTGTACTCAATTGTTGCTTTTTTTTTATTAAATTATTTGGATTAGGTCTTATTTTCTTTTATTAATTTGTTATAGTTTTTCATTTGAATTTAGCTCCATTTTTGTGTCTGTCTTTTTTTTTCATCTCATAAATAGGCTGATGCTGTATTTGTGTACTCAATTGTTGCTTTTTGTGTCTGGTTTCTTTTTTGCAGTATTTTTTTTGAATCCTTTTTTTTTTCATCAATTGTTTCCTCACATGCTTGGAATTTTCTTTTTATGCCTGTCCTGGCTTTCAGTTTTATAGATTTCCTCTGCTTGGTTCTTATTTTACCTTTTTTTTTTGAGCGTCTTCTGTCATGCCTCGGAAAGGCCGTGGAAGACTCACTCCCCTGACCGCTAGGCTATTTCTCTTGTTTACTTTTTTACCAATGCCTATAATTTTTCACCTGAAAGATTTTTTTTTATTTGTTATTCAATAAACTATTATCACTTATTTTTGGTCTTCTTTTTATTTACTTATTTTACTGGGGGTTGGTGGAAGGATGGTGTAAGCCGTTGGTTCGGCTCGAAGGTACGGCGGTGTCAACGTACAGCGCCGCCTACCAAAGTTAACCTTTTCTGGGAACTCACCAGGTTATATTATTTTTCGAATTGTAGATTGAATTATTACTTTTATTCTATCTTTTATAAGTGTTTGTTATAGTTTTTCATTTGAATTTAGCACAATTTTTGTATCTGGTTATCTTTTTTGGCATCTTTTTTTCTCATTAATAAGACCTAATCCAAATAATTTAATAGTGTGTGACTTTTTTTTAAATTAAATTATTTGGATTAGGTCTTATTTTCTTTTATTAATTTGTTATAGTTTTTCATTTGAATTTAGCTCCATTTTTGTGTCTGTCTTTTTTTTTCTTCTCATAAATAGGCTGATGCTGTATTTGTGTACTCAATTGTTGCTTTTTTTTTATTAAATTATTTGGATTAGGTCTTATTTTCTTTTATTAATTTGTTATAGTTTTTCATTTGAATTTAGCTCCATTTTTGTGTCTGTCTTTTTTTTTCATCTCATAAATAGGCTGATGCTGTATTTGTGTACTCAATTGTTGCTTTTTGTGTCTGGTTTCTTTTTTGCAGTATTTTTTTTGAATCCTTTTTTTTTTCATCAATTGTTTCCTCACATGCTTGGAATTTTCTTTTTATGCCTGTCCTGGCTTTCAGTTTTATAGATTTCCTCTGCTTGGTTCTTATTTTACCTTTTTTTTTTTGAGCGTCTTCTGTCATGCCTCGGAAAGGCCGTGGAAGACTTACTCCCCTGACCGCTAGGCTATTTCTCTTGTTTACTTTTTTACCAATGCCTATAATTTTTCACCTGAAAGATTTTTTTTTATTTGTTATTCAATAAACTATTATCACTTATTTTTGGTCTTCTTTTTATTTACTTATTTTACTGGGGGTTGGTGGAAGGATGGTCTAAGCCGTTGGTTCGGCTCGAAGGTACGGCGGTGTCAACGTACAGCGCCGCCTACCAAAGTTAACCTTTTCTGGGAACTCACCAGGTTATATTATTTTTCGAATTGTAGATTGAATTATTACTTTTATTCTATCTTTTATAAGTGTTTGTTATAGTTTTTCATTTGAATTTAGCACAATTTTTGTATCTTTTTTGGAATCTTTTTTTTCTCATTAATAAGACCTAATCCAAATAATTTAATAGTGTGTGACTTTTTTTTAAATTAAATTATTTGGATTAGGTCTTATTTTCTTTTATTAATTTGTTATAGTTTTTCATTTGAATTTAGCTCCATTTTTGTGTCTGTCTTTTTTTTTCTTCTCATAAATAGGCTGATGCTGTATTTGTGTACTCAATTGTTGCTTTTTTTTTTATTAAATTATTTGGATTAGGTCTTATTTTCTTTTATTAATTTGTTATAGTTTTTCATTTGAATTTAGCTCCATTTTTGTGTCTGTCTTTTTTTTTCATCTCATAAATAGGCTGATGCTGTATTTGTGTACTCAATTGTTGCTTTTTGTGTCTGGTTTCTTTTTTGCAGTATTTTTTTTGAATCCTTTTTTTTTTTCATCAATTGTTTCCTCACATGCTTGGAATTTTCTTTTTATGCCTGTCCTGGCTTTCAGTTTTATAGATTTCCTCTGCTTGGTTCTTATTTTACCTTTTTTTTTTGAGCGTCTTCTGTCATGCCTCGGAAAGGCCGTGGAAGACTCACTCCCCTGACCGCTAGGCTATTTCTCTTGTTTACTTTTTTACCAATGCCTATAATTTTTCACCTGAAAGATTTTTTTTTATTTGTTATTCAATAAACTATTATCACTTATTTTTGGTCTTCTTTTTATTTACTTATTTTACTGGGGGTTGGTGGAAGGATGGTCTAAGCCGTTGGTTCGGCTCGAAGGTACGGCGGTGTCAACGTACAGCGCCACCTACCAAAGTTAACCTTTTCTGGGAACTCACCAGGTTATATTATTTTTCGAATTGTAGATTGAATTATTACTTTTATTCTATCTTTTATAAGTGTTTGTTATAGTTTTTCATTTGAATTTAGCACAATTTTTGTATCTGGTTATCTTTTTTGGCATCTTTTTTTTCTCATTAATAAGACCTAATCCAAATAATTTAATAGTGTGTGACTTTTTTTTAAATTAAATTATTTGGATTAGGTCTTATTTTCTTTTATTAATTTGTTATAGTTTTTCATTTGAATTTAGCTCCATTTTTGTGTCTGTCTTTTTTTTTCTTCTCATAAATAGGCTGATGCTGTATTTGTGTACTCAATTGTTGCTTTTTTTTTATTAAATTATTTGGATTAGGTCTTATTTTCTTTTATTAATTTGTTATAGTTTTTCATTTGAATTTAGCTCCATTTTTGTGTGTGTCTTTTTTTTTCATCTCATAAATAGGCTGATGCTGTATTTGTGTACTCAATTGTTGCTTTTTGTGTCTGGTTTCTTTTTTGCAGTATTTTTTTTGAATCCTTTTTTTTTTCATCAATTGTTTCCTCACATGCTTGGAATTTTCTTTTTATGCCTGTCCTGGCTTTCAGTTTTATAGATTTCCTCTGCTTGGTTCTTATTTTACCTTTTTTTTTTTGAGCGTCTTCTGTCATGCCTCGGAAAGGCCGTGGAAGACTCACTCCCCTGACCGCTAGGCTATTTCTCTTGTTTACTTTTTTACCAATGCCTATAATTTTTCACCTGAAAGATTTTTTTTTATTTGTTATTCAATAAACTATTATCACTTATTTTTGGTCTTCTTTTTATTTACTTATTTTACTGGGGGTTGGTGGAAGGATGGTCTAAGCCGTTGGTTTTCTACCGCTACGACCCGGGTTCGATTCCCGCATTGGGCACTTTTTTCTGAAAAAATTAAAAAAAAAGCTCCAATGGCTTCTGATTCTTGCAAAAGTCCAACCCCACCAGCAAGCGCAAGTAATCAAACGGGGCTCTGGCACACTTGTACATGCAAAGTCGAACTGCTTTTCATACGTGTACCATTTTCAAAGACCCTGCTTAGGATTAAAACTTCTCAGAAGCATAACAATAGTACCAACCTAGAGGTTAACTGGTGTGGATGCATTCCTCTGGGAGTAAGACTATTGAGAAATTCAGTAGGGAGTTATTTTGCTTCTCCGCATTCTAACACTCCAACTGTTAACACTGTGGAAACACTGACTCATGTTTGGTAAGCAATTTCAGGGAAGAAACTATAGACATTGGATTAAATAAATTATTAATTAAATTGCATTAAATAAAAATTATTAGATTTAAATAAATATCATTCGAGTGAAAAAAAAAGAAAAAATTAACAAATTAGAAAATAAAATTTCGAAAAATACAACTATATTGCAGATAAGATAAGAGGACCTTATTAAAAAATAAATAAACAAACTGTAATTCGACACTATCGATAATTCGACACTTTCGATAATTCGACACTTTCGATAATTCGACCATTTTAAAAATCAAATTTACAAGGTTGATTGTTGTTTAAATACAACTTTGATTTTGCATGCATAAACACAGGCTCTTGTAGCAAGAACCCAACTTTAGTGAAAACTGATGCCTCTTCAGAATGAATGGAAGACTGAAATCTGAAGGAGCAGAAGATATGGGTCATCTTTACATGTATGCTATCCAATGTTCGCACACTTGAAAAAGCTACATATAAAGTTGTCCGTGCGTAAACACAGGCTCTTGTAGCCAAGGTTTGGCCTTGAGCCTTATTTATAGTCATAGCAAAAGCCAACCTTAGTGAAAACTAACGCCTCTCTAGAATGAAGCGAAGGTTGGTATCCGAAGGGGCCAAAGATATTTCAGACACTATACAGTGTGTTCAACTTTGGGCACTGTCAGTATATGTGCTTCAAGGACATGAGAGCACATGCGCTGAAACACCATACGTGTTCCATCGCAAAGATCCTAAAGGCATTGGTGAAAGTATAAATAAATATTTTGGAAATGAAAAAAAAATACATATATATATAAGAAAATAAATTGGAATAAAAATTTACAAACTATATTTCAGAGTGGATACATATTTGAAAGGAAAAAAAAAAAGAAAATTGCAAACAACAAAACTATATTACAGATATGACATGAAAACTAACGCCTCTCTAGAATGAAGCGAAGGTTGGTATCCGAAGGGGCCAAAGATATTTCAGACACTATACAGTGTGTTCAACTTTGGGCACTGTCAGTATATGTGCTTCAAGGACATGAGAGCACATGCGCTGAAACACCATACGCGTTCCATCGCAAAGATCCTAAAGGCATTGGTGAAAGTATAAATGACCCATATATTCTGCTCCTTCAGATTTCAGTCTTCCATTCATTCTGAAGAGGCATCAGTTTTCACTAAAGTTTGCTTTTGCTATGACTATAAATAATATTTGGGTTCTTGCTACAAGAGCCTGTGTTTATGCATGCAAAAGCAAAGTTGTATTTAAACAACAATCAACCTTGTAAATTTGATTTTTAAAATGGTCGAATTATCGAAAGTGTCGAATTATCGAAAGTGTCGAATTATCGAGTGTCGAATTACAGTTTGTTTATGTATTTTTAATAAGGTCCTCTTATCTTATCTGCAATATAGTTGTATTTTTCGAAATTTTATTTTCTAATTTGCTCTCTAATAATATTTATTTAAATCTAATAATTTTTATTTAATGCAATTTAATTAATAATTTATTTAATCCAATGTCTATAGTTTCTTCCCTGAAATTGCTTACCAAACATGAGTCAGTGTTTCCACAGTGTTAACAGTTGGAGTGTTAGAATGCGGAGAAGCAAAATAACTCCCTACTGAATTTCTCAATAGTCTCACTCCCAGAGGAATGCATCCACACCAGTTAACCTCTAGGTTGGTACTATTGTTATGCTTCTGAGAAGTTTTAATCCTAAGCAGGGTCTTTGAAAATGGTATACGTATGGTGATACAGTGCATGTGCTCTCATGTCCTTAAAGTAGTGTAGTTCTGTTGTTTGCAATTTCATTTTCTGATTTGTTAAAATTTTTCTTCTATAGTTTCTCACCTGCGGGTCCTTCGGGTAAACCCGGGGCGTTGCCCGGGTCACTCGGCTAGTCTACTATGATATAAGCCTAAGTATATATATATATGACATAATAAAAATATGATTTTTATTATTCATAAAATAATTAAAATTCTATAATCACAGAGTTAAATTTTAAAATGAAAAGGAATCCTTAACAAAAGGAATACAACCCAATATTGTTTTTGTTTGTAAATAGATAATAACATCGTTAGTTGTATGTATGCAAAAACTGTTTGCTTTAAAAAATAATCAAAATAATAAATATTTTTTTGTGACAAAAGTTATCATTCATTTTTACCATCCACGACTGCATGAATTGGTAACGTAAATAGAATATACGTCCTTTTTTATGACATATATATATATATACATATAGAGGCATATATTTTGTAGATATTTCTCTTTCTACTTAAGAGTCCACACTGTCAATATTGATAAGGGATTGGCTCATCTGTAGCTGACTTCATCAAAATGTTGACAATATTACCCAACAAGTGCTTATTGGTGTGAAAAATTATAGAATAGAAACGATTTATCAAAAATTTGGAAATTCCATCTAGAATTAATCTCTTATTAAAATTTATTTGGCTCTTTTGCTAATGGGTAAGTGGCATTAGTATCAGTTCTCTGGATAAAAGAAGTAAATTACATTTATATACGTACATTACTAGTTTTCCACATTGTTTCGCCTTCTCATGCAATTCTGGCCTTAACTACCCGTTTCATGATTTTTCAGGATGCCTGAATGTCCAGTTTTTCGGTCGTTGAGGTAAAGCTTGCACCACGCTGACGCTGATTATTTAAGAATGGGTATTTTACCAATTCTGGAATAATTAAAAATCAACGAATAGTTGATATTTATTCCGATAGATGGCACAAGCCATCAGCAATTTTCAGTTGCACGATAAGGAGATGACTTTTTTTCCTAATTTATACACTTATCCCAGTCCCATTTGTACAATTTCCCACATTTATATATAATTTATATTACATAAGACATTTTAATTATTTTTTTGCATGAGTACATTCTCTTAAACTTGAACTATGCAAATGAACCTGAAAGAGGAAATATTTCTAAAATATATAGCCACTCTATATATTCTAACAAACTTTTCACCTTTAAATACGATCGACATGGTTGACTTTCTGTCGTCTAATTTAGATACTCTATGTTATAATTACTAAAAAATGAAAGTATTAAGCATTTTATATTCGTATACGTGTTTTTATTATGATGTATTAGCGCGCCTTCTGTTATTTAAATTCGAAACTATTATAGAAGCATATGATTTTTTTAAGTATGGCGCGCTAATGCATCATAATATTATAGTTCTAATAAAAAACTCTATTTTGATGTTTGCGGAAGAGCGATTGCTCAAAGCATATTATATATTTATAATTCTATGTATTTCTACTGTCCTTAAAGCGTATGTCCATAGTTCATATAAAATACCCATTCCAAGAGTCTAGCCTCAGTATCACTATAAAATGAAAACCTAAAAATGAAATATAACATCGGTATGGTAGATTAAACTCCGAACCCGCTGGGAGGGTTCACCACTGATGAGCCAGGCACTCTCATTAATTTTCAATTGTGGTAAGGGCAGTATAAATTGTTTAACTTTTAAAATAATTATACGCGTCTATAATAGTTTAGAATTTTCACTTGTTTTTATAAAATATCTTAAAAGTACGCTTCAATATTTTCTGACACCTAAATGTTCTGTTCTGAACGTTGTTTAAAGCACGACTAAATCTTTGTCTGTTCCGTCAATAATCAATCCACACATCTGGGTTAGCAGAAATGATCGCGTATAGGTCCGAACTCGGGAACAGAACATTACAGGGAGGTCACGCCCCTTTCCCATTATGTTTTATTCCAATCTATCAAAACATTTAACATTTTCTCCTCCCCACTTCAAATAGTTTTTCTATCTTTCTTCAATGTTTTTTTTTAGATTAAAACAAAATACTTTTTTTGTTTGGAATTTCTGATCTAAATATTCATAGAATTCTCTCAGCTTCTGGTGAACGTGAACGCCAGTAAGAATTTTTATCTGGGTGTAACTACAAATGTTTCAGCTACATCAATATAAATACAT
Source organism: Cordylochernes scorpioides (assembly GCA_030710605.1). NCBI lineage: Eukaryota > Metazoa > Arthropoda > Arachnida > Pseudoscorpiones > Chernetidae > Cordylochernes > Cordylochernes scorpioides. The sequence continues at coordinate 55,596,144 of CP092876.1, forward strand.
AAAATAGCTGACAACCAGCAAAGGTTTGAATTTAGGTTTACCCTTACTCTAATCTTACTTTAATCTATATACAATATATAAAAAACGAAAGAAAAAAATAAAAGATAAAAAGATCAGGTGTTGAAATCAATATTAAAAATGGCATATCCTGACCAGGAGCACATGTGCTTTACAGAAGGCAGAGCGCCATCTGGTGGAACAGAAATCAACTAAACATTGATTTAGCCTGTTCCCTGATATTTGGCCAACCCAATTTCTTGATAAATCAAGAAAAGCCATCCACGAACGCGTTTCGCGCTTTTTGGCGCTCGTCAGTGTGGAGTAGGCTGAACCACTGTGACCAAAAGATATTTTTGGTCCCAGTGGCTTCTTGAAAAACCAAGAAATGGGTATTAAATGTGCTCCTTGTCAGGATATGCCATTTTTAATATTGATTTCAACACCTGATCTTTTTATCTTTTTTTTTTCTTTCTTTTTTATGTGCTAAGCGTATTTACGCAAGGTTGGCCTTAAATACCCATTTCTTAGTTTTTCAAGAAGCCACTGGGACCAAAAAATATTTTTTGGTCACAGTGGTTCAGCCTACTCCACGCTGACGATCGCCAAAAAGCGCGAAACGCGTTCGTGGATGGCTTTTCTTGATTTATCAAGAAATTGGGTTGGCCAAATATCAGGGAACAGGCTAAATCAATGTTTAGTTGATTTCTGTTCCACCAGATGGCGCTCTGCCTTCTGTAAAGCACATGTGCTCCTGGTCAGGATATGTCATTTTTAATACAACATATATAGATAGATTAACACCAGCAAATAATTGTATCGTTGTTTACCTACCAATGCTTGATCTATACCCCATAATAATAGTGTATCAAACGATATATTAACACAAGCAAAGTTTTTTATATGCGTTTACTACCAATTTTTAAACTATAGAATAAGAAATATCTAAAGTAAGATGACCACCAAGAGTGTTATGATCACAAATGTTTCATTTATATCATTATTAATCAAGTTGAAAAGTCTTAAAACTGTTGAGCCTTTTTAATCATGTTTTTACAATGTATTTTACCCATCCTTTAACTGATGGCAAGACTTTGGTTTCTATCTTCAGTCGTCCACAAATGTACTCCAAAAGGGTTCTATTCATCTGGTACTTCCAATTCTTTCCTCAATAAATTTTAGTCATGTCTCAACACAGATCCATAGTTGCACAGTTACCGTTTGCATAGATTTTTAAATGCGGCATCTTTAGCCTTATAGATATCTACAAATAAATTGAGAAAAAAGCATCTCCTGATCAAGCAACTAAAGGTTGCTGATGACTTGCGCTATCTGTCGGAATAAATAGCAACTAATCGTTAATTTTATTTATTCCAGAATTGGAGAAAAATCTCTTATTGATTAATCAAGATAAGCTTACCACGCAACTTTTAGTTGTAGATAAGATGTATTTTCTTAATTTATTCACCTGAACACCCCCCCAGTATGATTTCACTTTTGTACTCAATTTTTCACATCTACATATAATATTGAATAAATTGTAACGCCTTGTGCCAATTGCTTTAATTTTAATTTGCTTCTGACGAGGACAAAAGATATTTGTCGAAACTTCGATATGATAAAAAGATTACTGGCAAAAACATCTTCAATTTTAAGAATCTAGATATAATTTTTTTGTTTTCAAAAACATTTATATGACAGGGTGATAAAGTCGATTTTTAAAAGTCAATCTACATATCGTATATTCCAAATTATTTTATTTCTTTCAGAAGAACCAACATTAGAATGCTATGAACTTTCAACCCGAGTAGCGTGTCAAAGCGGTATCCTTTCGCTGCGCCGAGACACTGGTTCTAAACGCCGAAAACGTGATATTTTATAAAAGATACAGAAGAACTGCACCTTATTTTATCGGTATACTCTAAAATGGCACTAATTTCATTTAGCTAGTGGTGTGGAAGGAAACAAACAAATTATAAGGGAGTTTAATGTATACCAGTAGTTACTTGATTACGTACTATGTGGGTTTTAAAAAAAGTAACTAAAATAAGATTAATGAACATTGTCTAATACAAATTTATTTATAAATTGAACCCTTCGGTCAGTTAAAGTTTTATTTTCTCAACGGTTCAACTAAAATATGTTGTCTTCATCAGGAGAAACCTGACGAAGACAAAAGAGCTTTGTTGAAACGTTGAGGAAATAAAACTTCAACTGGCCGAAGGGTCTAATTTATAAAGAGATAATGAATTACGGTCAGGCAACCTCTATATTCAAGATAATACTAATTTGACGTAGGTATAGAAATTCATACTGATAAAGAAAGAATAAAATAAGTTGAAGCTTATAAGGCTTATTCCAACTATCAGACGGATTCATTAAACCCAGATGAAATTTGCATAGTATGATGATGCACATCTCTCATCGAATTAATATAAATTTCAAAACAAATATGTAAATAAGAAGGTCTTATTCAACATCTTCCATGGCTGGAGAGAGTATTTTTCTTTCAGGAAATCAAGTTTCAATTTGTTTATCACTTTGAACAATCAGAATGAGTTATAGAAGAAGAAATACAAGTCGAGAAGAAGAGCCTCTTTTTTTTGCTTATGCCTAGTACACGTGTACAGGCCATGATAATCATGGTGGGTAGAAGTAGGCGACTGCCTTTAGTGTATGTGTGTCTACACATGTGAAAAGCAGTTCGACTTTGCACTTACAAATGTGCCAGAGCCCCGTTTAGAGCCTCTTTTAATAGAAGACACTCTTCGCGCCGACTTAGAATGCGTATCGAATCAAAGAAGAGCATTAGAAATTTAACTTCTTCTAACATCAAATCAGACTTATTATATCAGAGATATATCACTTTGAATCTGCCCAACGATATTTCTTCTTTCCATTTACTTCTAACCACGTATCGCTAGTTGTGTATTTTGTTATTCTTTAATAGCGCAAGCATCACGGAATATTAATACCAATTTATAAATAAACAAATTTTACAACATACGTATCTATTGTATATTATTTATTATCTATTGTATATGTAATATTATTTTCACCTTTTAATTTTTTAACCGATTTAGTATTTTCAATGTATAGTAGAAATGAAGCATTGATGTGTGAGTAATGAATAAATTTGTTGTAAACATTATCTGTAGGACATTTGGTAAAATATTGAAAGAGTAAATATTCATATCCCAATAAAATGTATTAAGATGCATTAGCGCGTCATCTGTTATAAAAATTCGAAACTATTATAGACGCGTATAATTCTTTTAAAAATAAAATAATTTCAAATCTTATGCCCATAGTTCATCTAAAATATCCATTCCAAGAGTCTAGCATCAGTATCACTACTAGAATATTATCACTAAAAGAAAGATCGAAATATGCAATATAACAGCGGTATGGTAGATTAAAATGGCCAAACCGCTGGGAGGGTTCACCACTGATGAGCTAGGCCCTCTCAATAAATTTTCCATTGCAGTAAGGGCAGTAGAATTTGTTTTATTTTTAAAAGAATCATACGCATCTATAATAGTTTGGAATTTTCATAACAGATGGCGCGCTAAGACATCATAAAATATATTATATTTAAATATACTGTTAAACATGTCTATAGCGCCCCCTCTAAATAGCGTCTCCCTTTCTATAGCGCCCGATTTTTAATACATAGTACGATGCGATTTACATTAAAAGTGGCCTGTCTATAGCACCCCCTCTCTATAGCACCCTATTTTGGTGAGTCCCAAGAGGGGGCGCTATAGACAGGTTAAACTGTATATCTAGATAATTGAATCGCCCTGTCATCCGAGAGACGTTCTCCATCATCGGCCGGCCGCCGGACTTGTAGTGCTGGATCTTTCCAATTGGTCTCGAGGACCACGCCATCAACATCTCCTCAGCGGCGAAGTACGCGATCTATGTATTCTTCGTAGATCGCGAAATTCGTGGTGTCGCTGGAGACCCACTGGCGATTCTCCACCAAACTCTGCAGCGGTGGCAGAGGCGCCATATTCATTGTACATAGTGTACATAATGCATATATATATTTAATTATATTTTTTAGTAGTGCAGATTGTGTACTTTGAATGTATTGACAAGATGTCAATAAAATTATTTTAATTGTCAAAATTGTCTAGATAATTAAATTTATATATTTTCAGAAATTTTAAATGGGGAAACTATATATATTTTTAGGGAAATACAGGAGACATCTGTAAACCCAATCCTTTCAATGGAAGCAGGCATTGTTTGAACTTGAGTAAAAGCCTCCCTTTAAAAATAATGTCTTTTGCTCTACTTTTAGGTATTAATAAATTTCTCTAATATATTATATATATAAAACCTTACGAATAAAGCCTTATAAAAATAAAACAATTATGTTTAAAATGTAATTATATTATTATATATCTATAGGTTTTATAATATATATATTATACCTTTTAGAATAACATTATATTTACAATATATTAAATAAATGCTATTTGTGAGCGAAAATACAAATACAAAAATCCTACTGTTGAACTAACATTTGGTGATCTTGGTGTGGGGATTTCGGTATAAAGATTATAATTCATATTCTTATAGAGATTATTGAAATTTGTTTATCACCGATATCATAGAATCTTTGGTGATAAAATACGAAAAAATATTAAAGGAAGACATCAATATATTTAGACTGCATGCTTCAACTATAATTCACTTATTCATAGAATCAATAATATGGCTGAAACAATTGATGATGCTAATGAAACTTTTAATAATTTTTCCCATTTGGAAATCTATATTATTTTCTTTCGTCCCAAATTTTATACAATACTGAATTCATAAAAACCCTATTGAAATTGTGGAGAATTTCTGACGAAAATCGGGGCAACGGATGATCCTAGATTCTCCTCTGTGGAAAATAAAAAATCAAGATTGATAGAATGTCCACTCTTTCACAGCTATAGTAGTAATATTTTTTTCCAATCAGAGAAATGTGCGAATTTGTATATTGCAAAGACAAGTATGTAAAATTTTATAATTTTTGTAAATTCATTTTAGAATTTTTTTCTGTTGAAGAAACCCGACTTCTTAGTTTTAATATATACCGATTTTCTTTTTCGTATTTTCCTCAAATTAATCTGATAAATTGTATTTATTCTCAAATAGCCCAAGCTGGGCGTTTGAAATGTCAAATAAAAATAAAAACAAATATTTAAAAAATATTTATAAAAATGACCGCTATCTGTTCTTTTTATGTAGCTTTATGTTTAAAACCTTCTATCAATACATTCAATCATCACAAATTTTATTATTTTTGTCTATTTTAAAACTTGTTTATATTCTTCTCGTAAATTCTAATCAAATTTTACAAAAACACTTAATATTTTATAGAGCAATTCGAAACGACGTAGAAAACTATACAAATTTGGTTGGAAAGTTGTGTGTGTGAATTGTAAAAATATCTACTTTCTGTATGTGAAATATATTTCAAATATCTCGTTTTGTAATATATATTAGATGATCCTTAGTTTGTGAAAGTTGAAATACGTTTTATATTAGAAAAATCTAACGGTGCACTGTTGTGAGTTTTTGGTAAAACATCCTCAAATGTTGTGAGTCTCAGTAAAACATCTTAAAATATAGTTTTTATTTTTGTTACCTTGACTATAATTGAACCTTTAGGCGTGTAACTACATGGAAATGATCGGAGTGAGCTGATAAAGGGAAGGTGGGCATCACTTGGCCCCGTGCCGTGCCAGGAGGCCATCGGTCAGCCGCGGCGATTGGTCCGCAGCCCACGTGCGGAGGGCGAGGGAGGATAATTTATCGGTCCCCTCTCTAACTCGTTAATTTGCCCCATAATTTCGTGTAAATGTGTTAATCTTTGGTGTTTGTAATTTATTGGTTTGCTCGTTTGACATTCTGAGGTCGTCTTTCTTTATGAGCAGGTTACCTAGGTAACTGGTCACTGTCTGGTTTCAAGTTTAGTGTCAGCTAGGATAGTGGTGAATTTCTGTGATCCCAGTTTTACCTCTTCAGCTAGAGCGGTGGGCTAGTTTCAAGTTGAGTTTTGTATTTGTAAGGTCATTTTAGTGTGGCATGTAAGGCATTTAATTACGCTTGCTGCCTAGTTACATGTATAATGGCGGCTTTAGCGGTGGTCGCTGATTAATTCCAAATATAAGGGCGGCTGTCGAGGTGTTCTTGGCGTACAGACATCGGTCTAAGTAGCCCACTATCCATCGCTGTAGAGTGTGAAGTCTATGGGAACTTAAAAGAACATTTGAGAGGCTCGACGAATGGAAATCTTCCAATGGTTCTTGACAACTGTTTGCCTCTCCAAACCACTGTCAAGCGATATGAACCGAATGGTGAATTGTCACAGCCCCTTTCCAGAAAAATTATCAAGGTTCAAGATAAGAAAAACTCCCAACTGTAACAGAGGCGATCTAGAATTCCCTCGCTTGAAATGAGTAGATCCCCAGGAAATAACATCCCGAGGAGCAACAAGAAGTTAAATTCTGAAGGGGCAACAGGGCTCTTCTGGTGGAGTCATATAGAGTTGCAATAACCTCTATACCCCCATTCTAAAGCGCCATGGAGCATAACAAGGTCTAACCGACGCGCCGCCCCGTAATCCACTCTGGATAAGATCAGCCTCCCAATGTTATTTGTGAGGGAACCAAGCGTGCCGGGATACAAATCACCCTAACATTACGTTAGGGAGTGTTTTTTTCTGAGAAATGTGCCTTGGCTCATGACCCGGATGGCGGTTTATAGACGCTGTCTGGTTGACCTATGATTGCAACTGTATTTGGGCGCTTCCTTGTTTCAAGTATAATTGCGGCTGTAGCGGTGGTCACTGTCTGGTTCCAAGTGTAATTAGGGCTGTAGCGGTGATCACTGTCTGGTTCCAAGTGTGATTGCGGCTGTAGCGGAGGTAACTGCCTGGTTCCAAGTGTAATTGCGGCTGTAACGATGGTCACTGTCTGATTTCCAGAGGTAATTACGGCTGTAGCTGTGGTCACTGTCTGGTTCCAAGTGTAATTGCGGCTGTAGCGGTGATCACTGTCTGGTTCCAAGTGTAATTGAGGCTGTAGCGGTGATCACTGTCTGGTTCCAAGTGTAATTGAGGCTGTAGCGGAGGTAACTGTCTGCTTCCAAGTGTAATGGAGGCTGTAGCGGAGGTAACTGTCTGGTTCCAAGTGAAGTTGCGGCTGTAGCGGTGGTTACTGTCTGTTTCCAAGTGTAATTAAGGATGTAGCGGTGGTTACTGTCTGTTTCCAAGTGTAATTAAGGATGTAGCGGTGGTTACTGTCTGTTTCCAAGTGTAATTGCGGCTGTAGCGGTGGTCACTGTCTGGTTCCAAAGGTAATTGCGGCTGTAGCGGTGGTTACTGTCTGTTTTCAAGTGTAATTACGGATGAAGCGATGGCCACTGTCTGGTTCCAACGGTAATTGCGGCTGTAGCGGTGGTCACTGTCTGGTTCCAAAGGTAATTGCGGCTGTAGCGGTGGTTACTGTCTGTTTCCAAGTGTAATTGCGGCTGTAGCGATGGTCACTGTCTCGTTCCAAGTGTAATTAAGGTGGAAGCGGTGCTACGTATCAATTAATCCGCCTTCTACATGCTAGTCTGGAAGCATTTTAAGGCACAATTGACATCTGGACGACGCATGCAAACAGCCCGCTGCATCTGGTAACAGCGCGCCGCTTGCGAGGGAACCAAGGCAGCACCAAACACACCTAAAGCTCCCCCAAGGCTTCAAAAATAGGGGATCATCAGAGATCAAAAGTCTGGCTTTTATCTTTCGAGCTCCCGTTGGAACTGGAAGCGGTGTTACTGTCAGGTTCCAAGGGTAATTACGGCTGTAGCGGTGGTCACTGTCTGGTTCCAAATGTAATTGCGGCTGTAGCGGTGGTCAGTGCTTGGTTCCAAGTGTAATTGCGACTATAGCGAGTGGTCACTGTCTGGTTCCAAATGTAATTTCGGGTTTAGCGGTGGTCACTGTCTGGTTTCAAGTGTAATTTCGGGTTTAGCAGTGGTCAGTGTCTGGTTTCAAGTGTAATTTCGGGTTTATAGCGGCGGTCAGTGTCTGGTTCCAAATGTTATTTCGGGTTTTAGCGGTGGTCAGTGCCTGGTTCCAAGTGTAATTTCGGGTTTAGCGGTGGTCACTGTCTGGTTTCAAATGTAATTGCGGCTGTAGCGGTGGTCAGTGTCTGGTTTCAAATGTAATTTCGGGTTTAGCGGCGGTCACTGTCTGGTTCCAAGTGAAATTTCGGGTTTAGCGGTGGTCAGTGCCTGGTTCCAAGTGTAATTAAGGGTTTAGCGGTGGTCACTGTCTAGTTCCAAAGGTAATTGCGGTTATATCGGTGGTCACTGTCTGGTTCCAAGTGTAATTACGGATGTAGCGGTGGTCACTGGCTGGTTCAAAAGGTAATTGCGGCTCTAGCGGTGGTCACTTTCTGGTTCAAAGTGTAATTACGGATGTAGCGGTCGTCACTGTCTGGTTCAAAGTGTAATTACGGATGTAGCGGTGGTCACTGTCTGGTTCCAAGTGTAATTTCTGGTGTAACATTAGTCGTTGCTTGGACATAATGTTTGAAGTTAACTACTTTTTCTAGCGTTGGTCGCTTCCTAGTTCAAAATGTTACAAACCTGTACGGAATATACGCCAAAGAGAAACACAACCAGGCTGGCAGGTATATAATTGCATAATCCAACTACTGGCTTCATTTAGTAGAATAATCAATTGAATAAGTCTCGTTCTAAAGAAACATACCCTGCGCTCGATCACAACACCGTGTCACCTAGTTAGCTAGATTATATTTTACACTTTAATTATTCATATATATATAATATATATATTTTAACACCTTACACTATGTTCACAATTGATATTGATATAAGACATTTTTTAACAATAATAACAACACATTTGGGAATTATATTCATAAATCTATAATTTTCGATAGGTTTTAATATATATGAGAATTCTGTTTGTCAATTATGTATTATATATATTTCTTAGTATTTTAATACATTCTCTTACACAATAGATCCATATAGATACATGTATTTAGTGTGTGTACATAAATATATTTATTTATTTCATATTTTCCTTCAGCCGTATATAAATCTATATTAGGTAATTAAATCATATATATATTAACCGTATCAATATATAATAGTATTTGCTAGCATTATTAGCCCCTGATTTTAATTTAAAATGTGAAATACACAGACGCTCTCTATAATTCCATGCTTAGTTTTTATTATATTTTATATCTATAAGAAATATTCCTTACATTCTATTCAATGGGTATATATATATATATATATTTTTTTTTGTTTTGAAAATAGAGCAATCCATACTTAATTCATTAGATAATAAAAGGCATATATTGGATTTAATAAAATATTTATTTTGCCAATATTTCGGCTGGCTGAACGCCAACCTTTATCGAGGCATTACATTTTTGTATACACAAACTCAGCCCCGCATGATAACACTATGCGGCGCTGAGTTTGTGTATACAAAAATGTAATGCCTCGATAAAGGTTGGCGTTCAGCCAGCCGAAATATTGGCAAAATAAATATTTTATTAAAACAATATATGCCTTTATTATCTAATATATATATAACAGTAGGGATAAGGTTTACAGCCATTTATACTACTATATGCTAACTACTTATTTATCACATAAATAAAAAACAAACCTCACATGTTTAAACTAAATAACAGATTTTATAAAATTTGAAATTCTCATAACGGTATTATATAGTAAGGGTAGTAGAAATTGTTTAATTTTTAAAAGAATCTGTGCTGAGAAGATGTAAGAAAACATCTACCTATGTTTCCCCACGTGACGCAGCGGAGCGTGACCTCGGCTGCACGGGTGAGTCAGTTGTTGTTTGGCTCTCTGTTAGATGGACATTAAAACATGGTGGCAGCGGTAACTGGATAAAATACGAACCCGTATATCGCAAAATATCGATTTTTGCGTACCTTGGAAGATAATTCAAAATGGCTCAGATTCAACCTCCAGAAACTTTCGACTTCTCGACTCCCAACGAATGGCCCAAATGGAGGAAAAGATTCGAACGATACCTCGTGGTCAGTGGAATGAAGAAGAAAGAGGAGGCGGACAAGATCGATTTGTTCATGTACTTGATGGGCGACCGCGCGGATGATATATTCAGGACCTTCAAGTTCGAAAAGGAGGAAGAGGCAACGAAAATTGATTCCGTCCTCAAGGCGTTCGACAGCCACTTCTGTGTCAGAAAGAATATTATCTACGAACGTGCGAAATTTAATTCAAGAATCCAAGAGGATCGGGAGCCAGTGGACGAATTCATCACTTCATTGTACAAATTGGCTGATAGTTGCGAATTTGAGGGTCTTCATGAGCAGTTGATCCGTGACCGAATAGTGGTTGGAGTGAGGGACAAAGCTTTATCTGAAAGAATGCAGTTGGACAGCGAACTGACTTTGGAAAAGGCGGTGAAAATGGTTCGACAGCAGGAAGCCGTTCGACAGCAGCAAGTCGACCTGCAGCGTCCCTCAACAAGCCAAAAGGTCAATCAGGTGAAGTTCAACTCGAAGAAACAATCACCGAAACAACAACAGCAGCCTTCGAGGAAGAAGGAGAAGTCAGCCAAAACAAGATCACGATGTCCAAAATGCGGAGGTTTCACCCACAGGGAAGGACAGGCTTGCCGTGCTGAAGGACAAAAATGTAACCTGTGTTCAAAAACAGGCCATTTTGCAAATTGCTGCCCAGATAAGCAGGCGAAGACTGCGGAGGTCAAAGCTGTTTCTGAACTTGAAGAAGAAATTGGTTTTCTCCTGGAGGTCTCAGCTGTGGAGGATTCATCTAATCTCGATGATGATGAAGACGAGTGCAGGAGGCGATGGACAGCAGAAATCCAAGTGAACGGGAAACGGGTGAAGTTCAAGCTCGACTCCCAGGCGGATGTTACATGTGTTCCTCTGTGTCTCTTCAAGACGATAATGGGACAGCAACGACTAGTGGAAAGTGACATCAACATTAGAGCTGCGGAAATCTCCGAACTTCAGACTGTGGGTATGTTTATATCAACGCTGCGAAATGGCAGTTATGAAATCAAGGAGAAGATTTATGTCATTCGTCGTTTGAGTGAACCTCTTCTGAGTCGCCGGGCATGTGAGCTCTTGAACCTGGCGAGGCGGATTGAAGTGGTTGCGACGAGAATTAACCCAATCAAGGAATTCCCTGAAGTATTTGAAGGACTGGGACAGATCGGAAACCCTTACGAAATCAAATTGAAACCTGGAGCAAAACCATATGCTGTGCATACTCCTCGACGGGTACCAATACCTTTGATGGAAAAGCTCAGAACAAGATTGGAAGAGCTCGAGAAGGCGGGAATCATAGCACAAGTTAACGTTGCGACTGAATGGTGTGCACCGACTGTGATTGCTGGTAAACCGAATGGCGACATACGACTCTGTGTGGATCTCTCAAGGCTGAACGAACATGTACAGCGCGAAGTGCATCCCATGCCAGTGGTGGAGCACATGCTGGGGCAACTGGGGGAAGCAAGATTCTTTTCGAAACTGGACGCGAACAGTGGCTTTCACCAGATTCCGTTGAGCCCGGACTGCCAGCATTTAACGACCTTCATCACTCCTTTTGGGAGATATAAATACTGCAGGATGCCATTTGGAATATCACTCGCCCCAGAGTATTTTCAGAAAGTTATGTCAATAATCTTGCAAGGCATGGACGGTGTAATGTGTTACCTGGACGATATCCTGATATTTGCCTCCGACCCCAAGACTCACGATCGAATTCTTCGTTTAGTGCTCCGAAAACTGAAAGAGGCGAAAGTTACACTAAACAAGGCCAAGTGTGTCTTCGGCGTGCCAAGAATTAATTTTCTTGGGCACATACTGGATGAAGACGGTATCCGACCAGATCCAGCGAAAATCGAAGCAGTGGCGAAGATGCCTGCTCCGACCGATGTTCATGGCGTAAGAAGATTTCTTGGCATGGTGAACCATCTGGGACGCTTTGTGGAAAATTTATCTGAAATTGTGGCACCACTGAACCAGTTGCTGGTGAAAGGTCAAGACTTCGTTTGGGATTGCAGCCAGGAGCGAGCATTCCGAAAGTTGAAAGAATTGCTCACGACTCAACCCATCTTGGCAGCATACGACGTCAGGAAACCAACTATGGTGTCATCCGACGCATCTTCATACGGCTTGGGAGCGGTACTGAAGCAAGAAGGTAAGAATGGAATCTGGCGACCTGTTGCTTATTCTTCTAGAACTATGACACCTACCGAAAAACGATATGCTCAGATCGAGAAAGAGGCTCTCGCAATTACATGGGCCTGCGAACGTTTTCAAGATTTCCTGCTTGGAAAGCGTTTCCGAATTGAGACCGACCATAAGCCTCTCATTCCTCTATTTTCGACGAAAGAATTGAGTTCGCTGACCCCAAGACTGCAACGTTTCCGAATGCGTATGATGAGGTTTGGATTCGAAATAGTGCATATCCCTGGAAAGGAGCTGCTCGACGCCGATGCATTATCCAGACAACCACTTCTTACAACCGAGGGAGGTGAAAACGAACGGCAAACCTCAGCGCATATAAATACAGTTCTCTCGAGTATAACCGACAAAGACGAGATGTTGACGAAGATTTTTGAAGCTCAACAAGAAGATACGACCCTGAAAGCAGTAGTCAACTACCTTGAGAAAGGCTGGCCAGATAAGAAGAAAATGTCACAGGCTCTGCTCTCTTATTGGCATGTCAAGGATGAACTCGGCGTTCAAAATGGACTACTGATGCGTAGCTGTCGTCTTGTTATTCCAGCAAGTATGAAACTGGAGATCCTAGATAAGTTGCACGCTGGGCACTTCGGGATTACAAAAACAAGACTTCGCGCACGTGAGACGGTATGGTGGCCTGGAATTTCGGAAGAGATCGCGGAAACTGTCAGAAAGTGCAGTGTCTGTATCCAGGAAGCCGTCTCAAAACATGAACCTTTGATACCAACCAACTTTCCTACACGACCGTGGCAAAAGATTGGAATGGATTTGTTCAAGTTCGAGAATAAGTGGTATCTAGTCGTAATTGACTATTATTCTCGATATCCTGAAATGGTTCAGCTGGATCGGCTCACAGCCAGTGTGGTGGTGCGTGGTTGCAAATCCATATTTGCCCGACATGGAATCCCAGAAACTGTTGTAAGCGATAATGGGACGCAATTTGGAGCTGCTCGTGAATTTGCAAATTTCGCAAGGCAGTACGGATTCACACATGTCACTTCAAGTCCTCGATTCCCGCAGAGCAATGGGATGGCAGAAGCAGGTGTGAAAATTGCTAAGTTGATCCTCAAGAAAAATCAAGACCCATCGCTTGGACTCCTGGAGTATCGATCGACCCCTTTGGAGAACGGTTACAGCCCTGCTGAGCTTCTCATGGGACGTAAACTCCGAACGACCTTGCCAATTGCACCAGGGAATCTTAATCCAAAGTTGGTGGACTCTCAGACCCTGAAAAGAAAGGAGGGGAGAAGGAGAAAGGATATGAAATCCAGATATGATCGACGCTGCGGAGCTACGGACATGGAGGAGCTATCCGAAGGTGACACTGTTTGGATTGCAGATATGCGAACCTGGGGGATTGTAAAGAAGAAAGCATCGACACCAAGGTCGTATATGGTTGATACTCCAGTTGGGACTTTACGTCGAAACAGGTTCCATCTACGAAAAGGATATGCAGTGCAATATCCAGCCGACCCATCGACGCCGACCTTTTCGGGGGAGGAACTGGTTGAAAATGAAAAGACCCCAGTTGTGGATTATCCCTCTAACGACTCAGAAGACGGCCAGATAAGAACCCGGAGTGGACGAATTGTTAAACCTGTGGATCGCCTTCATTATTAATTATATTATGCATTTAAAGTTTGTAATGTATATATATATTTCAAGTCTTAAAAAGGGGGATGTGCTGAGAAGATGTAAGAAAACATCTACCTATGTTTCCCCACGTGACGCAGCGGAGCGTGACCTCGGCTGCACGGGTGAGTCAGTTGTTGTTTGGCTCTCTGTTAGATGGACATTAAAACAGAATCATATGCATCTATAATAGTTTCGAATTTTCATAACAGATGGCGTGCTAATGCTTCATATGTATACCGTTATGAGAATATTAAAATTTATAAAATCTGTTATTTAGTTTAAACATGTGAGGTTTATTTTTATTTATGTGATAAATAAGTAGTTAGCATATAGTAGTATAAATGACTGTAAACCTTCTCCCTACTGTTGAATAGATGTCAATAAACTATATTTAATTGTCTATAGTAATATAAAGAAAAAAAGTAACACCAGCAAAACCTTTTTTCTTTATTCAACTTTATTCAACTATAAATACAAAGCGCGATGTCCCCCCAACGACACTGGCGCCCAAAGGAAAAGCAATACAAGAGAGAGAGAGAGAGAATCTATTTATATATCCAAAAACATATGCACAAAGGCATTTACCATATTCTTGAAATTGGTTTCAAACAAGCATACTATATAAATAGGTAATTTGATTTAAACACACATCAAAATAAAGAAAAAAACATTATATACAGCACATACAGTTACAATTATACCTAACACTTGAGATTATTTAAAAACTTTGATATAAATTTACAAAATCGATTGAATTCAATGTATGAAACCCTGCTGGATATCAGTTCTCTTGGATCGGTACAGAGAATACCGTTACTAAGTCTGTAGTCTTGAAATGCTGGGCACTCAAGTAAAAGATGAGTAGAATCTTGAATGCGGCATCCACAAAAACAGCCCGGATCCTCCGATGCGCGAATTCTTTCCAGAAAACTCCCGAAATTACCATGGTTGGTTACAAATTGTGTGTTGTGGAAATTAGGGCGAAAATAATTTGGAATACCCCGGTTGAAAAAACTTGTAAATGTCTCGTTTGTATTATTCAGTAAGAGCGACATTCTTTCGTCTATATAGGATTTAATTATAAAGGGAATATCGATGTTGTATTTATACTACTATATGCTAACTACCTATTTATCAGATAAATAAAAAATAAACCTCACATGTTTAAATTGAATAACAAATTTTATAATTTTTTTGAAATTCTCATAGCGGTATTATTCGATACAGAATTAGCTTGCTATTCTGACTCAAAGTTAAATTCAAAACCTGTATTTCTTACTATTTTACTTTCCCTATTTTCCAAAAAAAATGTAATATTAATATATATATGAAAGAAGTGGGTAATTTCAAATACTACACAAGGGGAAAGCCTATAAATGGTGGATTTATAGCAACGACAACTGTATTCCAATCGAAGGATGCTCTGAGTGGTTTAATTTGAGCCAGCGTCATGTCATTTTAAATCGAGGATAAATATAGGGGTGAAGTGGGATTAGGCCTAATGACCTCAATGGATGGATTGAAAGGAAGAGGATAAAGGTCGGCAACACTGCTGCCTGGGGAGAGATTTCTTCTACCGTGGTGATACAGCTCTGTCATCACTGGGGAGACAAACCTGTAGATGGAATCAATTGTCAGAGCATGAAGTTGTATTCGAAATAGTAATTACACAATATGTGGATATATTTACTATTTATGTGTTTGAAACGCCTGTATATCAGCTTTTTTTACATCGCACATGTCGTATATATATAACGAATTATTTCAAAATTTAAAACCTGGAGTTTATTACAGTTTGGGGATTGTTAGAATAGTTTATTTATAAATTTAACATTTCAGGTTATAAACATATATATATCGTTCTCATGACACATTTCTCGTTATGCGTATAGTCCGTCCGTTTAGAGGCTAAAAACGGATAACACCTTTTTTTATTTTGACTATTTCTTTAACACTTGGCTCTAAATGATCAAATATATTGATATATCAGCTTCAAAAATAATTTATAAAATTATATTCATATTTTTATAACCGTATACAGATTTAGAATACAACCTTCAAAACCATTCAAATTTTCTTTTAAAATCTCTATCTTTTTAATATTTTAAATAATGCTTTCTTCTAGCAAGAAATATCATTTAAGAACTGGTAAAAGAAATTATATGGGGAAAATGGACACCAATCAAAATAAACGCTTAAACTGAGCAGAAGAAAGAGGCAACCTTCCTTTATATAGCTCCAAATCCCTCTGCCAAAATTTCAATAGCTAAACTAATCATTTATTTCGCATATCTTGATGTATGTTAACAATTATATAAGTCACCAAAACTCTCTTTCAGACCCTTCTGTCTTTTTTAAAAATTACATAAGAGAACTTGGCTCGTCGGTCGTGAACCCCTCTGCAGTTTCCCCGAATTATCTCCAAGACCGTTCTACTTTTGTATTAGAATATTTTCTTATATAGTTTATGTAATATATCAGGAAGGTATATATTAGGTATATTGAGGGAGTATATTGATGTAAACCTATTTATGTTTATCAGTATTAAAGATAGAAACCGATCCATTTATATAAGGCGAAAACAAAATCAACATTTATAAGATATGAGATAAGCAATGATGGAAGTTTCCAGAGAATAAAAATATAAATAATATGAATATCAAAATTAATAATCTGTAATATAATATAATAAATACGTTGCTATAATATAATAGTATAGGTTTGGAGATTAATTTGGCAAAGCTGTTAAGAGAGTTCACTACTGATGAACGAATCTCTCTCTTCTGATCATTTTATGATCGCAGTAAGGTCTGCGAAGTTAGGAATGATAATTGATTTATTAAGAAACATAAAAGCCTAAAATATGCTAAATTTATCAATAGACTATATACATTTTATTTGGTTTCTATCCACTCTCAGAAAGAGTAAATAAATCAATATATAAATAATTGTATAAAAAGGTTAGGACATAACTAATAGGAAGTTTCAGGTAGAAAGGGAATATGACGCTTCCACATAAAATTGGTTTGGGACAAATCCTTTCGAGATTAAATTGTAAAAAATGATTTGCATATGTAATTTGGGCAGGCGGTAATGTTATAATAAATATTACTAAAATATTCATTTAAAATCTTGGAATTACCTTTCATTTGCATTGACAAAAATTTATTTTCTATGCATAATTTATATTTTTTCTTGAAGATGTTGCTCTCTCTAATGAAGATCTGCCTGAATTACTTATAAAAATACTTGTATTTCTTTGTGGAGAATTAAAAAATTATTCCTTTTTTACAATTATTGTAACTCGTTACCTATAGGATATAATCTAGCTAAATCTTGTAGAATATTATATAATTTATGCGTAGGTGATTTTTGTGTTACTCAGAGATACGTGGATAATTAAATACAACATAACAGCGTGCCATCTAAGGATTGGAAGATAAAGTATTCGGCGCTGGGTATACTGGTTACGCTTGTTGAAATATTTACACAATCACTACTGTGATAAAAAATATTTTGACATGTTTTGACTCATCAATGGTGAACACTTCCAGCGGTTTATCCAGTTTTATCTGCCGTATCACTCTAATATTGTTTTGTGCTGATTGGTTTTGATGGTGATCTATTTATGGTAAATTTTGTTATTCTCCGAGAACTATCATTTTGTACAAACGGTTCTCAAGAAATATAGAAATATGAAAACAGTGTTTCTGGTAGAGATATTTCATGAAATATCTACATATTTCTTTTCGAAAAATGTAGAAATATAAAAAGAATTTGGTTAAGGAATATTTTGAGAACTATATACTTAAGCTTTTTTCTAAAAATGCGGAAATATAGCCACGTTCTGGTAGAGGTATTCCAAAACCTATGTTCATACGCTTTTCTCTCTGAAAATGCGGAAATATATAATCACAATCTCTAGTGAAGGTATTTCTCTTGCTGAAATTTTAGAAATGTAAGTGTCGTCACCCAGTATACAATACTGTGTAAACGTAATCTAGGTAATTTGGAAATATACATTAAAATAAGGATTATTTAGATTTAAATTTGATATTGATTGCTTTTTACCAAATAAATTACTTCGCCTGATGTATCACGGTCAATATTGAATAATACATCACATTGGTTGTTGAATAATTACTAAATAATTGAACAGAAGTCTGCAGGTTATCTGGGAAACTCACTCTATCCTGCTATAGACTGTGAGTATCATCATCACATTGAATTCTTTAATTTGCAATATGGTAGGTTGTCTATGTTGCTACATCGACTAAATACCTTTTTCGGAATCACTTCATGTTAACGACTTATCATTTATTTTTATGGCATCGGGGAAAATTGGTTTCTATTTCATTCGGCGGAATATATTAACCATTTGTAAACCAGTGCCACGTCTCATAGTCCTAAACGTCAGTTTTCTTGAACCCGAGGGCCCCGTCTCAAGGGACAAGGCTTCAGTTCGCTTGAACCCGAGTGTCCCGTCTCAAGGGACAGAGCTTCAGTTCGCTTGAACCCGAGTACCCCGTCTCAAAGGACAGGGCTTCAGTTCGCTTGAACCCGAGTGTCCCGTCTCAAGTGACAGGGCTTCAGTTCGCTTGAACCCGAGTATCCCGTCTCAAGGGACAGAGCTTCAGTTCGCTTGAACCCAAGTGCTCCGTCTCAAGGAACAGAGCTTCAGTTTTCTTGAACCCGAGTGCCCCGTCTCAAAGAACAGAGATTCAGTTCGCTTGAATCCGAGTGCCCCGTCTCAAGAGACAGATGAAACGGCTTGTAAATCTCTACCGAATGGCCGACGAAAATTTACTTTTATAACGGAGAATTAGGGGCGGAGCTCGTCATTTTATTAGCGTTTTTCTTTCGTTTTATTGTTTAGGAAAGATTCTAACTTTCTAGATGGCAACTTTACTGTAAACGCTAGCGTAACTACATGTTATACTTTAGAATATTCATAATTAGGGGCTTGTTATTTATTTTTAAACGATTTTAATGAAACTCTGTGATAATATTATAATGTGATAATTTCATTGAAATATTTATGATAATAATGATTACGTTGATTCATTATTAAAATATTTTGATGGTGATTTGGAAGATGTCACAGAAAATAACACACACACACAGAGACCTTTCTAATATTCTTTAATTCATTTCACTAATGAATAACTATACAGTATCAAGCGCTCTAGCTATTTTAGATAGATTTTTTATGTTTCTAAAACATTTCTATCAACAATATTTGAAGAAACCAAATACATGTGCAAAAAAGGTATCTCTAAAAAAGAGTTATTCCTTATCTTTCCACCAGTGAAGCACAAAGCAACAAAAATTGATTTATTGGTATTTGGAGATTTTATTTTTGAAATTCGTGTTTTTAGTTTCAGAACTATTCTCATGGAAGTATTTCCAAGAGATCTTTTTTCGCATAATTTCTTATGAACCTTCTTTATTCTCTAACACAAGAATATCATCACAGATTGAAACAATAGATCAAGTTTATCGTAAGGATAGAGGCTGCCTGGCTAGCATTCATAGCTTTTGAAATTAAAGATACTTCGGCCAGTAAATCTTTTTTTTATCTCGACGTTTCGACAAATATCTTTTGTTCTCGACAGGAGCGAACAAAAATGAAAACATTTGGCAAAGCGTTGAAAATCATTCTTAAGGCTGCAAAGGCGTTCTCATGCGATTCTGACAAGGAAAAGATTTTGTCGAAACGTAGAGATAATAAAAAGATTTACTGGTCGAAGTTTATTTAATTTTAAGATGTCAAGTTTGGTCATTTCTTCATTTTAAAAATAAATATTTAACAAAATATTATGACTTCTTATTGAATGTAAAAACTTCGAATTTGATATAATTTACAAGAAAACCATGATAAAGATTATTCTAAGCTTGAATAGAAATTCAAAAGGGAACTGATGAGAAGGGTCTTGTTTTCTCCTACATAATCAGGCACTCAAAAAAGGGGTGTGAGTTAAAACAAGATGAATTGAAGACTGAATAGCAAACTCTTTCTTCTATATTTTGATCCAAAACATGGTTTAAGAGATAGATTAGCGTACAGAGTTCACAAAGATCAAAATTGATAGAAAATAACTCATAGCATTTGTTCCAGAATTCTGACATTTTTCGCTCTCTATGGCTGTTTTGAGACTATTCATACTTTGGTAATAATATACAAATAAAATTCACATATTTTTGCTTATATTTAATGTAATTTTGATCAATAATTATTCGAATAATTTCAACTCTAAATCGGCTATTAAGTTACGAGAATTTTACTGAATTTGCAAATATTACAATAAAACGCAGGCTTCAAGGATGGGTTTCCTATTTTTGATAAATATCTTCTCAAGCTTTCGGGTAGTGTCAGCCCTTCTACAGGAGTATAGAAACGAAAATATTTTATTTGCTCCTTTAGAAGGGTTTACAGTACCCGACTGTTTGAGAAATATTTAGTAAATTAAGAAATTTATTCTCGGAGCCTGCGTTTTATTGTGATTTAAACATTAGAGGATTCTTCCGATATAATTGTAAAAGTCGGCTTTGATGTTCACACTCTCTACACATGACAGAACCACTATCTTAGGATTTATAAAGAAACCAAAGATAATTAGAGACGAAGAAATATTATGTGGAGTCATATGTCGAACTTCATATAATTTCTCTGTTTCTTATCACACGCTATACACGTATATACGTTCAAAATACACATTTACTCCATTGGATCAAAATTCGTTTAAAAATAGACTGAAATAATTCACATATAAATATTGAATCATACATATTTATCACTTTTCATCTGGCACATAAATAACTATTTTTATATATCACTAATATATTAATTTTAAATATTAGGTTAAACATATTAAAATGATTATAAATAAATATACACCTGTTATATGACATTTACAACAATTTATGGATTATTTCACCATATAAAATACAAATGTAGACTGTTCTCTCTTCATTGTAAAAATGTTTCATTGCTGAAAAGAATGAAGAAATAATTTTAATTCGTATGAAAATTCGAAACTATTGTAGCTCTCATATTAATTTTTCCATTGCAGTGAAAAAAGTAGAAATTGATTTATTTTTGAAAGAATCATACGCGTCTAAAATAGTTTCGAATTTTTATAACAGATGGCGCGCTTATGTATCAGAATTTAATTCGTAAAAAAATATTGAACGCTAAATATTTTCAAATATAATTTACAGATGGCGCTGACTATCTCTTTATATTTAAAGGGCTGTTATGTAAATATTTATTCAATTGATTTGCATGATGCATATTTAGGTGATCTATAAAGCCTGCTTTTCTTACAGACCAAGAGTAGTTAAGTTTTAGCATTTCAAACATCCATAATCATTTACGTTTTCTATGAATAACTTTTGTATTGAAAAAGAGAAATGTTCGTGATAAATATATAATATCTAACATAAATATACATTTTCAAACATCATTATTATAATATTTAATCATTATTAATCACTAAGCCTAAAAATGCACAAACATAGATCCTTTAAGAAAAAGGCATCTTCTGATCATGCAACTAAAATCCCATATCAATTTTACTTTTGCACTATTTTTCACATATATTTTTTAAAAAGACATGTGCTCCTGGTCAGGATATGCCTCTTTTATTTTTAATAGATGCGCTTCAGCTTATTCATTTTCATACAAGAGCTTTTTAACTCTTTTAAATTTCAAATATTGAATATAAACGTTCTAAATCCCAAACGCACAACTCAATTCCGACCACATCGATGTTAACGACTGGTATTAGAGCTGAGAAGCCACAGTAAGAAGAAGTAATTCCCCGCGTCCACACATAAAAACACCCAAGAATGCTGTCAAAAACAGGATGCAGCCAGGCGCACTTTGAAGACACACTCGCTTGTCTCAACCAGCACAGTTCCATCAACGCCTCGGTATAGGAATTCACAAATATTAAACTTTCAGACATGTATATACACAGGTATCAATATAATAGATATATAAACTTTAACAATAAATATATTTTATTATATTATGATGCATTAGCGCGCCATCTGTTATGAAAATTCGAAACTATCATAGACGCGTATGATTCTTTTACAAATTAAACAATTTACACTGATCTTATTGCAATTGAAAAATTAATAGGAGGGTCTGGCTCATCAGTGGTGAATCCTCCCAGCGGTTTCGCCAATTTAATTTACCATACTATATTTATTATATTGAAAATCTAGATTTCGAATAATGAAGTTCTCCTACTGGTTTAAGAGTTTGTATCTCTCCCCTTGACATTGTAAAGCCAGTAGAAGAGCTTCGTTGTCCGTAGATCACTTTTTCAAAAAACTAAAGACACGTATTGCTATTTTTTATATATTTTTGGTTGTTTTATATGAACGTTCTTCCCTGATTTATAATATTATAAAATAAACAATGTTTCCAGGGCTAAGTTTCTCGTGTAACTTTTTATTTTCAAGCTTTTTCTCTCTCAATATAATCATTTACGCAAGTTTGGCCTTAAATACCCATTTCTTGGTTTCTCAAGAAGCCTCTGGGACCAAAAATATTTTTAGTGGCAGTGCACAGCCTACTCCACGCTGACGAGCGCCAACAGCGAGAAACGCGTTCGTGGATGAATTTCTTGATTTATCAATAAATTGGGTTGGTCAAATATCCGGGAACAGGCTAAACCAAGGTTTAATTGATTTCTGTTCCACTAGATGGCGCTCTGCCATCTATCTAAAAATCACATGTGCTCCTGTGTGGTCAGGATATGACTTTTTTACTTTTAATATCATAACTATATTTAAAATGTGTAAATAATAACTTTATTTGAATATTTATCATTATTTTGTTAATGCGATACTTCTGTTGAAGGGCTGAAAAGTTCGAAAGCTTGAAAATGAAAGGTTACATAAGAATCTTAGCCCTGGAAGCTTTATTTTATTATAATAATATTAATTAATGAATTCTCTCGCAAATAAAACCTGTCTAAACACCTTTTTAAGATGCTAAATTGAAGGGAATTTCTAGCCACGTATATATGATTTACAATTAACTGTTGCTTTATATTTTCAAAAAACAAGTAATTTCCACCCATATTAAATGTTTTCAAAAGGGAATATTAAAGGTATATATAAGATATATAGTAAAATATTTAAAATACTCTATCAGACAAACTTTCGTTTAAGAATAATTTGAACCCTCGAATCGTTAGCTATGATTAAAATGCAGTTTGGCAATCAAATTGCATAAAGGTTCCCTCAAATTTTTATATATCCAATATGAAATGACAAACAACCTGGATATAAAAGAAATGTGTTTTAGTTTGTAAAATAAAATGAAATTTTTATGAAAGATATGAAAATTGGAAATAAATCATCTTTTAGAATATGCCAAAATTAATTTGACGAAATCTCAAATATATAAAATAATATTACTACAAAAATCATCGCATTTTTGTAAAAACTAATATGAGAAACTCCAAATAATTCTACCCATTTTTATGTCAACATGAGAGTTTTATTAAATATTAAAAAATAAAACTTTAAAATGGAATATTGATGTCTCCCTCTAAATAAATCACACTGAGATTTCGCTGTTTTCCATTAAATTCTTCTCTCAAACAGGAGAGGTTTTTAGAATAACATACTCAAAATTCTTATAACATATATACATATATTCCGAAATTATATTTAGGATATATGTTATATTGGTTTACTGACTGTATTCATTATATATGTGTGAATATAACAGATATTACTTTTCTAAATGTTCATATTAGATGGCACAGTATAACTCATTTTATAATTAATTCAAATTGCAATTGATTAAAGTTTTGTTTTACATAGTTTAACTGTTGATATTTTTATTAATAGAAGAATCTAATGCAATATCATAATATGCTCTTTTATAAATATATATATATATATATATAATATTAGGGTTTCAATATTAATGTTATTGACGTTTTAAAACAAAGATTGTTTTGATTGATTTGATTATTTAATGTCTTTATACATTTTGTTAATTCTGATTACTAAAATGTATAAAATAGGATTAGATAGTCATTATAAAACTATAACTGTTCAATCATGAATCTGATATAACACTTTTATATCCAAAATGAAACGCTATTAAATTGAGATAAACTAATATAGTTACTTTCGAAAAATCAATGGAAACAACTATATTAAAGTGACCAAATGATTTAACAGAATAAGGTACAGTCTATTTGAGGGTTCACGTGTATATTAGAATTTGAACAATTTTATTGACATCTGTTCATTGAAACGCATAAACAACAATTTAAAAGATGTACATATATAGGAATGTATATATAAGAGATTATATAAATTATCTACAGTGGATGAGTCTCACTCAACGACGAAGAATTGTTCTCCAGATTACATAGATTTTCGTTGATACGCCTTCCCTCAAGACTTAAGAACAACTTGCATATACTCGGTTGATGTGAGGCATTTAGAAGGGGTTTAATCTTTATAGTCAACGATAAAAATTTGATTTCTTTTAAACCTCAATAAATTGTTGATATACTTATTTTTAACCTGCTCATTTTCAAGCTTCAAGCTAATTGTTTAAAGGTAGCCCTCTGAGAGAACTGATGTTGAAGAAATGAAGAATCAATTTATAAGTGTCGAGTGTAGCCCTCTGTAGCTGAATACAGAGTACAGAGTTATAACCGTTGAACCATGTGTAAAATTCTCAATATAGTTAATTTTTATTATGCATTAGCACGCCATCTGTTATGAAAATTCGAAACTAATATAGACGCGTATGATTATTTTTTATAATTAAACAATTTATACTGCCCTTACTGCAATGGAAAAATTTAAGGGAGGGCCTGGCTCATCAGTGGTGAACCCTCAAGCGGTTTCTCCAGTTTAATCTATCATTCCACTGTAATTTTCACAACAGATGGCGCGCTAATGCATCATAATATAATTGTTTATATAGCGATATATATAGCGAATATTTTTTAAATTCTAGTTTTGATATGAGATAACATATATACGTTGTTGAATATTTTACTATCTATTTATTCATGGTAATAAATTATTTCACCATTTTGATGTTGTTTCATCACTTTGCTTACTGCCCCAATTTAAGACCATGAAATATCCACAATAGCCCTGTATTCACGTTAATATATATGAAGTCCTATTTCTCTTTGCTGCTAGATAATATTGACTTTATTAAGATACAAGATATTTAAATATCTTTAAATGTGATATTAATATATATCAGAACGACGTTTAACAAATTGTACCGCAAATGTTTCTTTTTACAGAACGAGAAAAATCGTAATTTTAATTATTTAAGAAGAAATAACGACTATTCCTATCCTTAGGGATGAAGTATGAAAGGATGAATTGTGAAGAGTAATGATGAACGGAAAAATAAAAGTGTCCAAGGATTTCTTTCAGTTCATCATTACTCTTCACAATTCATCCTTTCATACTTCATCCCTAAGGATAGGAATAGTCGTTATTTCTTCTTAAATAATTAAAATTACGATTTTTCTCGTTCTGTAAAAAGAAACATTTGCGGTACAACTTGTTAAACGTCGTTCTATAATAATAGCCGCATTATATTGTATTATATATCAGAATGATAGCAAATTCTTTATCAGAAATAAAATGTATTTATGGTTCGAAAACATAATTCAAAAATAATACCAATACTTTGACGTATTTTTTCCTTATAAAAAATTAAACATATTTTGGGTAAAATTAATTTAAGATTTTTATTATATTTTTCGTTATTTTTTTTCTATATTCTTTTACTTGTGTTAAATATCAACTTCTTAAAAGACAATATATATCTTGAAACCTTTTATTCAAAAATAATTTTTTAAATATAGGTTTAAGCTGTTAAAAAATAGTAGCTCTTTTACTTTTAGAAAATTGCATAAAGGGATATCGTTTTGAAAATAGAGCAATCCATAAATAGATTTTTTAAATATTTTAATCCAATATAGGCCTTTATAATATTGATATCCACATATGAGTTTAGTCAACAGCGTCACGACAAGAACAAAATACTCAGATACCTACACCACTTGTTACACAACCCAATTTTCTCCTCTCTCTCAGCGATTGAAAAATCATTTCAAACCACACGATAATATTTTGATGATTGAATTCTTATTCAATCAATTCAATGCCTTTTCTTCGTGGTATGAAAACTTTCTACTTACCAACACTTGAATAGGCATCGATTTTCGCTTTTTAATCGACTTTAACTTCAACGCAGCCTCACTTTATATTAGTTATCGAGTAATCCTATCGTTCTTAGCTCCAAGGAGATAAAACCTAAACATTTGGATTTCTTTTTGCATTGAGGAGATAAATAATCACTAAAAAATTAGCTCAAGTTCCTCCTATTTCATAATTGAAACCGTGCATCATTCAAGACACAGACAGAAATATTAATACAGTTTATATAAACGAAGAAGTCTGAAAAGTGATCATCAAACCGTTAAAGAGGCGTTTTATAAAAGGTGTATAAAATTAAAATTTGTATTTGTTACTAGTGGTATACTTCAAGTATCCTTTCAAAAGATAAATCTTAGACTGTGACAATGTATTTGAATATTGAGAATTTATATCAAAATATCAACTATTGGAATAAATTTATAATCATACATTACATTTTGATAAATAGAGAGAGAGAATATAAAGAATAAATATAAATAAATATATTTAATACGATTATATAACTAGAGATAAATAAACTTTAGTTTATATTTACAGACGACCAAGCACAAAATGTTGTTCAAATTCCAGTTGAGATATGGTCCTTGTTGTACTTAGACATGAGTAATCGAGGGGTCAGGGAAATGTTGTCCATACATGGCGTTTTATTAGAATATAACGATAATTTATTATCTCCAAGCCCGACAGAAGTTAATGACCGTGAGATTTATCCTATTTGTTGATTTGTTTTTGTCTTTCTCATCTAATTCCACTCTACAACGGCTGCTACATGGGGAACATTCATATTGTAGCCTAGTTCATTATTTACATAATTTTGATTTTCAGATTATCTATAGATTTACATAGTTTGACATTGTATTGTTCTATATAAATGTGCGCGGCTACAATTTAAGTAGTAGACCGTTGTTACAGAGAATAAAGTTCGTTAAGGCTTACCTCTCCTCGCGTCTCTTTTTCAACGCGACAATATTCTCTTATAGAATTGGTTGGAATATTTGAAATATAAATTTATAGTTTACAATATTCGTACATGTTTTCAGATATAAGAAATTTGAGATTTACTTTTATTTAAATATTCGAAATATCTTACGCAATATGTTTTGTTTTTTTTATTACGAAAATACTACGAGATTTCGAGTATAAATAGCCATCTAGCCTTCCTTACTCACTCTTAGATTATAATGTTTGCCTGTTGAAGAGCGAGAGTTCGAAAGCTCGTGGTGTTTTCGTAATAAAGAAACATATTGCGTAAGGTTTTTCGAATATTTTTTATAAAATTTCGTACATGTGCAAATATATTAATATATCATTCATATTGAATATTTTGTGTAAGATTTAAATTCTCTCTTAAACCCGAGATGACTTGAAATATGTAAAATGAGTTTAACATAATATTATGAAACAACCACCTTTCTCAATATATGTTTACCTATAGAGTTTGTAGTGTTTTTCTATTTTAAATAAAATGATAGAGATTAAATTTGAAGCGGGAATATCTTAAATTTCAAATTTAGGTTTAGGATACAAACATAAATTAAAATTAGTACTGATTTTAATGCTACACTTTTTAACATCTGTATAATTTTAAATATTTCTAAAGACCTTATATATATATATATGTTATATAAAAATATTATTTTATTTAAAATTATATATTTCATAGATACAAATATTTTGCTATATCGACCGCCAGAGGTCACGCTTCCACTATATAAACTCATTGTTGTTGTTCCCCGTTGGCCGACCCAAAACTTTGTAATTATGTAAATAATATTTTGTTTTATTTATTCTTACGCATTAAGCCAGGCAGTACTTGTACAAAATTATGTTTTTCATCTGTATTCATTCCTCAGCTCAATAAAGAAATCACTAATCAAGACATTATATTTTATCAAGACTATTATTCAACCACGACTGCACCACCATAGCATAATCATAAACATGATCCAAAACAACAGAAATCTTATCAATCTTTTTTTTTTTTAATATAATATATATATGTGATGAGGTATCCTGTCGACTCTCGCTATAGCTGTGGTAACCGAGGGTCAAACCTGTAGTAACCGAGAGGGACAGTCAGGGCGTGGAGAGTTTTCCAGTACCTCTCTGTACCTTGGAGGACCTTTAACAGTTTTTACAGAGTACAGGTAGTCGTGGTCGAGGCAGAGTGGAAAGCTTGGGAATGTCCACACACAAAAAACGAAGAGACACAGTTGTAGTAGGAAAGTTCCGTGAACAGATAGGAGTCGAGTTAAGAGCAAGATGGAGATAGAAGATTTCTTACTGTTCTACATGGTCGATGAGGTGGACCTGGGTACAACCGACGAGGGCTCACGCCGATGGTGAAGTGACTGTATTTTAGGCTAAAACCGAGGTTTTATATACCTTTGCCGAGGAGGGAGACATGCGAGAATTTAGACTTTGAACGGGTCCAAAGGGCGTGGGGCGTCTGCGCTATTCTCCACCCTTTGACCTTGATGGCAACGACTTGCAAAATCCTCTTTAGGGTTGTTGATTTATATCTCGATCTCTTTCTTAGCTCAGCTCTTAATCTATTACATAGTTTTATTTATTCATCCTCAGTTTGTACAAAGTACATTACATATGGTGATGCAATGACACATGTCAATCATGCGTATAATTATTTATAGATGTGTTTCTATATACAACATGACAATCTTGTTATAAGTAGTATACAATATAGGGTTGTTGGTTTAAATTATCACATATATATATGTGTGTGTGTGGAAGCAATGGGCGTTTTTCCCGTCAAAATAAACGTCAGAATCTGACGCCATCTATTGACCGTCGCCGCAACTATCGGCATCGGGTCGGTGACAAAGCCACAACACCAACTTTGGCAACTGATAAGCGTCCACCTAGAGACCATGGTTTCGGACTAATGGCCCTCGTTAGTCTAGGGCAGACTTTATTCTACGGGATCCACACGGGATCTAATGGAATCCTCACAATCTACCTAAGAAGTGTTTTGCTGGCAATGTGGCTAGGCCAAATCTATGGCTAGAACATAGATGGAAAATTTGCCGGGAGGAAATTAATCCATGAAAGCAATGGGCGCTTCTCCCGTCTTGCGGCGACGGTCCCTAGATGGCGTCAGATTCTGACGTTTATTTTGACGGGAGAAGCGCCCATTGCTTCCATGGATTAATTTCCTCACATCAAATTTTCCATCTATATATATATATCGTGATCGAATGGAAGGGTGCAACCGTTATAGCATTCGCCCGCGATGTCTGCCACCTTTATATTTTGTACAGTTTTTATAGATGTATGAATTTGCATATTTATATTTTAACACAAGCTTAACATATTTACATAATTATTTTAGCGAAAATAAATTATACCTCTCGGATATTATGCAAATATATATACATACTACGATGAAAAAATATTTATTTTAAAAAGGGAGAGCATGGCTCATCAGTGGTAAACCTTTCTAGCGGTTTCGCCAATCTCCAGACCGCTATACTATTGTAGTTGACTGATTCTCTCAGGTATCATCATGATAAACCCTCCTCTAGCGCCTCCTATATTTTATTCTAATAGACACAATACCTGGCAATTGTACTACTGAATAATTTGTTGACAGGCTTGTACTAAAGTAGTTTTATTATATGTGTGATTATTGTTAAACACAATAATTAAAGAAATTACCTCAAATAAGAAAGTTAGTGTGGTAAATGTTTCCTTTTAGTAGCAACACAAGTAAGCTAAGAATCCTTTCTACAGACGGTGCTACTGATGAAGGTATTTTAGAAATGTTGAAGATAACAAGAGCTAAAACCAACTTGTCGTTTGATAACGAAGAAATACATTAGAGCACAAATAATCACATTTGAAATATCAATTGTTTAATAACATATTCTCTGGTTTTATAACCAGTAGTAATCAGGAAAATGTGTTTAGTAAATGCCGAAGTATATTTTGTGATTCTAGACTTATATAAACATGTTAAACACACGCAGTTTCAAAGACAATACACTGAACACTGATATTGTTGAGAGAAAGAGAACATTATGTCAACACGATATATAAAGCCTTTTATGTTTGAAATTATTTTAGCGCTTTAAGTATTTTGTTTAGTTCCATTTCGAGGAAAATAATTACATTCTATGTCAAGTTATTATTTAAATCTGTCTTCACACACATACAATAAATAAAATTTAATATAATTATCTCTAAAGTTTTGTTTCCCTTTTTTATTAATATATTTGGATCCTTTTTGTGTGTTTTCCATGTAATTTCCGTATATGTAATTATGTTAGAGCATTACATCCTCTGTGGAGTGCAGTTCTGGGCTATGTAAATGGCGATGCGGTATGTAGTTTCAATACCATCACTCTTGTACTGTGAGTAATGCATATATATATATAATATTTCTGTGGAATACAATATAAATTTGAGTGTGTAACAATAAGCAGCTTCAATATAATGTTTTAGGCAGTATGGTGAAACAAAGTTAAAAATTATGATGCATTATCGCGCCATCTGTTATAAAATTCGAAACTATTATAGACGCGTAGGATTCTTTTTAAAAATTATACAATTTATATATACTGCCTTTACTCAATAGAAAAAGTAATGGGAGAGCCATTTAAAAAATTAAACAATTTCTACTGCCCCACCACTGATGAGCCATTAATTT
The DNA here is from genome assembly GCA_030710605.1 of Cordylochernes scorpioides. Lineage (NCBI taxonomy): Eukaryota > Metazoa > Arthropoda > Arachnida > Pseudoscorpiones > Chernetidae > Cordylochernes > Cordylochernes scorpioides. Next base: position 55,626,987 of record CP092876.1, read on the forward strand.
TTCCATTGCAATAAGGACAGTAGGAATTGTTTAATTTTTAAAAATGAACAAACACTTCTAAAGTAGTTTCGAAAGTTACAAATTGTTTTTGCAAACAATCTCATGAATAACTGAGAAATTAGGCGCTTGCTCGTTAAAAGATTGCAAGCGAATGGTGGTGGAAGCAATAACTTGCTTCAACAGTTCCATCTGGCTTTAAGCAAGTATTTAATGAACTAACTCGTATCAAACCATATTATTAAAAAGTTTTATATATTGAATATTGTTCAAACCATCCTCATTATATATAAAGCCTTGTGTCATATATAAAACGTTGTTATTTATTAAATAAGTTTCTACTTTATCGTGTGTTATATAAGCATGGAGTTCGAAAGTTATTCATATCACATAAATATTTATATATTTCACTAATTTATATGGTATATATTGATATTGTTAATAGATCTTCCAAAATAGTGCTTGATATCCACGATTTAATCCAATGAAAGATGTGATATTCGAGCAAGTATTCCATTTGCTATTATTTTTCAGCTAAGCACATTGCCAGGTGAACATATTGAATCCCCGCTCCTTAACTAATGATTCTCATTATCAATATTCAAGACTGCATTTTACCGTATATATATATTGTAATGGTAGTATTATTGTGGCAAATCCCTTGTATTTAATCTGTCTTATTCGTACAGAAATTATCAAAATGACTAAACGAATAACTAGGGCGAATTTAAGGATTAAATTTACGTAGATTGTAATAAACTTTTCAAAATATAACTGAATGCGTTATTTACAACAACAATACATTTTTTTAAGAACACCGGTCTTATACAGATTCACCACAGGAAGAAAGGAAGCATTGATGGAACTCCTGTACTCCAGGTATGTGTTATTTTTTTTTAAAGTCAATGTGTTAAATTATTTATATTGCGAATTTTTACACATGGTACAATGGTTAGAACTCTGTTCTCTGCATCCAACTATCTAATTTAAAATTCCTATTAGACATTTTTACCTCCTTAGGGCGACACTAACTCGAGGAATTATGTGGCTACATTTTTTGTATTATTCTCTACCTTCTTAGATAAAAATGAGTTGGAAGAAAAATTATTATGCCATTAAGCTTGTATACACAATTATATGTATACATATTAGTGTATAAAAAAGCAAGAGAAAAAAATATGTTTTCTATTGTTTTTTCATGTGTTAAGCGTATTTACACGAATTCGGCCTTGGTATCTCAAGAGGCCTCTGGGACCAAAATTAATTTTGGTCGCAGTGGTACAGCCTACTCCACGCTGACGAGTGCCAACAGCGCGAAACGCGTTCGTGGATGGCTTTTCTTGATTTATCAAGAAATTGGGTTAGCCAAATATCAGGGAACAGGCTAAATCAATGTTTAGTTGATTTCTGTTCCATCAGATGGCGCTCTGCCTTCTGTAAAGCACATGTGCTCTTGGTCAGGATATGCTTTCTTTATTTTTAATATTAGTGTATATTATTTTATATTTAGTTCTATTTACCCTATTTTATATATTTTAATGTGTTCTTAATCATTTTTAAAATTTATATTATATTAATTTTGTGTGTATGAAATTACCTAGTGCTTGTTCTATATCTGTTCAAAATTATCTTTGAGAACTTTCTCTTTTTCTTCGTAATTATTTCCTTGATATTTGATTTCGAGCACCGCCTACAGAGGGCTACACTCGACACTTCTAAATTGATTCTTCATTTCCTCAACCTCAGTTCTCTCAGAGGGCTACCTACCTTTTGATGTGATAGAATTTTTGATATTTGATTTCGAGGACCCCCAACAGAGGGCTACACTCGACACTTCTTAATTGATTCTTCATTTCTTCAACATCAGTTCTCTCAGAGAGCTACCTTTCGTCGAGTAAGTTTTCTTGATATTTGATTTCGAGCACCGCCTACAGAGGGCTACACTCGGAATTTTTAATTGCCCTCTAGAAACGCATTTCCATTTTCTCAACGACCGACATTTTAAAAAAGATTAATATAAAAGCACTGGTTTCTGGACAGCTACTTCCTTGACACACCACGACAATTTGTTCGCAATTAATTGTATCGCTTTCTTGATTGTCAGTTCAAGATTTGAGAAACAATTATACTCTTTCTTTCCAAATCCCTTTTCAAAATGGCATCACTTTAAATATTCATATTAAGAACCTTTAAATCTGATATTAATCTATATAAATCTCTATTTCTTATCACACTCAACAATGGAAACCTTGATTGGCAACGTTATATATTTAGTTCCTCTTTTTCTACTCATTTTGTCGATTCTGTTTGGTGAAGTTACTTTTGCAGCTTTATTTAATAGAGGTATATATATAATAAACTATTTATGTTTTATATTAGTCTCGACTCATCAACGCCATATAAGCCTGGGTTCGCCTCGCAGTAATGATTTGAACGTATTTAACCTTCTTTTAAACCCAAAAATATTCGTCTAAATCTATATGGGTATGAATTTTACATTTATCGATTAGGATTCTGAGTGTTTTTACTAAAAATATCGAAATAAAAAAGAAAAAAGCTAGTTTTTGAATATTGTTCGATATGTTACACAATAAATCTTGGGAACCATCCCTAGAGTGTATGAATACTTCCTATCTCTATGTCGCATACTAGGGTTTAATAAAGAAAAGTATTGGAGATAAAGTACAAGCCCTTTAATTTAAGGTTATTCACACGCAATTATCATATATATATACATCAAAGATATTTTCTGTTTTGTATTTTACCTTAAATATTGTATTTTCCTTTCGTTCTCCAAATGTTAATATTTTAAACATTCATGTTTTTAGAAGGATATCTGTGCGAGGAGTAATTTTATTGTTCGATGTACTCTTATCCTGCACCGCCACAGAGATATTGAAAGATGTGTAAAATGGTAATATGAAGAAATAGGCAATCTCCAGATCGTGCAAGTAAAAGTTGCTAATGGATTATTTCTATAGATAGTTCAAGTCAAGAGTAACTTGCAGATGCACAATCAGGAAATGCTTCATCTTAATATCTGTGAGTTTTCGCTTAGAGATGAATTTTCGATCGAAATATTCCTAGCTCTAATCAGCAGTAGGGGCAGTTCTACTTTGTGATTCCAAATGGATGCCGAGCTATTGACGCCCGCTTAGAATGACTTCCAAGAAATATGACAGGGCCCGGTGATAAAAGCTCAACTCTATAAAAGCTTCGATCAAAAGTTATTGCTGGCATTTCCCCAGAGTTTATTCCCGTGGGTCCAGGGGATGTCAGAGGTGACGAATGGGACTCTATGACATCTCCTTGTGCTTTTATCTTATTGGACGCAGTGATTTGTGCTACTTTGCATATTGCCCTAACGCGCGCCCTTCTTGAGAACGACTCTGTTTTTTTACGATCTCATCTATTGTATCATCGAATTTTTATGTATGTGCAATATAAAGACTTCTATAAAAAACAATGAAGAGAATGTGTAGAAGTGTTCGTTAAATGTAATGAGACTCAAGTCATATAAAGGAATTCAGTTTAGGAGTAAAATGGGTCGAAATAGGCCATTTGTGTTCCTTCCCTCAGAATATATCGATTCTGAAGACATTCGCTATTGATATAAGACGGGTTATCTTCTGCAATAAAACCAGAATGTGGATCAATGTGTAACCGAGGATGACAACAAAGAATTATTGAGAACAATGTATCATCTTACAATGAACAATGTTTCATTTACTATGAACAACGTTTCATTTTGGAAGATTTTAAACAAAATAATTTTAATTAGAAATGTTATTCCCAGATAATGGGCGAATCTCTAGCTATATTTCTACGAAGCTTATGCTGGTACAAAATTATTTTTATACTAGCTCTACATTTTTAGCTTGACCGAAAAATATTCTGTTGAAATCAGAAATAAAATCCGGAGAAAGAGCAATATATAGAGAAAATTATATTACCTTTCATTTTATAATTAATTTATATCTCTCACATACAAATTGAAAACAATTTAAACATAAAAGACTCCCTGAAACTTGTCTAAAATAAACTTTTTCTGCTCTTTTTTTCTAACAATATTGGTATCTTAAATTTGCAGATTGAATAACTCCTGTTCTTCAAATATTTTGATATGTTTATATTTAAAATAATTTTATCTTGACATCACAAGGCCAAATAAAAATCAAAATAGTCAGAATAAAGAGAGTGCATAAATACAGATAATAGAGATAGAAAAAAGAATATTAAAAGTCTAAATACATAATTTATATAAATCATACTGGGAGACCCTCCACTGTAAAAATTATTCACCGAACAACGATGATTCTCATGGAGTCTGCCAACCTCAAGACTCTGAAGAAACTTGTGGATGCATGCCTTAGCAGATGGTGTGGGCGTCCAGCCCTCGTCCGAAACCCTGCGAATCGGGAAGACGCGAATAAAATTTTATCGCTACCAATTCATAATTGAAAATTATTTCGACCAACCCTTTATACTGTAATGATAAAATGAAATACACTCATGGACAAAACTTGAAGAAATGTAAATTATTTGAGGTCGCCGATTTTGATTTTGTTTTTTTAAGGAAACGAAGGATATTTGTTATCTCATTTGTCTTCAATAAAAGTCACTGTATATCAAATATATTTCAGAATTATTGTCTAAATCTCGATATACATGCGAAAACGTACAACTTCCACAAGTTTTCTCTATGAATTTAGAACATAAATCCAATGATAAATCTTTCCAGCGGTTTCTCAGCATCCACACCGCTCTACTATTGTATTAGAATGGATATAGTCCGCAGTTATGGTGGAATACAGCAAAAGGCTGTTTAAGAAAACTATGGACATAGACTTCCAGGACTGTGGAAAAATATAAATCAACGATTAAATATAGCGAACAATTCCCTTCCGTATAATAACTATAGAAATAGATTTTAATTATAAAAAGAGTAGCGTTAAAATTTGTTTCAAATATCAGCGAAATATATATAAATATGACGCTATATTTAGATAGGGTATAGATAGGCACATAATAGATTACGATAATGCCAGGTAGAAAATTAGGAAAGACAAACTTCAGGATGAGACAGAAATTTATTTGAGGCAAGAACAAACTATGAATGATAAAACAAAAGATAAGCAATGAGGGAAGTTAACAGAGTAACAAAATATAAACATAAAAAATGATACTCTGTTAATAAAATAATAAATACTTCGCTACAATATATTCAATCATTCGACTCTATCTCATCAGGTCATTGTCTGGTTCAACAATTTCTAGATTTTTCAGTTACTGACCGATGTCCAAAATCTCTGTTTGAGCTCTGAAGATAGAATTACTTATAATTATTAATTTTTTCCACATTTCCCTTTCAACCAAAGTTCTCTGAAGCCATATGGAGTAAGAAACAGATATAAATGTGGAATTAACAAATATTGGTGAGTAAAGAGAAACACATTATAAAGCAAGCTCCATAGAACTAGAGAAATATTATTTAGGATATAAAAGCCACTCCATATCCTAGTACATGTAGTTGTTGCCAATAATTTAATAGAGACAGGATTTATATCTGAACAAGTTGAATGACCCGTGGCTACCCCGGGAACTTCCAAAGTGAATGTTTGCTCATACCATATTGTATTAACCAAAATATACACTTTTATTATAATATATTCAGTGTAATAATAATCGTATTAATAGTGACAATATAACAAATCATTAATAAAATAACACTTTTGATACGTAATATTATAAGGTTTGCTATTTTATGGCACCTATAAAGATTTAAATTGGTTTTTATTATAAAACTCTTTATCAGATACAAGGTTTTATGGATATAATAAACTAAAATGGCAATCTTCAACTGAAAAATAATTTAAAAAGTTGTGATATATGGGCCTCTGTCTGCCGCCAATTACGAAACAGAAATAGCTCCGCCTTTTGTTTACGTATGTAAGGAAATACCATTTGATTAATGCGTATTTGGCCAATTCTGGAATAATAAAAAATCAACGAATAGTTTTAATTTATTCCGAGAGATGGCGCAAGCATCATCAATTTTTAGTTGCCCGATTATTAGATGACTTTTTTTACTTTATCCACCTGATCCCAGTAAAATTTCACATTTGTACTTTTTCCACATAGTTTGACATTCTCACACACTTTTGGCCTTAACTACCCGTGTCATGATTTTTCAGGATGCCTGAATGACCAGTGTTTTGGTCGTACAGCTTGCACCACGTTGACGAGGGCCAATAGCCGGAAACCCTTAAGTGGTTAGCTCTTCTTGATTAATTAATAATGGGTTTTTGGTCAATTCTGGAATAATTAGAAATCAATGAATAGTTTATATTTATTCCGACAGATGGCGCAAGCCAACAGAAACCTTTAGTTGTGCGATAAAAAGATGCCTTTTTTTCTCAAATCTAAGTGAATTTTACCGATCATTATTAGAGCTGGGAATGGCTGAATATTTCTGTATTAACAACCTCAACAAATCTAAGTAAATATTTACCGATTATTATTGGAACTAGAGATGGAGATATATTTTTTTATTAACAAGCTTAAAAAAATCTAAATAAGTTGTTACATATAATTATTAGAGCTGTGAATGGCTATATTTCGGGTTTAAGAAGGTATATGTGTGTCTGAATTCAAGCATTCCTTAGAACTGTGGATGGATATATTTCAGTATTAAGAATCTCTACAACACCTGAAGTAAGTGAGCTCGAGCATCCATTAGAGCCGTAGCTACCCAATTGACACCGGGCGTGACCAATTTGCCCGCCTCCCCGTCGATTGGTCCCCCAGGAGGGCGGTGGTCCCCAAATTGTCCCCAGTGGACCAGCTGCCACCTGTTGCCATGTCTGGAGGACGGACACCTCATATTGTACTGTCGGCAAAATGGCCCTTTACTTGAGTATGAGTAATGGCAAGTTCTTCATAGTTCGAACGGACAATTTCTACTGTTGAATTTAATTGTAGTGACAAGTAATCGTTTTTTATAAAAAAAACGGTGTTCTATTAGAACTAATGGTCGAGATAACGGGTGTTCGAAAAACGGTGTACTCCCACCGTTTCGTAATTTGAAATCCCGGAGAACTGAGACCTTTGCCACGGGGAACATTTAATCGTCTACAAGCAAACTTCTTGTTCTCTTGCTGATGTCAAATGTATTCGGGGAAATGAATAAAAATCCCTTGTGAGGATTATAATTGGTCTAAATCGACTCAGTTATCCATTCAACCGCAAGTCAGAATATGCCAACAATAATGACCAATGTTTATAAACCAGGAGGCTCCCATAGATCAGTCAGGAATGGTTGTTGCCTATTCTGGCCATATAAATCCTGCGCCCACTAAGATTGTCTCCTGAAAACGTTGATCTTCGAGGAAAACTGACAACTCCGCTAACTTCCGAAATTTCGTTATTTCACAGGTTTGGTCATACTCTCATCTCGAGGTGTACTCACAGAGATGGAATGCCTAGAACATCTATCAGCTCAGCATGTGAAATTTATTTAGGAAGGGGGAGGAGAAAGTCTTAGCTCATCAATGTTGAGCCCTTTTCAAACCTTTCAGAAGATTTATGGATAATCCTTTTGTTACATTCCTTTGTTATTACGTGTTTTGTTCCTGAACACTTCAAATAAAAAATAAAGGCTATATTCGAAGCCCTCTAGAAGATTTACTTAGGGTCTCTTTGGAATAAAAATCAATATAAATAACTTTTTTAAAAAATCAAAAAAATTTCGGTAACTTAGAATTTTAATATTTTCAAATGTTCACGAAACCATATTAAACAAAATTAAAAACCTAAAAATATATGGCGTTTCAAAATCGATATTTCCAAAGAGAATCACCATCTGTACCTCCAGTACTGTAAAAAAAACTATTTGTGCAGAAAAGTGAAGAGAATGTTATATAACAAGAGCTATTTATAAACGTAACTCCAATACGTGTTTATTAGAAATTATTAGAGTTTTTTTATATTTTAAACATAATTGAGTGAGATTACCCAATATCTAACAAAATATTATTTATGAATTTTTATTTGGAGAGCATTAATTTAGTTTATTATACAAATGTATTATATTTCTTCTAGAGATATATCGGAAATAACAACCCAAATTTATATATATTTGTGTATGTATATATAAAATATTTTTATTTCAAACACTTAAACACGAATACATTTTTTGTTGCATTTTTTTCGAAGTAACCCACACAATAAATATATTATAAAACCTCTATTTAAATATATATATATATATTAATATATGTCAATATAGACAACATTTCCAAATGCATAATAATTATAAATTGTATAACAGCCCTAAAATGTAGAAAACATCAACACGCCAGCTTGTCCATTATGTAATCATAAACAAGACAATAAAGTTTTATTGAGAGCCGGCGACACCCTAGACAAGGTCAGGCCCAATTTCGTCAAGAATACGTCATTTCCTTCAGTGTAACTTTCATAAGTCTTTATTGAGTTATACGACCAGATCACACCCTCCTGGACCTTGCCGCGTCTTCGGCCGCTGGCTTCTCTTAAGTACCATCCAAACTGCCTCGTCCTTTGTCTTACCCAAAATGGCTGAAGCCACTTGGCCCTATGACTGCTAGTGTTGTGGTACGACATATATATCATTTATTATACCCTATAATATTGAAAGGGTACTCATTTGAAAAATTGTCATTTATTTAGATATTCAGAAATTTAAAATATATATATTTATTTTTGTCAATGAATATGAGTGAAAAAATGTAAAAATATTGATAAAATTGTTGATTCCTTTTTAATTTATATGAACCCCCAAAACATCTAAAAAATATTTCGTTACAATATTTATTCATATTGAGAAAATATAAATATTTACTCTATAATATTCTGAGAGAAAAATATATGTTTCCAATCTTTTAACTATTCATATTGTTTTTATTACATATAGAAATATTTTAAAAGAGAAAGAATAAGTATCTGCTGATATAAAATTAATATTTCTGAATAGGACGAAGGGTTTTTTGTAAACCTCGATGTTATTTTAGGTTTTTTAATGAAGAAAGGTATTTTAAATCTATATTTTTCCCCACTTAAGGCACAAAATGTAAAATACTGATAGCTTCAGGATCACTATAAAAAAGGAAGATCGAAAAATTCACTATAACAGCGGTATGGTAGATTAAATCGGCGAAACCGCTGGGAGGGTTCACAAATGATGAGCCAGGCCCTCTCATTAATTTTTCCATTGCAGTAAGGGCAATAGAAATTGTTTATTTTTTAAAATAATCATGCGCGTCTCTATAATAGTTTCGAATTTCAAGCAACAACATGTTAAAAGGAAATCAACCTTTCCTCATATGCAAAAAAAAAAAATGTTTTTTTATTGTTAGAAACTCCTTCACATGTGCCAGTGCTTACGTACACACAATAGGTAATTTATTTAAGTTTAAACTATGAGAACATTCTACTACCTTAGTAATAATTAATTTTTTATTTCTGTATAAATTTGCCTAAACATGAAAATAATTGTGAGATAAGGAATTTCTAAACGTTTTAAAATGCATCTTAAAAAGATGCCTAAAATAAGAATATAGTAATATTAATTTTGTGTAAAATGTAATTTTCTTTAAAGTATATATAAATGTCAATTTATTTAAATCTCCTGGATATTCTCCAGAAATAATAATAGAAATAAAAGAAGAAATATCTCCTGAAAGCTCGAGATTACATTAATAAAGATAAAGAAACTCATCTTCAGAAACCTGTATCATTTGTTTAATTTAGACACAAATATGTAACCTTGAGACCGTTTCTGAAATCATTCAGAATCCATTTTCTTTTCACTTTGAGCAAATTCGGAAAGCCAACCAGAACACCTTTGGTTCAAGCAATTCCTCGCCTCCGTTCTGGTGAAATGTCTATTGCTGTGTATTCTATGCCTTCATTTGTTAGATAACGCCTCGATTGTTGCGTCTATTTTAATGTAAGAAATGAATGCTCTTCCTTCTTTAAGATGATTTTCTTCCGGCAGATTTCCAACTAGATAAAGCTGGATAATTATCTCTCGAATTTTGTCTGAGGCACGCACGTACTTATTTCACTCTAGAATCAGGTTTTCCATTAGTGTGTATATTACTCATAACATTAATAAATGGTTTGCTATATCTGGAGGGGTAACAATACACTTCTGGAACCGATTGTCAAAGAAAACTAAAAAGAATGAGCCCTGTTTTTAAAATGGTAGCCCCCCATTCTCTCTCAGCAACCATGGAAATCAGATCTTCGCTCAAAGATCACTGGTTAATATGGAGAGAACCCACTTTATGTTGGCTTTCCAAGAAAATTAATGGAACGTGTTGTGATCCTTGCTTTTAAAAAGGAAAGACAAGCACTCTGGGAGATGAAACAGCCCAATCTGCTGGGGCAATTAGGTGCTTGACCCGGTTTCTTTTCTTTGTGAGGTGGGAGATGGCTGTTTAAAATTCAGCATTGGTCTCGCGACGTGAGGCTGGCTTTATGATCGCCCCATCTCTACTGTACTGCTCTAATCCCCTCCAAACATTTAATAAAATCTCTGACCATTACGCTAACAAAGTAAATAGGTCTGTTTAAAACCCATGTAGGCGAATCTCTGACCGAAAGAAATCCAAATAATATTAAAATGGCTTGAACGAACAACTTTTATTTTCAGTTATATTTTTACAATGTCTTCATGAACCCGTTTCGGATTGCATACAAATTATTATATTGGAATCATTCAATAAAAAGATGTCTTCTTATTAAAATACACAGGTAAGATTTCAAGAAAATTATCTCTTCTATAGGCTTATATATAATGGAGGAAAACTAACTATTTATAAAAAACGGAATTCCTACACAGATCTATTCAAATTTTATAGTCACTCAATTTGTCACATCACACGCAGAGGGAGAGTGGCAGAGCACCATCTAAAAATAACATGTGCTCGTGGTGGGATATGCCTTCTTTGTTTTTAATATCAACACTTGACCTTGATCTCTAAAGAGAGAGAGAGTTGAAATTTGTGTACTTCGGTGAAGCACAAATATCTTAAATCTTCTAATTGCCTTTAAATAAAATAAATATATGATATGTGACAAAAAAAATTATGTTTACTCCACCCCCGAGAGATTGTAAGAACCACTGACAACTGGTGTTCCAGGAGGGGCGGTGGGGGGAGTGGAGCGAATGGACCCCGTGCTCCCACTCCTGCAACGGTGGGGTCGCCCGCAGGGTCAGGTCCTGTCAGGGAGCGGGTACTTGCTCGGGGGACTCCATCGCCTACCGCATCTGTGACATCAAGGTACCTCTTCTCTATATCACACATGCATCGTTGACTCTCGAAATAATAATTAAGTATAATTTGTAATAGATAAGTTTCTTGTTTTATTTATATATTCTATCAAACTTTCGGGTATTATAAGCCCTTCTACAGGAGTATATGACAAAAGTGTATCATAGGTTACATAGCTGGAGCATATATTCTTTATATATTCTCTCAAACTTTCGGGTATTATAAACCCTTATACTGGAGTATATGACAAAGCTGGAGCATAGGTTACATAGCTGGAGCATATATTCTTTATATATTCTCTCAAGCTTTCGGGTATTATAAAACCTTCTACAGGAGTATATGACAAAAGTGCATCATAGGTCACATAGCTGGAGCATATATTCTTTATATATTCTCTCAAACCTTCGGTTATAATAAACCCTTCCTACAAGAACATATGACAAAGCTGGAGCTTAGGCTACATAGCTGGAGCATATATACTGGTGCGCAAATAAATGTATTAAGGAACAAAAATAGCAAAATAACTGCTCTGAAAAACGTTTCTTTACACGAGTATAAACTGGCTAGATAACAGATCTTATACAAGACTACTTTTGCAAAACTTGACCTACAGGATAACTTTCAAGTTATGTCTCGTACAAGGGTTCCATAAAAAAAATCATGTTATATTTAAATATAGAAAGTTAATATATATTAATATATTTGATAAAATGGGTTTGAATGATAAATCTCACATATTTTGAAATTTGTATACTATTTTCAAGCTTACACATTCGGAATTCCTACACAGTTCCATCAAAATTTTATAGTCACTCAATTTGTCACATCACATGAAAATTCCCGAAATGCTTACATAAAAGAGGTCTATCAGAAACACCAAATTATTCCAAGTAGAAACTGAACAAACTGCTCTTCGCCTCATCTACGACTGTCCGAACTTTACAGAATTGAGGTATCGTTTGTTCCCTGATATAAATGATTCAAATCTCTAACATCAGCCACTTTGTCTATATAAATTTTATGAACTCTGTAGAATAATATATGTAAATTTGTAAATATTTAATTCCAAGTTCTAATTTGTTTACTGTTTTGTTTCCTCTGTATTAGGCGCGAATATTTCAACATCGCGCCTGATTGATTAATTAATTTTAAAAAAATCCTACACATTCCAAATATTTTAATTAACATTACTTCCGCGCGCGCGCTTCCATACATATGATAAGAAAGTTAAAAAATATCTATTCTCATATGTATTTATTTATTTGAATTTAAAGCGCTATGTCCCCCACTTGCGCTGTCATACATTTGTCTATAAATATTTACAATAATTTTAGTCAGTAATGAATAATCATAAGATATTAACAAGGTGAAATAGAGAGAAAAAAACATTGCCATCAAATATATATTTCAGTATTGTTCATTTATCATTATCATATTAAAAGAGAAGAGAAAAATTATATAAAAGTTTAAAAATTCTATGGACAAATGAAGCTCTTATATATTAACGAGAACAGAGGATTGTTTGAAGAGAATTGAATTTTTTAAAAATGAATATATTCATATGCATCTATAAGTTTAAATGGAGGATGAAGTGACAAATAGACCAATTGATGAATAATCCAACTGAATGGTTGTAAATTAGAAAAGATAAAGAGCTGAGGAGAATTGCAGACGATAAAAGTAGACATAGCTTGCCTTCGTATTTGAAACGTCTTTTTCTTTTTCTTATCTCCACTCAATCATATTAGGGTATCAAGTGGTGACCCTTGATGGTGTCTGTTTGACAACCATCATGACTGGGTGAAGTAGAATGCGTCTGCCTTTGTCATTAAGACTGGGAGCACTAGTCAGTGGCAGGCCGACTTAGCTCCAAAAGAAATGGCTGCCTCTGACATGAGGAACAGATGCCATGTGCAGCTGCTCCTAGCATGGAGTGCAAACACTGCTCATCCTGTATTCCTGGATTAGGAGCCCTTACAGGGTACTATCAGCCGGGCCAGCTGAACCCAGGTTTTTTAGCGAGGTTGTTACTGCTCCCCCTCCTCCTTTTTCATCCAGGCTTGGGACCGGCAAGGGCGGAGTTATTTGAAACGGCCTGGACTTATGTGAGGATATGTTATTATATATAAGATTATATAACAATAAAATATATATATACGTGTATAAGATTCTACAGGTAAACTCCGTATAATTAGTAAAAAAGTATAACGAATCTAAAGTTTTGCGGAGGAGCCTCTTTTATTATACATTTGCAAGCTTTCGAACCTTTCGGTTCTTCCACAGGCGTGGCTAGTATGACTACACTAACGTTAGTGTAGTCATACTAGCCACGCCTGTGGAAGAAAGGAAAGGTTCGAAAGCTTGCAAATGTATAATAAAAGAGGCTCCTCCGCAAAACTTTAGATTCGTTATACATATATACGTGTAGTTATTTAAAACATAAGAGGTATATCCTGCCGCTCACATAAGCATTTAGGATGGTAGAGCGCCATCTAGTGGAACAAAATTAAACTAAACATTGATTTAGACTTGTTTCGTACTGATGAGCCTTGTGCCACCCAATTTTAAATTTTCAATCATCTCAGTATAATATCTGTATCAATTTCCAATATTGGGCGGCACTGAGATGATGATAGATCTCATCTTTCTTATATCCCATTTAACTGCATATAAGAAATCAAACTTTCTGCGCTTTTATTATTTTTTAAAATGAATTAACCTCCTCTACTACCCTTAGAGTGATATGGGCCAAATTTTATATAAATAGTTTAATTTATTAGATATAGATGGCGTTCAACTATTATTGTATATTAATTTTCAAATTGAAATTTCTATTTTACGATTCCAAAATGGTTTTACTATATGAATTAATTTAAAATATCAATTCCTTTCACACACGTTTCAATAGCATACTTATAAAGATAGGTTATGATTTAGAAAATATATAGTATATCATAATTGAATGTAGAAATTATGAAACTCAACAAATATTTTTAAAGACATATTTATATATTAATAAAGAAATGATTAAATAAAAAAATCTAAAAAAAGAAGAAACAATTTCTTGTGTGCGGCATTTAAACTCTATCTAGTCGTCAAGTTAATTCCATCAGTTCCTGTGCTAAGCAATCGTAGGTCGGGTCCAAATACCGGCGGTCAATTGGTCAAATATTTATTATTGCTTCTCTCGACTGCCACTGCAGTATTTCCGGATATTTTAAAAGTTCGTCTGCTTCCATTAAATACTTTTGAAAAAATGTTTAGACAAGTACAATTTTATATACATATACGGGTATTTTAGATAATGATATTTTTATCACAAATAATAATTTTAAAACGTTAATATTTTATTGTGAATTAAAAGAATTCTATTGCTTTATTCCTACATCACTGTTATATACACCATAATAAGTTTATTTATTTGATGTAATTCTGCCGTTTGCTGACTCTGCAGAGCCATCTAGTGTGACATGCTTGGTTCATTTCCTTTCTTGTACTGTTGTATTCCCTCAATATTTTTCTAACAATATGATAATTAGAGAGACTAAGCGTTTTTCTATGTTAGAATATTTTTAAAATATCAAATGTGTTTAACACGTGTACTAATAAAAACAAGAAGTAGTGAATAATATTCACGTAAATATTAATACAATATCAACATTATTTCACTTCTTAAAACGTAAAATATAAATAAATGATCAAAATTGTGGAATGACAAGTCAGTCATTCTTCATGATGACAATGCACCGGCTGTTATTTTTCTGATTGATCGTGACATGTTAGACCATCCTCTCTAACTTGATATCAATTGACTTTGATATCCTCAACATCAAATGTGCAATAAACGGAACAATATTTCACATCTTTCAAGCTCTAAAAGAAAAGGCGTTATGCGTTATGAAGCTCACAGATGACTGCCAGGGCTGCGACGAAAAATGGAGAAATCGCATGAAGCTCTGTATGGATAGAGGATGGGATGTATACTGGTAATGACTAAATATATCTTTTAATTTGTAATAAAATGCTTTACATTATTATTCTCATTATTTTACATCCACGTCATATACACACACATAAGTATATAATAGAAGACAAAAAAGACATATATTGGCCGCTCACATGAACTTTTTAGATGGCAGAGCGCCATCAGGATATGCCTATTTTGTTTTTTTAATATCAACACCTGACCATTTTTCTACTTTTATTATTTTCACACACATATATATATATATGCACGAAAAAAAAAAGTTAGCCAAATATCATGGTTCAGTTTAAAATTAACGTTTAGTAGATTTTTTCCCACTAGATGGAACTCTGCCCTCTAAAAATGCTTATGTGAGCGGTCAGGATAGAATTTTTTTGTTTTAAAAATATATATGTTATAAATAAATTTGTTGTTGTTAGATAAAGGGTTGATAAGACAAAGGATCGATAAGATAAAGGGTTGAGGTGCAGTCGTGATAAAAAAAGATAATGATTTACCGTCAAGTAGCTTTTATTTCAATTACTTGAGGAAATATTACACATTAGTTAGTTTTTCATATTATATAGAATTTATAAGTTAATCCTATATTAGTGATTTAAAATGATTGATTGGTTAACTACGCATATTTACAACAAAATTAAATAACTAAAACTGAAAGTCTTTTTAAAAAACGATGATAACAAAATTAAATATCAATGAATAAAATAAAATATATATTTTTTAAAATATAGAAATATTTTAGGTTTTTAGATTATATAATATTTTTAGATTATTTAATATATATTGTTACACCCGCCTCGACCGTAGGTGCTTCTAAAGGTTGCTGATCAGCGTTCGCCATCTCATAAAATAAACCAGACCGCGTTCTCATAAAACAAGCAACTATATTTTATTAATAATTAAAAGGTTATTATAGAATAATATATAATATATAAATAATAATAATATTAAAAACGAACTAAACTCAAAAAACAAAAGCAGCTATGCAGAGAACATAGAATGTTTATCTCCGCACGTGACGCGGTGGAGCGTGACCCGTGCCTGCCCGGGTGAGTAGTCGTTGTTTGAACTCTGTATGTTACATATTTTACAAAATAACTATGCAGAATGTGACACTTCTCCCTCCTCCGAAATGGTCGCGTCCTCTTGACCGTTTTCAATTCTCGCAAAGTAAGGCTTGATTCTGCTTATGTGAACTGTTGTAGGTTGTGTGCGGTTCCCAGGGTTATCTTCTGGCACGATGGAGTAGTTCACATCGGAAATTTTTTTCAGCACGATGTAGGGTTCTAAATAGCGTCTCAAAAGTTTCTCACATTTTCCAGGTTTTCTTATTGGAGTCCACAGCGCTACTAAATCACCTGGTTCATAACCAGTTTGCCGATGTTTTTGGTTGTAATAATTAATCATCTTTGCCTGACTTTTCTCGGTATTAACTTTCACAATATCTCTCGTTCTCACGATTTTTTTCCATCAACTTGCTCACGTACTCGTCATAATCCTCCGAATCGGGCTCAATGAAGATATTCGTGTCATCCAAAATCGAGACTGGTTCCCTTCCATACAAAAGGAAGAACGGGGAATATTTGGTTGTTTCTTGTATTGTCGTATTGTAAGCATGGGTTATGAATGGAAGTATCTCGTCCCAATTCCTTTGATCTACGTTCACGTACATGCTTATCATATTGATCAATGTTCTGTTTAATCGCTCTGTGAGGCCATTTGTCTGTGGGTGATAGCTTGTTGTGAGGCAATGTTGAATTTGACATATCTTGGTTATTTCTTTCACCAAATTGCTCGTGAATTGGCTTCCTCTATCGCTAATCAGATACCGTGGGGCTCCATGTTTCAAAATAACATTTTCTGTCAGAAATTTAGCAACCTCCCTCGCTGTGGCATCGATGACAGCCTTCGTTTCCGCATATTTTGTGTAATAGTCGGTCAATACTATCATCCACTTCTTTCTGTTCTTCGTAGATGGCAATGGTCCCAAAAAGTCGATCCCAACTCTCTCGAAGGGATAATTTGCAGCAGGGATCGGTTGAAGTAGGCCAGCAGGCAACTGATTAGAACCCTTCCTGCTTTGGCACAGATGGCAGGTCCTAACATACTCCACCACATCCTTCAGCATGGATGGCCAGAAATATTTATCCTTTAGACGGTGCATTGTTCTGGTCACACCTAAATGGCCACAGATCATATGATTGTGGTGCTCTTTTAAAATGTCCTTCCTTCTCACTCTGGGTACCACCAGCAGCCAGGCTCTTCCTTCTGGCCTCGGATTTCTTTTGTACAGACATCCGTTTTCTTCTTTAAAATTTTCAACAATCGATCGTTTGCCCTCCGTGTCACCGAGGCATCTCTTGATGTTTTCGATATATTCGTCGGAATCCTCGATGACTGGGTTGAAAAACAAACTATCATAGTTATCGTCAAAATCAGTTTCTGGTAATGGACCTCGTGAAAGACCATCTGCATCCAAATGTTTTTTCCCGGATTTATAAATTATTTCGAAGTCATATTCTTGTATTTTTAATGCCCATCTTGCAAGTCTACCCGTTGGATCCCTTAGATTTCTTAACCAACACAACGCGTGATGGTCTGTCATAACTTTGAAGCGCCTTCCATATAGATAAGGCCGTAACTTCGACATTGACCATACTAATGCCAAACATTCCTTCTCCGTTGTCGAATAATTACGTTCTGGCTTGCTTAATGATCGACTTATGTATGAAATTACTTTTTCTTGACCATTGATAGTTTGAACAAGGGTAGCACCTAGGCCAATATTTGATGCATCGGTGTGGATCTGGGTCGGTGCTTCTGGGTCAAAATGTGATAATATCGGGGGATTTGTTAGCAAATATTTCAGAGTTATAAATGCTTCTTCCTGAGATTCTGACCAGATGAATGGAGAATCCTTTCTTGTTAGTTTGAACAGTGGGTCAGCTATTCGCGAGAAGTTCTTAATGAATTTCCTGTAATATGAGCAAAGTCCTATGAATGACTGAATTTCTTTTGTCTTTGAAGGACGGGGAAAATCTCTAATCGCTTTAACATTATGATCTGCTGGTTTAATTCCATGTTTGCTTGTCACGTGACCGAGTATTTCAATTTCTTAAAATCCAAATCGGCACTTTTTCCCATTAAGCCTCAGGTTCGATTCACGAAAGCACTTTAAAACAGCCTCAATCCTTCCGAGATGAGTGGTAAAGTCGGGACTGTATATAATAACGTCATCTAGGTAACAGAGGCAAAATTTCCATTTTATGTTTTTTAGTACATTCTCCATAATTCTTTCGAAAGTAGCTGGAGCATTGCACAAACCAAATGGCATAACATTAAATTCGTATAAACCGTGGGATGTTGTGAAGGCCGTCTTCTTCTTGTCTTGTTCCTCGATCTCTACCTGCCAGTATCCCGATCTGAGATCTATGGCCGTGAAATATCTAGATCCCTGAAGTGTGTCCATAACATCATCAATTCTGGGGATCGGATAAACATCCTTTACCGTTATGCTGTTCAGTTTCCTGTAGTCTACACAAAATCGCCAATTGCCATCTCTCTTTCTGACCAAAATAACCGGAAAAGCCCATGGACCAGAAGATGCCCTTATTACTCCCTCCTGGAGCATATCCTGAATTTGTTCTTTGATGATGTCTCGCTCCTTAGGGCTAACTCTGTACGGTTTGTGTTTTATCGGCTTCGCATTTTCTGTGTCAATTCTATGTTTGGCCAAATTCGTCTTGCCCAATTTTGATGAAAATAGATCACTGTATTTCGATAAAACTTGCCTTAATTCATTCTTTTGGCTTAATGTCAGGTCCTCGTTTATTTGAATTTCCGTCACCTTATCTTCCTAATCATCTTCTATATTATTAACCATGGTGGGAGGACTTGCGTAGCCCAAGGTCTGATTCTTCATTATTTTTAATGTTCGAGGATAAGGATTAGTTATCCATAAATCCGCTAATTTGTTTCTTACTGTGATCAGACATCTAGCAATCCTAAGCCCATTTGTAAGAGTTAGCTTTTCATTTGGTTCAACCACGTATTCGCCATCATTGGCCTTCACGGTTACCCTGACTAGTTTAACACAAAGTTGAGGCACTACTTCATCCTGCTGATTGATTATTTTCCTGGGTGCTTCGTTCGAATCTTGACACTCGGTTACAATGTCATATTCCAAAATATCCTGTTTGCAATTTATTTTCGCATTTAAACGCCTGAGAAGATCTCTTCCAATTATTAGTTATTTCATATTGGATTCCAGAACTACAAATCTATGATTCAATGACTTTTCGTCAATTTTTATATCCATTGAAATGCTTCCCAATATATTAAGCCTTTTACCATCTGGACCAATACAATTTCCATTATAGGTTTCAATACGAACGCCAGTTTCGAGAGCAGTTCTTAAATCTACAATCGAGAGATCCGCGCCTGTGTCAACCAAGGCTTCCAATATTCCAATTTTATCAACATTCACATTTATTCGGCTTTTTGAATCCATCTCTGTGATCGCGCCTATTTTCGACATGCCCTGGTTGACTGGAACAGGCGCGCTTTCTAGTTTAAATCCTCCAACACCTCGAATCTGTTGCGAGTTGGAATGTTTGGTCTCTCACACATATCGGCGTATACTTCTGGGCTCAGGTTCCGGGTTTTCAACGGTTTTTTGTCATCAGATGGGCTGTCTAGGCTAGGGGGAACTTCCTCAACCATGCGAACGTATTTTATTCTGCAATACTTTGCTACATGACCCGGTCTATTACATCTAAAGCAGATAGGTCGTCCGTCCTCGGTTCTACCTCTATCATTCCGAGGTTTTCTATCATAAGTGTTGCCAGAAGGAGTTCGTCTATATGTATCCTTTTGAGTGGATCGGGGAAATGTACGAGTCTCCTGTGGGGGGAAGTAAGTTTGGTTTTGGCTTGGTGCTCCCATCATAGGCCTCGAATAATTTTCAGTTTTATATGATTGAAACTCTCTTGGTTGCCTGTTCCATCTGGCATGATTAGTTTCTTTTTGAGAAATCCGATTCATAAGAATTTTATTCTTCTCCTGTCGTTCCAGGTATTCCTTCTCGAACCCATCTATTCTCTTGCATGCCCCCAGAAGTTCGTCGATGGTTTTAGGGGGGTTGAGATATAGCGCCAGCGCGTACTCTTTCTTTAGACCTCCGATTACAAATTGTATTTTTTCCATCTCTTCCATATTGGGCTGGACTTTGCTGCATTGAAGCAATATATCTTCAGCAAATCGCATCGCGAGTTCATTCCACCCCTGCATTCTGTTCAGTTTGAGCATCATCTCGTCCTTGTTCTCCAGCGACGCGAAGTCCTGGATGAGGCGAGTCTTGAAAATTTCCCAGGTGGCAAGATTGACCTTGTGGAATTCATACCAAGTTTTAGCAGGTCCGACTAGGTTCATGGCGGCGTAGCGGGTGATGATGTAATCCGCCCAGCGGTAAAGAAACCCAACTTCTTCCAGAGAAGTGATCCATTGGCGTGGGTCTTCGTCTCCAGCATACTTCCTGATGTTCAAGCTTGGATTAAAGGGTATAGGGTCAAAACCGGCATCTCCACCAGTTGTTACACCCGCCTCGACCGTAGGTGCTTCTAAAGGTTGCTGATCAGCGTTCGCCATCTCATAAAATAAACCAGACCGCGTTCTCATAAAACAAGCAACTATATTTTATTAATAATGAAAAGGTTATTATAGAATAATATATAATATATAAATAAGAATAATATTAACAACGAACTAAACTCAAAAAACAAAAGCAGCTATGCAGAGAACATAGAATGTTTATCTCCGCACGTGACGCGGTGGAGCGTGACCCGTGCCTGCCCGGGTGAGTAGTCGTTGTTTGAACTCTGTATGTTACATATTTTACAAAATAACTATGCAGAATGTGACAATATATATATCGTATATTTTAAACTGAATGACACTTTTAGTATATGTTACATATCTTCCAATTAGTTAGAGTCGATACCTTAAAAGATCCTGCCCTTCTTTTGGAATGTACACCGGTTCTGTTTGCTGCCACCCTCATATTTTGTATATATGCTATATCTTTATTGATAATACCTGTAAACCCCTATTTGTATTTAACACTAAAAATGTTGACGTCAAAATAAAGATCCAAAGAGTGTTCGGTCAGCTGGTGGCAGGGACAGAGGGGAGGAAAAGGGCAACGCCCAGCCCATGTGGGATCCCGAGGGACATCTTTATAGACGACCCCTGAAAACAGGACAGGTTTTGGCAGGGGGTCAGCAGCAGATGGTTCTAGGGTGTGGCCATCGGGAAGCGGTTCCTGTCTCTTATACAGTCTCTCTCTCCATGTCTCGGTGATAAGCATCCAAGTTTGTGTCATGGCCTCTACCTCTGTCCCGTGGGCTGTCCCCGATCCTTCTCTGTGCTAACATCTAGCCCTGCCTCTGCTTCTTGTTGTCCACGTGTGGGAAGATCATCAACACTCGCCTCACGTACACGACTGCCAGTTCATCCATACGTCGGCAGGATCACATTTGCAACAATTTAACATATATATATATATATATATATATATATATATATATATATATATATATCAACGAATCGAATTGGACGTTTGTTATAGCACCTAATCATTTGAGTATTTTAATTTCAAAATAAATGTTCACAAAAAATAGAAACCAATCAAAATTATTTATTAGTTCTACCAATGCTGACTCTATATGTAATTAATTGATAAATATTCTCTATCTTATCTATCTATTGAATGTTTATGTATTTAAGCTTTTATCACCACCTACTATCAAATAGATTTCAGAACTTTTTATATATAATGTAAATAATTTCTCTCTTTATTTGTTCATACCAAGTAATGGGAAAAGTCATTATTTTAAATAAATAATATAATTAGATTTATAAAACCTAAATAAATAGTTTCTTTTATAAATACGGAGTTTTATTCAAATTTTCCCATTTAATGGTGAAAAGAAAATTTCTAATAGGTGTTTAACATATTCAGCCCGCATAATAACTAAATATTGTGTTAGCCTCTATGTGAATGTATATTAAAATATTTCTTCCTCTCTCTCTCTTATATAAAAATTCCCCAATTTATTTGAAGAGATGATGAATGCAAGGTTTTTTTTATCATCCTAATAGCTTCTTCGGTTCAAATCCCGGAAATGTTTGCATTAGATTTATCTGCCAGAAGCATCCACTCCCGGCATAACAAAAAAGCTTAAAATTCATCCTTTTCAGTCGAGGCAATTTTGGACACAAGTGAGCTTTTATGTCAAACAAATCATAAATTTATGGATTGGGCGCTAGCTATTGATTCTAATCACTTTAAAGGGCCTCTGTTTATCTTGGACCCCAGCAAACAGAGGTGGTGCATCCATTTTTGAATCATTAGATCTTTTTCTATCTTCTCCAATGTCCCCCGTATGAGGTTTCGGCTCAGAGCAAACATTTCGAGTGTATTGGCTTAACAAATCCCCTTTCTTTTTTTTACTTTCTCCACTTTTTGTATGTGTGTATTTAGGTCTTAAATGGTATGTGCTTTGACCTATTTCTTCCCTTTTACCTCTACATTTTAGAGTTTATTTCTCTGAAGGGTTAGCTTGAAAAAGAGATTTCTTTTTTTTTCTTTCAGTGTTCGCTATTGGTATTAATGTAATTTACGGTTATTTTTTTATGTCTATAATGTTGGCTTTTATTTTCTATTTTATTTTAGGTATCGTTTTAAAATGCAGGCTATTTATTTTGATTTATATATCAGGTTAATTGTAAAAGGTACAAAACGTGGGGCAAGGAATTTCTTATATAGGGTTTTTATTTAGCAAAGCTTTCCAGAATTTCTGCCCTTCTTCACGAGTAAAAAACGAGTAGAAATTCTTCGTTTTGTACCTTTTACAATAAACTGTTCGGGGCTATTACCAACTTATGATATATCAGGTATATTATCTTATATAATAAAAAAGAGAGTGATTTAACAATTATTCTGTCCATAACAATTGAAAACATTAAGACGCGAATATTTATTTTAAGAAATAAATCTATCTTTTACTGTTCTTACTGTGATGAAAAACATTGGGAGAGCTTGGCTCATCAGTGGTTAACCCTCCCAAACGGTTTCGCCAATTTTTAATCTACCAGACCGCTTCTTTAGAGCTCTGATACTGTATTGGATCATTTTGCTTATATATGCGCTACACTTAAGGGTAGAATTTTAGAAATAGTAATTAAGCAAACTATAGACGTAAGCTTTTAGCACAGTAGAATTACATTTAAATTTGTATAAGCTTTATTTATTGGTGAAAAAAAGAAATATTCGCGTCTTAATGTTTTCATCTGTTATATATAGATGGCGTGTTATTGCTTTGTAATATTCCGTCAGTCTAACCGTTATTCCCTAGCTGATTGATATCAGGTAGCAAATTGAGTCTAAGTAGCATATAAGTTTATTTCTTAGGTCAGAGAGAGAGAGTTGTTAATTCAAGATACTTTATCGAGTTATTCAACTTTTTTTCACATTTTATTTTTACTTTTTAAAATGAAAATTGCATGCCAAAATTACATTTATTCGATTATAGAATAGTCTCCTAACAATCTGCCTGTTTACCAGTCTGAAGGTAGAATTGATTGCAAAAATTCGAATATAATGATAGTATAAATGGAAAATTTGCCGGGAGGATATTGATTCATAGAAGCATAGGGCGCCTCTCCTTAGGTCTAGTCCACCCTAGGCTGACGAGGGCCATTTGCCCGAAACCATGGTCTCTAGGTGGACGCTTCTCAGTTTACCAAAGCTAGTGTCGTGGCTTTGTCACCAACTCGATGCCGCTAGTTTTCGGCGACGGTCAATAGATGGCGTCTAGTTTTGACGTCTATTTTTACGGGAGAGGCGTCCTATGCCTCCACATATATAAGTCATTATATATTAAGGTAAGACTTTTCAATATAAGACTTGTAGAACTAGTTGTCATTCCGTACCCTCTGGCAAGGCTATCATTGTCTAGGCATAGCTTTTACACCTATATCTGTCTGTAGTAAATAATGAGATGACAACATACCAATATAATGATGATAAAATCATTTTTGAGTAAAAATTTAAAATGGTTTAGGAATTGCTGTAGATTCTAGATACGCCAACTCTGGGAAACCCAGTCATTGCCTAGGAATAGTGTTAACACCTATGTTTTTCTCCAATCTGAAGGAACTAATGATGACGGGATATCAATATGATGACTATAGATTCAAAGTGAAAATCCTAAAATACTTTAGACTAGCTGTCATACGTCCAATATGAGAAAATCCATCCATTGCATAAACAATCCTTAACACCCAGGTTTTCCGCCAATCTGAAAAGTACTCTGGTACAAATATTATGATGATAAAGAAGTCATAAATAAGATTAAAACATAAATAATGACAGGCTATCATTCTATATACGCACACTTGGTAAAATGCACTCGGGATTTTTCCAGTATTGTCCTAGTATAACTATAATAAAACTTTAAAACCACTTTATTCTTTCAAAGGGAATGTGCCCTATAACCTAAGATATAGACTCATTAGAACTCACACAAATTCTAAGACGAATGCTCATATTCTCTTATACACAAGGTAATATTATATATAATTAACACACTATACACACAATTATTGCACTATAAATGATTGGATATTAGCTGATACTCAAATGTTTAAATGAGAGGAATACTTGCGTTTTCAGCACATTTGATGATGCAGAATAGACACTATTTATTTATGTTTTAAAAAGATATTTATTAATTATGCATATAATATATTATATGTTTATTGTTAAAACCTTTCTATGAACATATTTATTAAAATAAATTTTAACCGTTATATATTTTTCTGTATGACAATTTCATCGGAGAGAATGTAAAATAAACATATTTTACTAATTCACAAGAGTATGTGGTGAACCCTCCAGTATGGTGTATTAAACTGGCGAAACTACTGGGAGGGTTCACCACTGATGAGCCAGGCCCTCCCATTATATTTTCTATTGCAGAAAGGGCAGTAGAAATTGTTTATTTAAAAAATGAGAATCATACGAGTCTATAATAATTTCCAATTTTCATATGTATTTTTAAATTGCATCTCTGTATATATAATTAAACGTCATGAAATTAAATTTATTCCTAGATTTTGTACATGTATACCCATTTTTCCTGAATGATATATAGTTATGAAATATACACTTCAATTGATTAAGACATAATAGCAATACATTTCGATATAATATTGGAAGGATTTTAACGCCATATTTGAGCACATACACAATTGATTGAAGGATGTGTTTCATAGAGCCTGTAGAAATCACCCAGAATCCTTTACTAGCAGCATCTCAGAATAGAAGCAACTGTTCCATTATTTCGTAATAAATATGCCTAATATATTATTTTTGATTTGAATAACAAAGCAAAGCTATGTCCCGTAGCGAACATTTGCACCCAGTAGAATATGGATCACATACGAGGGGTGTCCCATAAGTCCGTGGCCCGACATATAAAGAAAATGACTAATAGAATGATTATGATTTATATTACAACATAATCCCCTTTAAGGTCTATATATATATATATATATATATATATATACACACACTTTCCAGCGATGTTCTAATGCTTTTATGCCCTCCAAAAAGAACGATGTTTCAAGTTACTCAAAAAATGAGGTTACAGCATCAATGACCTCTTCATCTGACCTAAATTGAATGCCAGAATGTGATTTTTTCAAATGAGGTTATAGGTGGAAATCAGACGGAGCTATATCTGGTGAATAGGGTGCATGTGGTAAAAGTTCAAAGCCAGAATCATAAATAGTAGCCATGGTTTGCAGCGACCGATGACTCGGAGAATTGTCTTGATGGTAAACAATCTTCCCGGACAACTTTCCTCTTCTTTTTTCTTTGATAGCTCCTCGTAGTTGCTTCACAAGATTTGCATAATAATTGTCAGTGATGGTTTGACCCTTATTCAGAAAGTCTAGAAGAAGTACACCCTCGGAATCCCAAAAGACAGACACCATAACCTTCCCTGCTGATGGAACTGTCTTGGCTTTCTTGGGGGGAGGGGAACCGGAGTGTCTCCATTGCATTGATTGTTGCTTGGCTTCTGGTGTAAAGTGATGGGCCCAAGTCTCATCCATGGTGACAAATATACTGACAAATTCCTCTGGATTGGCTTCAAATAACGCAAGATTGTCCGAAAATAACTTTCTCCTTACAGCCTTTTGATCGGTGGTCAAAGGTTTGGGAACCCAACGGGCAGAAAGCTTCCTGAGGCCCAAGTGTTCTCTCATAATCCGATCCACTGTTGTTTATAGAATACTCAAGGTCTCTTCTCTATCCGACGAACTGTCGTTATTCTGTCCAACATAACCAAAATATGTATATTGACGATGTTTCCTTGAGTAACTGACTCAACAGGTCTTCCTGGTCGATGTTCGTCTTCGAAGCTGATCCTCCCTAATTTAAACGCAGCTACCCATTTTTTTACTGTGCTCTAGGAAGGAGCATCTTCCCTTAATGTATCCACCATATCCTCATAGATTTCCTTCGGCGACTTTCCTTTCTTACAAAGATATTTTATTACAGCACGAATCTCGTTTGTCTCCATTTTACAAGGTGCGTTCATTAATTTCCAGGACTGCTCTGTATCTTTGAAAAAATAAAACAAATAAAAAACAATTTAATATTTTTTTTAAATATGCCCCTCCTGCCTCAATACACCTGTTCCATCTTTTTTCCAATTGTCGAAGCAGGAGATAAAATCACTTTTTGAGAGGTTCCTCAAAGTTGCCTTCGATTCAGCTTGTATCATATCAACGTTGTCAAATTTCCTTCCTTTTAACTTCATTTTCAATTTAGGATAGAGGAAAAAGTCATTGGGGGCTAAGTCGGGGGAATAGGGTGGATGAGGGATCTGTATGGTTGAGTGCTTGGCCAAGAACTGCAGAACAACATGGGCTGTGTGCGGCCGCGCATTATCGACGTGAAGTTTCCAGTCATTGTTTTGCCATCTTTCAGGTCTTTTAAAGCGCACTGCCTCCCTTAAGCGCCTCATATCCCCAAATAAACCTCTTGATTAATTGTACGTCCGAAAGGAATAAATTAATGATGAACCAAACCATTAATATAAAAAAAATGTAACAAGCAATGTCTTGACTTTGGATTTTGCAAATCTTGCCTTTTAGGGTTTCGGTTCCCCTCTTTCAATCCATTGGCTGGATTGACGTTTGGTTTCCGGGTCATACTGATACACCCATGTCTCATCCCTGGTAATGATTTATTGCATCCATTCTGGATCGGTCCGAGTCATTTCAACCATGTTTTTGCAGACATCCATTCTAACCTCCTTTTGTTCCTCTGTTAGAATTCAGGGAACAAATTTTGAAGACGTCTTTTGTTACTATTTGATGACACAGTCCTACAGATAGTCCAGTCTCTGAAGATAAGTCTTTAATAAAAATTATTCTGTTAGATTTTTTTAATTCCTTTATTTTGAGTTTGTTTTCCTCGCAACGTAATAATCTTGGAC
Organism: Cordylochernes scorpioides; assembly: GCA_030710605.1. NCBI lineage: Eukaryota > Metazoa > Arthropoda > Arachnida > Pseudoscorpiones > Chernetidae > Cordylochernes > Cordylochernes scorpioides. The sequence continues at coordinate 55,654,856 of CP092876.1, forward strand.
GCTCAGTATGCTGATCATCGTTTACCTTTTCCCGACCTTTTAGGAAGCGTGAAAACCATTCAAAAGTTCTTGAACGGTATAAAGCTGCATCGCCAAAAGCTTCTTTAATCAATTCATGCGTCTCAGTAGCACTTTTTTTCAATTTAAAACAAAACTTAATGCAGATTCTCTGCTCTTCGAAAATGGCCATTTAAAAATTAGAAATGCGAACCTTACAAGGAAGTTGTTTTGTTCTATTTTTAGATCGACGCGTGCGCAACGAGACTCGTGCTTTCAGTCAGGTGTGGTCGAATGTCCAATATTTAACTCTGTATAAAAATATTTTCTTCAGCTTTTTTATTTATTTTATTTTTTAACCAGTCCTGGAAATTAATTAACTCACCTTGTTTATTATTCCTGTTTCTTGTCCTCTTTCAGAACCCATAACAAAAAAACGGTTAGTTGTAGAAACCTAAAAATGTACATATCTTTATTCAAGGCTTTAAGGTTTATATGGTAAAATTTATTAGTTTCAAATATTTCGTTCTCATGGTGGGGCCACGGACTTATGGGACATCCCTCGTATATCTTTTTTTTTTTAATAGAGCAATCCATAAATAAATATTTATATAAAAAGGCATATATTGGGTCAAAATATCATTTATATAAACAATATTTCAATTGGCTGAACGCCAACCTTAATCAAGGTATTATAACATATTAATGTGTTTAAAAGTAAAATGTTATAATACAGTTAAACCTGTCTATAGCGCCCGATTTTAAATACGTACAACGATGCGTTTCACATTAAAGGTGACCTATCTATAGCACCCCCTCTCTATAGCAGCCTATTTTTGCGAGTCCCAAGAGGGGGCGCTATAGACAGGTTTAAATGTACCTTGATAAAGGTTGGCGTTCGGTCAACTGAAATATTGGTAAAATAAATGATATTTTGATCCAATATATTCCTTTTTATTTAAATATCTCTTTATGTGCATTATTTACAACAAAACATCGATATGGAATTGAAAAAAATGTTCAATTCTTAAAAATCCGATCTTCAAGATTCGGTCTGAAGGAACACAAAGGGGTTAGGAATTAAGAGAAACTCTGTCAACTAGATGTCACCACAGCTATGAACATTAATACATAGATAAAATTTCCTATCTTGTACACGTGAATGTTTTGTTTACAAATTTTACAGGTAACAATTCTCTAATATAATGGTGCTAATTTTAATGGTGAATTAAACTACTTCAAACAATTGCAAACATTGTCAGAAATATTAATTAAAGTATTTTAGATAATTAGACGTTATGACTTCCCAACATTTTTATCTTTGCACTTTACAAGATCGAATAAATGCCACATTAACAACAAGAGAAAGTTTTTTGATAAAACAAAACTTCCAACCTTATATTCTCAGAACTTCAAGTATTTTAATATCTTTTGGAGTCTTATTAAAATTTAATTGCGAAAAGGTAAATTTTTATTCGAATATTTCACTAGCTCTTTACGGGAGTGTTCTTGTTGAAAATGCTGGAATGTTGGCCATCCAAAGAATGCCTTAAGGCAAATTGATTAAACTTGATAAAAACGTATAAAGGACCTTTAAAAGAAAATCAGCCATAATAAAGAGAAAATTAATTTAGTGCTATTAAATCTATAGACCTACTGCCAGACCTAAGCCGTGTATTTTATATTGTTATACTCCTGTAGAGGGGTGTCATTGCCCGAAATCTCAAGTTTCATTATTAAAATAGAAATTTACCCCTATTTATGGTTTTTTCTTCCAAAAAATGTTATAGTTTAATAAAGATAAATTAAATTATGATGCATTTGCGCGCCATCTATTATAAAAATTCGAAACTATTATAGGCGCGTATGATTCTTTTAAAAATTAAACAATTTCTACTGCCCTTACTGCAATGGAAAAATTAATGGGAGGGTCTGGATCATCAATGGTGAACCCTCTCAGCGGTTTCGGCAGTTTAATCTACCATACCGCTTTTATAAGGCATTTTTCGGGTTTCCTTTTAAAGTGATACTTTAAAAGAATCATACGCGTCTATAATAGTTTCGAATTTAAAGATAAATTAAGTTCAATTGAAGCAGAATAATTTTTCATACATATTTCATCATTTCGCCATACCAAGATTTTTAGCTTTCGATCAGGTTTCGTTTCAGATTCGTTTGTTATACGTCTCAATGTTCTATGGACGGTAGCACAAGGAAAATTAAACATCAAAATGTGTCCATATTTAGCCCAACTATTCTTTCGTCGCAAGTAATTTGCCATTACTGAATAGAGAGACGTCAGGTAAGGCAAAACTTTAAAATCTAAGCCTCAAAGGTAGTAGGAGATAATGTGACTAATAAAATAAAGATTCAAGAATAGAAACCACACTCTCATATTTTAAATAGATACCCGTCTCTCAATGAAAACACTGAGCTAAATATATATATTGAACACTGATTGGCTAATGAACTCAATGTTAATTGGCTGATATTGTCACGTGATAGCAGAGAACAAATCAGCTTTCGAATAAACGGGACCAATACCGATCACGTGATTTAACCAGCCTATTAGGGGTGAGTTATACACATAATCGTCTGATTATTAAAGAGATATAAAATATATAGCTGCACAATATAAGGGATTTCTCTCTATCATTAGTTATATCATTCAAATATATTTATTTTTACATTTCCTCATGGATTTTAGAATCATTTTTCATGGTTTATGAAGGAAAACAAGTATTTATTTATTCATTATCCCTACTACAAGTGGTACAGGCCATGATAATCATGGTGAGTAATTATCGACTGCTTTTACTGTAAATGCATCACATGTCTACTCATATGAAAAGCAGTTCGACATTTGCACTTACAAATGTTCCAGAACCTCGTTTGATTACTTGTACTCGCTGATGGGATTGGAATTTTGCAAGAATCGGGATACATTGTAGCTTTTTTTTTATTTAGAAAAAAGTGTCCAATGCGGGATTCGATCCCAGGTTGCAGAGGTCGAAAACAAATTGTTTAGACCACCCTTCCACCGACTTCCTAAAAAAAAAAGTCATGATCTTTAGAAACTGAACATAATTCTTAGATAGGAGAAAAAATATATATATATATAATATATGGCGGAAAATGTGATCAACCTTACCATCAGCTTATTCCATATAACAACTCTCACCATTTCTTTCTACATTCTACTAGGTTTGATTTTAAAAAAGAGGATTCCTCGTTTATTATTCATAGATGTAACACTTTTTGGTTGTTTTTTTCTTTATTTTATTTTCTCGATTTCCATTATGAAATAAAAGATTTTTTTTTTTGTGATCTAATAATTAATTTGGAAAGTAAAACACATTGGTAGTTTTCTCAATATAAAAAAAATATATTTTTAATAATTTAACCTTAACCTGTTCTCTATATAAAAAAGAGTGTCACTGATGAACAAGATGGTTAAAAATTAAAACCTAATTCTCAACTCGAATCGATTTAAACGCCATTTCTAAATTGGCTGGCGTCGTCAATAGAAGTTTGAGAATCGATTTGAAACCAATAAGTCATTAGTTTACAACAACTGGGCTTATTTGGTTGCTTGGATCATCCTTTCCTTCCTTCCTTGACGTTCAGCTTGTCATGTTGGTTACGTTGGAAACAGACTCATGATCGACCTTCTCCAACATGGATAATAACTTCTGATTTTATAAAAAAATATGCAAATTTATTTCCAAAGATCATTTGTTGGTTTGAATTTGATTCATAGAAAAAACATAACCACATCAACCAATGAAATAAACTATTGGTTGATTGGCTATGTTTTTTCTCTGATGCAAATTTATGTTTTCTCCGGGAGTTAGCCTCTCGTAGGAGGTTAAATTGACTTATTATTGGTTTAATAAAAGTTTTTTCTTAAGAATATGGCAGCATATCCTTATATGGAGTCTCTAATGAGATGTTTACTGCGCCATTTGGACACTCATTGTGTATGATTGTTATCTTCTGTATAGACATAAGATTTGATAGAAAGGTTTGATACAGACCTGCTCACTTTTCGAATATTTATATATTTGCCCATGTACTGATAAGGTGTGCTCTGTTAATGCATACTATCTAAGAATATATTATATACAGTCATAGACAAAACTTAAGGATGTGGAAAGTCTTTAATGTCGCTGGTCTTCTTTTTTTTATTTAAGGAGACTGGGGCCCTTATGTTCACACTTCAATAAAAGTAACAGTGTATCAAATATCTTTCAGAAATATTATCTCAATCCCGATATACATGTTAAAAGGTACAACTTCCTTAAGTTTGGTCCATAAGTATAAAATACGATGCAAGATTGCGTAAGGATGGTAGTCGCGTAGCAAAGGAAGGCACCTCTCCCTTCAAAATGCATAAAACACAATGCATTTTATTTATCACCCCTGTGAAGAATGCACGAGTAAGGAACATGAGAAATGTGCCACAGTATATCAGCTTTAGGTAAATTCACTAAAAAGGTCAACAGCTAGTTCTAATTATTCCGATAATAGGCTAATTTGTATATTCCGTTCTGTAAATGTTTCCACATAATCCGAATTAAATTTGGCTACTACAAAGATAGTGGTATCAGGGATTAGAAACGTTTATATTTTCAACTCCGTAATATGACACTTTGTTCGATACCTGACTGATTTGCATATTGCGTTTGTGGCGCATACGACCCCGCATTATTTGACCTATCGGATGACAACTTGGACACATTATAAAGAGTTAGGTCTGGGTTATTGTCATGGTTTGGGTCTGGGTACTGGGTATATGTAAATTAGATTCCTATCAGACATATTTGCATGTTCTGTGGTCTAGAAGTGCTTATAAAAATGAAGGATTAATAAATTCTTAATTTTAATACTCTTCTCTCTTAATAATAATAAACTCTTAAAATATGATTATGATTGAGTAAAAACATTATTTTTTCAAAGAAAAAAAAAGAGATGAAATATTTATATATGATGAAATCAGACACACAATGCCACATCTGTGTTAATAGCCATTATACTTCTGGCCGTTTATCTATTTAAATGCAGAAGCTATAGCTTAAACTTAAAAGGATTTTAAAATGCCTTAAAAATCCAAATAGCATTTTAAGTAAGATATACATTTTATAAATAAATCACCCCGAATCGTCCTGTTTCAAATTTTGAAAATATTTAATATAGTGTGACGTCTCTCTGGCTCTCAAGGACAAGAACGTTGTGGCTGTAATAAGTAAGGAAGTGCTACTAGCGCCATTCGGGTGGTACCGATGGAATAAGCCGGCGGCAGAACAAAAGACCGACAGCGCGGCGAAATGGCCACGAGGAGAAAAACTATAGTCTGGTGAGAGGAGTTCGACAGTGAGGAGTCTCGGGAAAAAGGAGCCAGACATACCCCGATGGATAGAAGCTGTAAGCCTTACCCCATAGGTATCCTGAGGTTGACCAGTCGAGTTGGTGACTGGATAGTACGGGGAGCAATGCTCAGTGGAAGTTGACACCTGAACGAGTGTGTCGATCAGCAGCGGATCAGCCTACAATTCAGTGTCTTCTGGGCCGGACGTGGACTGTGTAGAGTGGGACGCTTCGCAAGAGCAACATCCAGGCACCAAGAATCCTTCTGACGAAGGTTGAAGGCGAATCTCTTATATTGCTGTCCTTCCATTTCGTGCCACTCTAATAAATCCATAGCTATAACTGCATCCCTCTGCGAAATCGTCTTCGTCATTGTACCATCCTGATCAGACAAAGTACATAAACGACGCCTGGGTACGACAACAATAGTCCATGGTGAATTTTAAACCGTCTTCTATTTTTAAAAAAATCAACACGATTGCTGTATACTTAAAAATATTATATAGTTATTACAAAAATATAAAATGCTCAAATTATATAGATATTTCAATAGTTATTCTCCTAACTGCAACTAATATCTTTGTGTTTAAAGGTATTCAATTGGGATGCAAGAGATTAAAGAGATTTTGCCTGCCTCGGCAAATACGGATACATTTAGACGCTTTATCCCTAGGATTTACCACCTCGTTATGGCGTTGTAGTAATTTTAATTGGAAATTCATCAATCTATATAATTCTCTTTATTCCAATACTTTTGCAGATATTCTCAAAAAGTTCTACTTTTAACACACTAAACAAATATTCGAAGACAAACATGTATATCCCTGATACTCTAGATTAGAATATGTGCTACGTGTAAGAATAGCGAAGAGTTGAGTTTTCCTGCAAACCTGTCAGGAAATATAATAAATACTCTATTATATAAATGGATTTAACTATACTAAATACATTATCTCCATGCATCGCGCACGCCCGTCAATAAAAATTAAATCCCTCTCTATACTAGGAGGTGTATAGAATACGTATTTCTACACCCGTATCAATATATTTTAGAGGCATGGCGGTCACGTTGTGACCATTCCACCCCAAATTACAACTTTGCCATTTTTTGATCTGATAGAGCGGCTACTTACACTTCTAATCTCCATCGATAGAAGGTTTGGTGTGGAAATTGTTTGTGCTTAACTCTCTTTGGCCGTTCTTTATAACTTGTCTTGGCTACCATTGGATGTCTGAAATAGAGGCGCCTCTTTCTTTCACTCTAAGTACAGGCTCGTCTATAAGGTACCATAGAGGTGTTCATTAATAAGAAAAATATTTTTTATATATATTTCATTATTTAACGAATATTATAATAGAATAATCAATATCTTCACAAAATATGATCAGAAATAAATTGGTTATCATTAAAGATTCCCTTGTGGTAATAAATATATATCAATATTTTCAAAGAGCATTTGGGGTGATTCTGGGAATGAAATGGCCACATGCCATTCATCCTAAACATAGTCAACACATTAGAAAAATAAAATCACCAAGGATGAGTTTCTTATATTTAATGTTTATGTTTCAAACGTTCGGGTATTAACGACCCTTCTATAGGAATAATAAACCAAAGAATGAATCTAGATGGATCAACCGGTTATAAACATAACATATATATTAACACAAAGCAATAACGCGCCATCTATATATATAAAATAAAAGGATTCAAAAGCGCGAATGTTTCTTTTATACATAAAACGAACTTCTACTGTCCTTACTGCGATGAAAAAATATATTGGGAGGGCTTGGCTCATCAGTGGTGAACCCCCATCCTTCAGTGTAGCATATAAAAGCAGAATGATCCAATACAGTATTAGAGCTCTGAGAAGCGGTCTGGTGGATTAAATTGGCGAACCCGCTGGGAGGGTTCACCACTGATGAGCCAAGCCCTCCCCAATATATTTTTTCATCGCAGTAAAGGACAGTAGAAGTTCGTTTCATGTATAAAATAAACATTCGCGCTTTTAAATCCTTTTATTTTATAACATATATAATTTTTACATACCTGTTTTCAAAATTAGAATTATTTGAAATGTTTATGCAATTATATGTATATGAGGATAAATTTACAGTAATTATTATGAACAAATGCTAAACAATTAGAGAACTATTGTGATAGGTTAATTTAGATTATGAAATAAACTAAGAATTCCGAATTAAATGATTGTATATATCGAGAATATCTATATGCCTGTTGATGATATTAAATTTTATAGATAATAATGCTTCAAGAATCAGTCTTTTGTATTTACTATTTATGTAATGCTTCCAGCCAAATCATATTTAATTATTTTAGATTCAATATAATCTGTGAGAAGGGGGATGTTCGCAAGACTAAGGACACTGTCATTGTGGCAACGAGTTCCAGGACTCGAGACACCTACTGCTGGAATGCCCACTCTTCTTCACCGCTAGACAACAGACAATAAATAATGTTGCGATCTATATCAATTTGTAAATAACAGAGAGAATTATCATAAGTTTTTAACTTTTTTGGAAATATATTTATGATTATCTTTCTAACCTGAATGGTTCAGGTTCCTAATATATATTATTGTTTCTCTTTTTATTTTTTATTAATTTTCCTTTGTATAATATGTTTATAACTTTTTCTTTTTAAAAAAGTGTAAATCGACGCAATTATCCCTAGCTGGGATATCGCGTTTTGTGTGTTGAGATAAAAATAATAATTTATATAAGAATAATATGAATGAGTGTCTGATTCTATATATTTTCTATACCAACGTCGTACAGATAAACAGCATACCATCCTTTCAATATATATAATGTCATAGAATATGTTATTTACGAGTTTAATGCAACTTTTTAGAATACCATATAACTCAACCAATCTCTCATACAACATTATAATCAACACCGCTTTGTAATTCTAAGCGCTCTCACTACATTTTGTCGTCCTAAACATCCGGAAAGTAATAAGCACACTGAGATGTAAACCCTCAAATTTAATGGAGTATTTATCCTGGTGTTTGATGTTAATACGCTTTCAATTAGGGCGTCTTCAATCAAGTTTAAAACAAACTTTCAAGATTTTTGCATCATTTGGCCCCCTCCACCGTTAATGGCTGCTGTTTCTATGGGATTTATGTTCTCATTATCCGCAAGAGAGCCTAAGGGCCAGACCGATTCATAATTCTGGTTGTAAATAATCCTGGTGGATATTATCATCCCTAAAACAGCGAAATGGCTGTTTCCAGCTTAATTTCACAGAATTATTGGACAATTACCTTCTTAATATAGCAAGTGGGCTTTTGTTGTTGTATTTAAACGGTTTTCTTCTTAATCATCCACTCACTTAAATTTGTTATTTTGCCCGACTCTACTTTTATCATTACAAAGCCAAATTTAAATTAAGATATTTTTCTCTTTTATATTTAACTTTATATCGATTTTTTCATTATATACAAATTCAACAATCATGAAATCACACAAATGCATTTTTCATATCTAAATATGAAAAATAATATGCTTATTTATGACAAAAATGTGTCTATATGAATGAAGTATAAACATTTGTAGATATAGGAATTCTTAATTTTGAATCATTTTATTTTTACCCTTTTTTCCATATACAATCATGGACAGAATTTTAAAAAGTAGAAGATCTTTGTTGTCACTGGTCGTCTAATTTTTTTTTTTTTTTTAAGGAGACAGAGGCAATTTTGCTCACACTCGGTTATCTCTTGTGTCTTCAATAAAGGTCACTGTGTATCAAATAGTTATTGTCTGAATAACGATATACGTTTTTAAAGATACAACTTTCTTGTGTTTTGTGTGTGTCTCTCTCTCCATGAGTATATTTATATATAAAACGATTTTAATATTTGTTTTTGACTCATGCTTCAGATGCTATACTAAATTTTTAAATTCGCGTGAGAACGACCTTGCAACCTCAGAGCAATTTTTAACGCCTTGCCAAATGCTTTATTTTTATTTATTTCTTCTGACGAAGACAAAATATTTTTGTTGAAACGTTGAGAAAATAAAAATTCTTTACTGGCCGTAAGTGTCTATTTTTAAAGAAATAAATATATAACTGTTACAAAGGGGGGAAGTTCACCTTCAGAAATTAAACTTTATTTTATTATGGAGATTGTCTAAATATTAATAAAAGTTTTATCGAGAGTTTAATTTTCTGTGTAAGCTCTTGAGAAAATCGGAGTAACGGATGATCCTAGCTGCTTCTTTGGAAAAGTAAATCAAAACTTAATACATTTATTAATAGAATGTCCAATCTTTCACAGTTACAGAAGTAATCATTTTTATCTCATCCAAGAAATTTGCGAATTTATATATAACAAAGACATCTATGTAAAAATAGATAATTTTTGTAAATTCATTTTAGATATTCCTTTCTGTTTGAGAAAAACCAACCTTTCAGTTTTAATTTTGTTTTTAGTCCTTTTATTAAATTGTATATATAACTAGCGGATGTACCCGGCTTCGCCCGGGTTTTACCCGAGTAAAGGTTTGTCTAACGAACATTTGTAAAAATAATTCTATATAAACTTATAAAAATAATAATAGATATATTTTGATAATTTGAAACTCGTAAATTTGAATTTCTCGATAAAGTGAACATTTTTTCCTGGTCCCTTGAAAAATACTCGATAAGTTGAATAAAATCAATATTAATTGGTTCCCTCGGTAATTGGAAGTTAAAGGAATAGTATCTTGCCTTGGAATTGTATCATTATTCTTGTCTCAAATAAATTGCCGTGTCATCCTGAATTTTGTCTTTCCTAATTTTCTCCATTACAAAATCATCATTTTATCTATTCTCCCAATATATATGTTATAGATAAATGATAAACCTAACTTTGACTTGTGCGCAATTAATAGGTAGAAAATCTTACTTTTGATAAATAATCTTTAAGATAATAAACTTAGTGTTAATAAAACTTATAGATAAAAAAAACTTGTTATCATCGTCGCAATGGGGGCGCTGCTTGCGAATTAAATCTACAAATCTGCAAATGACTCTAAGGATATTCAAGAAATTATTTTACAAAAACCTTCCCGGGGATATACCTAATAATATCCCAAAATTTCAAGGAGATTGGATGTATGGTTTTTGAATCTATAGAGTGCAAACATACAGACAGACAGACATTCAATTTTATATATATATATATATATATATATATATATATATGATATATTTTGTATATAGTAAACCATGATTCAATTCCATATTGAACACACAATTGTTTTTAATGTACTAGTTTTTGTTTAATCTTTTATTTTTGTCTGAATTGTTTCACAAATTGCCAAATACATTTTTTAAACATGTAAATTCCATGTTAAAAAAGAAAAGTTGAATGATATGTAAATTTACTAAAGTTTTTTTTTTTTAAGAAATATTTGCAAATATGTAAATTTGGAAAAAGTTGATCCACGGCTCGGCGCAGTGTTGTCCAGTGTGTGTGGCCTCGCGCTGATTGCTTATAATAAAGAAGAAGGAAAAATGCCTAACGACTGCTTAATTGTCATTTCCAGATATTGAAACTTTGGAAAAATTTACAATACGACAAATAGCCGACAGGATTCGAACTTGTTCGCGGAAATTTTACTTAATCTCAAGGCATGGGAAAGAGGAAGGCAAGCCAAAAAAATACTTCAATTATTAATAAAACTGATCTCAAAGAAAATTCTAATATGGAATATTGCCCCAAAGATTTGATACCAAGCTTTAACCCTGAAGAAGGGCTTAAATACTCACAATGGCTGAAGGTTTTCACCCAACAAATCAAGCTCCGGAATATCAAACAAGAAGATGCTCTTTTCATGATACCCACTCTTTTTAAGGGCAATGCTCTTGAGATTTATGCCACAATTTGTGACGAAATTGACACCTTGGAAGATTTACATTCTAGGATGATGACCTTCTTCCCAGAGTTTGAACGCGGGCTACATAAAAAGTTCTGGCAACTAACTAAGCAAGAGACGCAATCAGTTCGTGGTTATTATTTTGAAAAGGTAAAAATTGGCACACAACTACACCTGCCAAAGGATTTAGTGTTGGAATCTCTTACATCTGGTGCCGGCCCACTCGAGAAGTTTCTGATTGCTTCCTCGCCACATTCCTTAGAGGACTGGCTTCGTATTGCCGAATCTTTGGAGCACACAACTCAACAAAGAGACGGAAGATGGAATAACGGACGGAGGAACAACTTTGCTGGAGGAAATCGCCCCAACATGGCCTCGCGGTGGCGATCTATCACGCCGCAGCATGGAGATGTCAACGCCGGCCAACTCCACGAACCTGGCCATCCTGGGACTTCATCCATCGGCCTACAAAGTGCGTCGAACCCCGGTAATCAAGGCCAAGTGGGATGTTGACGGTGCCCGGGGATCAGAGCGGATGTGGGGCAGCAGACTCATGGTTCCTGGGTATGTTTATGATTCTTTTTGATTCAGGTAGTGAGATTAATATTTTACCTACTCATTTTTTGCCCAAGAATTTTTCAAATAACATAAATATTTCTAGTTACGATAAAATAAGTTCTGTATCTAATAATGTTAACATAAAAGGCCAGATTTGTTTGAATATAAAAATTGGAATTATAACTAAAAATATTTTGTTTTATATTATTGATAATCCTAATTTGAACTGTTTGATAATGTCCACAAAGTACCTAAAATATTTTAAACTAAAGATTGATTTTGATAAAAATGTTATTATACAAAATGATGGTGTTTTATCTAATTTTGATTATACTTTTTCTAAAGAAGAACTTGATGCCTTACAATATGATAATTCTAAAAATTATTTAAGTCTTGTTAGATCTGCTAAATATTGCAACAAACATAATTATTGTTTAAGACTATCAGGGAAATGTAATCGTATAAAAAATGTACATGCCATAGGTAAAACTATAAATCAATCTAACATATATTTTCCTTCTTGTTTTAAATCGAGACCTATTTATCAACCAAACTTCCGACCTTTGCCTTTACCAAACTCAGAAGATAGTTATATACATAATGACGTCAGACTTGGAAATAATTTCCATGTTTTGATGAATGACTATGATGATCTTTTTGGTGAAAATAAGTATAATGTTAGACCTTTAAAGGTAGATCCCCCGAGATTAACACTCAGAGATAAGACTCCTGTTTGTCTCAGACCTTATAGACATAATCTAAAGGATAACGGAACAATTAAAGAACAAATTAGTCAGTTGTTGAAATATGGCATAATTAAGCCTGCTTCATCACCATACAGTTCGCCAGTAACCCTAGCCCGTAAAAAAGGAGAAAGTGATAAGACTAGACTATGTATTGACTTTAGAAAATTAAATTCAAAATTAATAGGTGACAGTTTTCCAATTCCGTTAATTGAAAATATCATCCAGAAGGTTCAAGGGTCGAAAGTATTCTCATGGACATTTTAAGTGCATACTGGACTGTTTCCTTGCATGAAAAGGATCAATACATGACATGTTTTACCACCACAGAAGGTTCCTATCAATGGTGTAGACTACCATTTGGTCTACGTACAGCTCCCGCCATCTTTAATAGGATACTTAGTTCAATATTACAAAAATATGACCTTAAAAATGTAATTTCTTATTTTGATGATATATTGGTTTTTTCAAACGATACGCAATCCCATTTGGAACATCTTAAGGAAATATTTGAAATTCTACAAAAAGAGGGTATCCAACTTAGGAAGGAAAAGTGTTTATTTTTTATGAAAAAGATAAATTATTTAGGTTATGAAATTTTTGGAGACCAAATGTCTCCCTCAGGCATTAATGTTGATATAATTAAATCATTGCCACCTCCTCGTAATGTTAGGTGCTTAAGATCATTTTTAGGAAGCGTTACACATTATGCTAAGTTTATAAATCATTTTAATAAATTAAGAGCTCCCTTAAATAATCTTTTGAAAAAAGATATAAAATTTACATGGACTGACGAATGCCAAAAAAGTTTTGAGGCTCTTAAAGAAGCATTAGTTTCGAAACCAATCCTCCAAATTTATAATCCGTTATTAACTACGCATATCTTTTGTGATGCTAGTACTGCAGGTTTAGGAGGCGTGCTCAAACAGGAGTATCCTGATGGCACAATGAAACCCATAGCGTTTTATAGTAGGGCCTTAAGGGGGGCAGAATCCAAATATACCATCACAGAGCTGGAATTATTAGCAATAATAGAAACGTGCAAGAGATACCATCCCTACATTTCAGGTCAGCGGGTAATAGTTCACACTGATCATAAAGCATTAATTTGGTTAAATAATTTCAAACATACAAATGGTAGACTATTTCGATGGTCATTAAGATTATCAGAATATGATTTAGAATTCAAATATAATAAAGGATGTGAGAATTATGAAGCTGACATGTTGTCCCGCTTACCATATTCTTGCTTCCTATCCATACAAGACTTAAAAGAAGGACAAGAATCCTTAGCTAAGCCTTCATCTAAATTATATTTCAATAAAGACAATATCACTTATATTCGATTAAAAAATAAAGATAGAATAGTAGTACCACCATCCTTACAACAAGAATTGATAATTAAGGCCCATGAAAGTTTAGGACACCCAGGTATTAGTGCAATGGCTAGGGTAATATCAACACAATATTATTTTAAAGGTATGATAGGTAAAATAAAAAATTATATTTTGAAATGCAAAACATGTCAATCTGTAAAGAAGCCGACTACACCTTCATATGGACTCATGGGTACTTTACCGCTGGCTGAGAAACCATTTGATGTAGTTGCTCTTGACAGTATTTTAGGCTTAGGAGAATATAATAGTACAAAAAATTGCCTTCATGTAGTAGTTGATCCTCACTCTAGATACATTTGGGCTTTTCCTTCTAAAAGTACCTCGATAGCAACGTATATAAATATTATAAATCAATTATTAAGTATAGGTAAGCCAAAGATTATTGTTACCGACAGACATCCCTCATTTGTCTCCAAAAGATTCAATAAATTCATACAGGAAAAAGGCATAAAACACGTCATGACATCCCCTTCTCATCCACAATGTAATGGGCTGGTAGAAAGGGCTAATGCCACTATCATTTCGAAGTTAAGACTCCACCATCAACAAAATCCCAGAATTCCATGGCACAAGCTATTACAAAAAGCATTAGAAGAATATAGGAATACTCCCCATTCAATAACTACAATTCCTCCCGTTTATTTACTTTTCGGCATTGATCCATTTTATACCAGTGACCTAACAATAGCCTATCCCCCCATAGAAGAAGCTAGGAAAACCGCCAATGATAACACAAAAAAAACTGCATCTTAAATTAGTCAAAAGATATAATGAATCCCATAAAACGCCCAATTTAAAAATAGGAGATAAGGTACTGTATAAGATCCCTTACCAATCAGGCCAAGGTAAACTTATGCCAGCTTTTTACCCAGAACCTTATACGATAATTGCCATACCTTCCCCCCAAACAATAGAAATAGATAAGCCATGTCAACCCGAAAATAAACGTACAACAATAGTCAATATTTCTAAAATAAGACTCTGGGAACCAGTATCTGAAGATACCGAGGAAAACCTAAAAACAATTTTTCCATTTCAAGAAGAGGACCTGGAACAATGCTTGGGCACTTAGCTTAACAGGCAAGTTTTTCCACTACTAACCCTAAATTTTGCATACTTCCATTCAGCAATAAAAGTTGCTATTGAATGGGATTATACCTATGTGTATGAGGGTATGTAAACATGTAGTGCTTGATATTCAGAAATTTTTTTCCCCAGTTGTCTGCATTATGTTAGTTAAGTTTTTGGGCACCTTTTCTGTGATCCCAACTAACAGAACTTTGGTCATCCTAACACATCTAACATCTTTTCTTGTATATAAAATTATTGTATGTATAGTTTTTTTCTCTTTTTTCTTTGTTGTTCAAAATATATCTTGTCCTTTACCGTCCTTCCCCTCCCAGCCACCATTGTAAAAAAAAAAGGAAAAAAAAGAAGGGAAGTTTTTTTTTTGTATTATTTTTTTTTCTCTTCGTGGGGGGTAGTGATATATCTATATATATAAAAATGAATGTTTGTATGTTTGTCTATTGGTTGGTTGGTTGGTTTGTATGTCCGGTATACAAATTCGCAGTAGTTCACTAATTCAAACCAAAATTTCCATACATAGGTAAAAAATAACGAGGATGACGATAGGCTATTTTAAAAAATATATAAATCAATTATTAAAACTATATATCCAAACTATTCGACTTAGCTCACGAGCAGCGCCCTCTAGAACGCGGCGATTTTGACGACGGGCGGCGCCCATTGGCTGACGGCGCAGCACGTGTCTTCCCTGCCCCCCCCCCCCCCCCCGCCGAGTAAATGAGATCTCCCAGCTGCCGGCCGGCTGAGCTCACGAGCAGCGCCCTCTAGAACGCATGGCGATTTTGACGGCGGGGGGCGCTCCCGGTTGGACAGTTGCGCGGGGACAGAGTGACCTCGCGGATGCCCTCCGGGAACTACGTCCATCTTCCATATGTAATATACATTTAATCGTGTAAACCCGGGCGTTGCCCGGGTCATTCGTCTTATTATTTATATATTATTTATATAATTGTAACGAATAGTATTTGAATAAAAACATTTAATCGGGTAAAACCCGGGCGTTGCCCGGGTCATTCGTCTAGTTTTGTATATAGTAAACCATGATTCAATTCCATATTGAACACACAATTGTTTTTAATGTACTAGTTTTTGTTTAATCTTTTATTTTTGTCTGAATTGTTTCACAAATTGCCAAATACATTTTTTAAACATGTAAATTCCATGTTAAAAAAGAAAAGTTGAATGATATGTAAATTTACTAAAGTTTTTTTTTTAAGAAATATTTGCAAATATGTAAATTTGGAAAAAGTTGATCCACGGCTCGGCGCAGTGTTGTCCAGTGTGTGTGGCCTCGCGCTGATTGCTTATAATAAAGAAGAAGGAAAAATGCCTAACGACTGCTTAATTGTCATTTCCAGATATTGAAACTTTGGAAAAATTTACAATACGACAAATATATATATATATATATATATATATATATATATATATATATATATATTGTTGCACCAGGTTGCGGCTTGGCAGACTCTTCAGCCTGGATTCTCTCCTGTGCTGGGTCTTGCATCTTACCAGAGCGTGTTTCAACCATCCTACAAATTTATAAAAGGGAATAATGAGATAAGTCTTCTTTAAGTAGCCACCAGAATCCTTTATTTATTTTCTCACATCAAAGAGAGCAGTGAAGTTACACGTGTACCTGAAAACAAATGATGACAATCTAAATAATCTGTGTTTAAAATAAATATCATAGAATATTTTATATAAAAATAAATAAATATATAATTTAAATTTCAAATATATTAAAAATAATATAAGAAATACGCCATTAATCATGATGTAACACTTCCCCCTCTCCAGAGGTCGTCACGTCCTCGTGAGTTACCTCATCAATTCTCTCAAAATAGGGTTTGAGTCTTGAGACATGGACAATCAATGGGTCTTGGCCAGGATTATCTTTTGGCTCAATTAAGTAATTTACGTTAGACAGCTTCTTTAATATTCTATATGGGCCAAAATATTTTCTCAGTAGTTTCTCACACTTTCCTATTTTCCTAATTGGTGTCCAAACTGCTACTAATTATCCTGGTTCGTAGCTTCTTTCCATGTGTTTCTTGTCATAGTTCTTTTTCATTCTTTCTTGAGTCTTTATTGTGTTGTTAATAACTAATTTTCTTGTTCTGTTTATTTTGTCTAAGTGATGTTTTATGTATTCATCATAATCATCTTTGTCAATGTCCACCGAGATATTCCTGTCGTCCAAAAGAGACGTGGGTTCTCTTCCAAACATCAGGAAAAAGGGAGAATATCCTGTGGTTTCCTGAATTGTAGTATTGTAAGCGTGAGTGATGAATGGGAGTATTTCGTCCCAATTTTTCTGATCAGTGTTCACATACATACTGAGCATATTGATCAATGTTCTATTTAACCGCTCTGTCAATCCATTAGTCTGGGGATGATAGCTCGTTGTGAAGCAATGTTTAATCTTGCACGTTTTCATCACCTCTTTCATTAAATTACTGGTAAATTGAGAGCCTCTGTCACTAATAAGATATTGTGGGGCTCCGTGCCGAAGAAAAATATCCTCTACTAGAAATTTTGAAACTTCTTTCACTGTTGCTTCCGAGACTGCTCTTGTTTCTGCATATCTAGTGTAGTAGTCCGTCAGCACGATTATCCATTTTTTCCTGTTTTTCGTAGATGGTAGTGGACCAACAAAGTCAATTCCAATTCTTTCGAAAGGAAGGTTGGCTGGGGGGATGGGCTGTAGTAGTCCAGAAGGTGATTGGTTTGAGCCTTTCCTACTTTGGCAAAGGTGACACGTCTTAACGAATTCTGAGACATCCTTTAGCATGGATGGCCAAAAGTATTTACTCTTTATTCGGTACATGGTTCTGGCGACGCCCAGATGGCCATTCGACATATGATTGTGATATTCTTTCATAATTTCTCTCTTTTTATTCTCTGGAATCACAAGCAACCACGCCCTGCCTTCAGGGTTCGGGTTTTTCTTAAAGAGGCATCCATCTTCTTCTTTAAAGTTTTGCGCAATTGATCGCCTGCTTCCATTAAGGTTTTTCTTAACACTTTCGATAAATTTATCCTCTTCGTCTGTTATTTGATTTAAAAATAGCCTTTCAAAATCCTCATCCCAATCAGTTTCTGGTAAGGGCCCCCTAGATAAGCCATCGGCGTCCAGATGCTTCTTTCCCGATTTATGTATTATATCGAAGTCATATTCTTGAATTTTCAATGCCCATCTTGCCAATCGACCTGTTGGATCCTTCAAGTTTTTGAGCCAGCATAAGGCGTGATGGTCTGTTACTATTTTAAAGTGTCTTCCATAAAGGTAGGGTCGTAATTTTGACATTGACCAGACAACGGCCAGACATTCTTTTTCAGTGGTTGAATAATTTTGCTCTGCTTTACTTAGGGTACGACTCAAGTATGAGATCACCTTCTCTTCACCACCGATGTCTTGGACAAGTGTTGCACCTATGCCGATGTTGGACGCATCAGTATGAACATAAGTAGGTGCATTTGGATTGAAGTGACCTAAAATTGGTGGACTTAATAGTGCTGTTTTTAGGGTTTGAAACGCTTCCTCTTGTCTTTCTGTCCAGGTAAATGGTACACTTTTTTTATAAGGTTGGTCAAAAGGTCAGCAATTTTTGAAAAGTCTTTGATAAATTTTCTATAATATGAACACATTCCCAAAAAGGATTGTACTTCTTTGACCTTTTTGGGCCGAGGAAAATTTCTGACAGCTTTGAGGTTATGTTCCGCGGGTTTTATACCATGTTTGCTCGTTATATAGCCGAGGATCTCCAATTCTTCAAAAGCAAATCGGCATTTTTTGTCGTTTAACCTTAAATTAGATTCACGAAAACATCTAAAAACAGCTTCAAGTCTTTTGAGGTGCGTTGGAAAATCCGGGCTATATATGATAACATCATCCAGATAACACAAACAAATTTGCCATCTCAGATTTCCAAGCATATTCTCCATATTTCTCTCAAAGGTAGCAGGCGCGTTACAAAGTCCAAAAGGCATCACGTTGAATTCATATAATCGATGCGCTGTAGTGAAAGCTGTTTTCTCTTTGTCTCTTTCTTCGACTTCAACTTGCCAATATCCAGATCTGGGGTCTATTGCTGAGAAGTGTGTAGATCCTTGGAGAGTATCCATAACTTCGTCTATTCTAGGGATCGGATAGACATCTTTTACTGTCACG
The DNA here is from genome assembly GCA_030710605.1 of Cordylochernes scorpioides. NCBI lineage: Eukaryota > Metazoa > Arthropoda > Arachnida > Pseudoscorpiones > Chernetidae > Cordylochernes > Cordylochernes scorpioides. Next base: position 55,674,076 of record CP092876.1, read on the forward strand.
TTATTCAGTTTTCTGTAGTCCACACAAAATCTGTATTTACCATCTCGCTTCTTGACCAATATTACTGGAAAAGACCAGGGGCTAGAAGATGGCCTAATTATGCCTTCTGTAAGCATCTCGTCAATTTGCTCTTTTATAATATCTCGTTCTTTAGCACTTACCCGGTAAGGCTTGTGTTTAATTGGCTTCGCGTCTTCTGTGTCTATCCGATGTTTTGCCAAATTGGTTCTCCCTAATCTCGATGAAAAAAGATCTCCATACCTTTCTAAAACTTGTTTTAACTCCTTCTGTTCCTTTGGTGAAAGATTTTCGTTTATTTGGAATCTAGGTTCTTCGTTCTTTTCTACCTCTCTTTCTCGACTCACATTTATTTTCGCTGGACTACTTCCAAAAGCCAATGTTTGGTTTTTCATTATTTTTAACGGTCGAGGATACGGATTAGTTATCCAGATGTGTGTTTCCCTATTTATAACATTGATCAAGCTTCTTGCTAGACGAAGTCCATTTGTTTGAAACATTTTGCTGCTCTCCTCGATAATATATTCTCCATCCTCTGTTTCTACCAATGCCTTGATCAATTTCATGGAACATTCCGGTACAATGGAATCCTTGGCACTCTTTATTTTCAACATTTCAAAATTGATTTCGTCATGATTATTCGTCAAATCATATTTTATAGTTTCTTGCTTACAATCTATTTTTGCGTTCATTTTCTTAAGGAAATCTCTCCCAAGAATTAATGTCCGTAAATGCGTTTTCAATATCACAAAGTTGTGTGATAATGTTTCGTCATCAATTTTTATATTTAAAAATATACTTCCTACCATGTCCAATTTTTTTCCATCGGGTCCTGCACAGATTTTTGCGAGTTTACTTATACCATGGCCTGTATCGAGGGCCGTTCTGAGGTCGACCACTGAGAGGTCAGCACCTGTATCAACCAAAGCTTCAAAAGTCCCTATCTTGTCCAAATTAATTTTTAATTTGTATTTAGGGTCCAACTTCTTGATTCCGTTTATGGTCGACTTGCTTTGATTGACAGATTCAGGCGCGACGCTTAGTTTAAATCTTCCAACACGGAATATCTATTCCGGGTAGGAATATTTGTCTGTGTGCTATGACATACATCAGCATAAAGCCGAGGTCCTGATTTCTCTGATATTTCATTCATTTGGCATTTCTCTTCGACCTTCTCTTGGGTATCTGCTGGATCCTCTTCTAGGATTCTTATAAACTTGACCCTACAATAACGGGCCACGTGCCCTGGCTTGTTACATTTAAAGCAGATTGGTCTTCCATCTTCCGTCCTATTTTTGCTCACTTCTTGGCTTTTATTGTAAGTGTTTCTCTGAAGGTTTGGTTTCGGCACAAAGTTAGGATTATAAGGACGTCTAGGGGTAGAGGGCTGGGGAAAGTTGTTTCGATACTGTCTGGGGGTAGGAGGGGAGTCGTTCTTGTAATTATTGGAAACAGGGGCTTGGGGCCTGGAAGTGGTCTGGTAGTTTCGTGCGGCAGTCGGCGGCACGTACCTCGATTGTTGTTGGGGTCTAGAATAGCGTGGGCCGTTATATAGGTTTCTGGATTTCTCCACACGTTCCCGATACTTCTTTTCAAAATAATCCATTTTCTTGCACACGACAAGAAGGTCATCGGTCGTTTTAGGAGGGTTCAGGTAGAGCGCGAATGAGTACTCTTTTTTCAGTCCTCCAATAACATGTTCAATTTTTGTTCCTTCTTCCATTGCGGGGTCAACCTTGTTGCACAACACTAGAATGTCTTCCGCGAACCTGATTGCTGGTTCATTCCAGTGTTGCATTCTGTTGAGCTTCATTCTAAGTTCTTCTTTATTCGCGTCCAAAGAAAAATCCTGAATGAGGCGGATTTTAATATTTTCCCAGCTCGTGAAACTAGCTTTGTGTAAATTCAACCAGGTTTTAGCGCTTCCCGTCATGTTCATGGCGGCATAACGAGAGATAATGTAGTCTGCCCAATGGTACAAGAAGCCAATTTCTTCAAGAGATTCAATCCATGGGCGAGGGTCTTCCGTTCCATCATACTTGGGGATGTCGATGTTGGGATTCAGGACAACTGGGTCGGAACTAGCATCTCTACCAATTGTTGCACCAGGTTGCGGCTTGGCAGACTCTTCAGCCTGGATTCTCTCCTGTGCTGGGTCTTGCATCTTACCAGAGCGTGTTTCAACCATCCTACAAATTTATAAAAGGGAATAATGAGATAAGTCTTCTTTAAGTAGCCACCAGAATCCTTTATTTATTTTCTCACATCAAAGAGAGCAGTGAAGTCACACGTGTACCTAAATACAAATGATGACAATCTAAATAATCTGTGTTTTAAATAAATATCATAGAATATTTTATATAAAAATAAATAAATATATAATTTAAATTTCAAATATATTAAAAATAATATAAGAAATACGCCATTAATCATGATGTAACAATATATATAGATGAATTGTATATATATTCCTAAAATGTATTTAGACGCAAGTATCCCAAGGTGGGATATCGCGTCCGATATGTCAAATAAAAAAATAACAGAATGATTATTTGCTGAAAGTGAACTTATTTTACTTTATAATCAAAATATGGTCAATTTTAATAAACCATAACTCTGTTTTAAACGCGGGCTGTACAAAATCCACAGACGTTTTTCATTAAGGTCTCAAATAAACTTGTCCCAGAGCCCAAAACAGAGAGACAATATTGATAATTAACATACTTTTATTGACATCTCGTCAATACAAGGTCAAAGTGCAAAATCCTCATAATTCAGGGTGAAAAAAGATAATAATTATTATAAAATATATATCTCAATACGTCCCTTTGTTTTGCTAGATGGGGAAGTAACATACAGCTCAACAAAAGATGCCAATAAGCAAATTTTACTCCCCCTTTTTTCTCTTAGAATTAAAGAGAAAGAAAAAACATATTTCGTAAGGTTTTTAGATATTTTCTAAAAGTATATCGCAATTTTCTTATATATCTGAATGATTATTATATTTCGAAAAAATATATTTAAAATTATCTATATACAGTCATTATTTGCATAACGCCTCTGAGAGAAACAGGAAGTCCCAATAAGAAATTTGGCAATCAACCATACGTAATCCTGGTGGAGTATTTAACATTGTAAATAATAACAAAATAATATTTTTTAAAAATTAAGTATTGAAATCAAAGATATTCCGACGTGATAGTAACTTATAAAAGAGAGAATCAATAAATATTATATTTAAACCAACCCGATCTAGAAAATATGTACCAAATTTCCGTTAGGATATTATACCTTCAACTGCGAAATTCATCAAAAAAATCCAACTATACAAGATATTCTTCAAAATAAAGGAGATACCAATCCACGTTTCTGACAACGACCTGACGCTTAGTTAGGAGCTCATCACACAACAGCTGCAAGGTCTGGGGGGGGGGGGGGGGCACCTCTACTCCACCAACTGCCATGTGTAAATAGCCAGGACATGGTGACTCGAATGTAACACACACACACACCTGTAAATTGAAACGAAATAAAATATTATATTTATTGATTAAGAGTTAATAACGATGTTTCAAATTGTCAATTTATTATTCTTCAAGAAATCTAAACAATCGTGTGTGAATTCGTTAAAATTACATTAAAAATACAAAAATTACATATAGTAACCATTGTTACCATTATTATTCTCAAAGAAACCTACACAATTAGGTATAATTTTGATCATGGATCACACACAAAAAAAAAGATAAATTATACTAAAAAAGATAGAAGAGAATAAAAAGAGAATATATATTAAGAATTGCTTCTCGATACACACATTAGTAGCGATTTCAAACTGCAGGCGATACAAATTCTCCTATCGACACGAGAAGTAAGAAACTATTCAATTGCAGTATATGTAGATATGGCGGAGAGAGAGCACTTAACGGCCTCATTATGTATACGCCACGTCCCCAATTATCTGAAACAATACTCGTAGATGTTCGCGTCGACAAAAATATAGCGCAAAGATCCTATTTGACACAATATTGGTGATATATTCAAATAGTTTATATATAATTGTTTATTGTGTGTATTGTAAATTTTAATAAAAACATAACGTGTTGAAACTTTTTCTGCTTATTTATTTCATATTGATATGCTTAATGTTTTGGCTTGAACATACTTATCAAAATATTTCCGAGTATCGTCCGTATCAGCTTTTTTTTTTTATCTCGTATTTTTCTTTCGAACCGCAATCCTATCTGAATTTGAGTCTACCTATATGCAGATCTGTGCATTCAGAACCTAAAGGAAAGATAGATAATGAATACCTTTTATCAATTCTTGACTTGAACGCACCATATGTTCAACTCGAGTTCTACCTTTGTTAGATAATTCTGTAATGTCGTGCAACATTTTATCAACACTTTACTTGCCGAATACGTCTCCAAATAAGTTTTAAAACTGGTTTCGCCCTCTTTCAAAGACTTAGTAACCAAATAAATAGCTAGGATAGCTATAGTGACTGCTTTTACTGTAAGTACATCACATTTTTATGCATGTTGAAATCAGTTCAACTTTGTATTTACAAGACACCAGAGTCCCCTAAATAACTGCACAATATTGGGGGGCCATTAAGCAGAGAAGTTCCGAATGCGGGATTCGATCTCAGGCCGTGGTTATCTGAAATCGACGGTGTATTCCAGTTATCCATTAGAAACAGACTCTAAATGTTCATTATATTCATTATTAAAACGTGCGGCACTCATTCACAATAATTATTTTTTAATATCATAAATATGCTTGAAATAGTCTTTTCCTTATCATACTTATATTCTCTACTTATTCGCTCATACACTGAATTGTGATAGACGGAAATATCATTTACAAACACGGAGTAGTTTGGAAGATATCGTTGCTTCTATTCTGGAACATTGACACCGTACTTCACACATGCCCTTCCTAACAAAACATCCAACTAATTGGAGGGAAATGGATAGGATTGCCATAATTACGCAACCACAGAGAGAGTATCAACTTTTTCAGTCAAAGGAGGGTGGCCGGCGGCTTCATTACGAGCGGCGTACCTAACAAGGCGGAGTTCCACGAGAGGCGGACTCGAGGACCCACTCCAGCGTCTCATTAAGTTCCCGATCTCCAGGCACGTTAGACCTCTAATTAACATGTCGCCTGGACCTTTCCCTTCTGGATGGGAAGGTCACGACACGACCTTGTCTTTTCTGCCTTTCCTTATCTCTAAGAGGTTAAAATCTTTGTATTTCACATACGTCGAAATTTGGCTTTTCCTTCTTTCCAAATAGAGATTCTGAAACATTTCACTGGGATAGGAAGGTTCTATGTGATAATCTTTCGAGTTTCCACAAGTGACGCCAAAGGTTAATATTTACGCGAAATGTATAAATATACAAAATTTCTATATTCCAGGTTGCAATAGGTGATAAACTTGATATTTTGGCAATGTTATATATATAGCAGGAAATAATGTGAAGTTTGAATATGAATGTAGACAGTCCACTTTACTAACCATACAAAAATAAATTGATTATTAATCTTTGGCAATGTTTTAAAAATGGTGTTTTCGAATTTTACAAAACTGAGGTATTGGTAAGTTGAGCCGTCATAGTAGATCAAATAGAAAAGAGAGGCAGTCGCTAGATATCACACGTTGTGTTGAGCGTCTATAACCATTTCATTTGAAGATTTTCTTCCTGTCTAATATGTGTGGATGGGATGGCAACAGTCGTGCCCCGGGGGTGGAGAGGAGGACACGCGGGCGGCCCTGTGCGCCGACTACAACCCCCGCCCTTACCGCGGCCATCTGTACGACTGGGCCCCTGAGTGGGACGTTGAGGACCCCTGCGCCCTCACATGCCGCCCTGTTGGATTCAGCTTCGTCGCCAAGCTGGCTCCTCGGGTCCCTGATGGAACGCGATGTCGATCCGGAGCCCTGGATATGTGTGTGGCCGGTGTATGCATGGTAGGTTGAACCTTGACGTGGACTGCAGTTGTCTTACAGCCATCTTTTTATTTTATCGAAGGTTTAAAATATATTTGATGAAAGAAGAGATTTATAGAAAACATTTTAAAAAATTTAATTGATTAGCAATGAGTATCTTTATTCGATAAATAAACGTTCGAGATTTCGAACCTAAGGTTTTCAATGATTCTTTGCGGTAGGACTTTGAAGCCTTAGGCTCAAAATCTGACTCGTTTTATAATTAAAGAGATATTATAAGGAATATATTTATCTATTCACAAATATTTATTTAAAAATAAACAAATTTCTAATGTACTTATTACGATGAAAATATTGAGAGGGTTTGGCTAATCAGTGGTGAATTCTCCCAGCGGGTTTGCCAATTTAATCCACCAGATCGCTTCTTAGAGCTCTAATACTGTATTGGACGGTTCTGCGTATACATGCTACACTGAATGGTCGAATATAAGATATGGTATTAAAGAAAACTATGGACATAAGGTTTTAGGACAGTAGAATTACATACAAATTTACATCGAACATTGCCAATTAGGCATAAAGATACCATTGTTAGTAATTTTTTAAAAATAATTATCCTAAGTTATGATCTACTAAACCTTAGCAACACCGTAGAATTACTTTTAGCTAGATAGAAAGTATTAGAATTCATTGATATCAGCTCTATTATAAATTATTTTTTTTATACAAGTGATAATTATCCTTTGCAAACATTTTGAAAACTTTATAATACTTCAAATTAGTGTACCTTTGAATTAATGTAGGCTTTTAATTTTTAAATTCAAACAAATATTTTGTATACAAATTCTCAAATCCCTTTTTATGCGATTTTTCTGAATAATGGACATTCTTTTTGGTTCTTTAGAAAGATTGTTCATGCATTAGTTTTTTCAAAAGTGAAAACTTTTCAAAACTATAACATGAGGAATATCAACTTTACCTTTGTAAAATCGAAGCAATATTTCGATAAAAATGTTTTTTATTTTAGATATAGCACACTATATTTCCATAAGCATTCTTAAAATTGGTGTTAGTGGCCTTTTATATTTAAACATTTCATAGCTGCTCGTTAGTCCTGATATCCATTAAAAAGACGAACAAGTCTTGTGATATTAATCATAATATCTAGAAAGTAGACTTAGAATGTTTATTTTCTTTTGGGATAATTTTTAAAACATGGTTTCTCTAATTGAGGTCAAAATTTAATTTAAATTTCAAATATTTGATGGTAAAGCCAAATGGGACAACTACTTGCATATATACATATCAAAATTATTTTTAAAAAATTGACCCAATGTTATAATAAAATAAAATAAAGAGGAATGTTTTATAATTTATCAAAATAAATAGGTTAATATACCAGGTCTATTAGTATGAAACGCGAAAATTTTCAGTGAATTCAAAAGTTCACCAATTCCATACAACAAAATATTTTTTATTCAAAGTAACTGCCCTGATTAGCTATACATTCGGACCACTTTTCAGGCAATTTTCGAATTCCTTGTCTGAAAATTTCTATTCCTTTTGAGTCGAACCAGTCAACAAGTCATTTTCGGAGTATGTCTGAGTTCGAAAATTCCTGGTTTTTTAGGGCGTGTCCTAAAGATGCGAAAAGGTGGTAGTTCGACGGCGCTAAGTCTGGTGAGTACGGCGGGTGGGGTTAGAGTTCCCAGCCCAAGTCTTTTATGGTGTTTTTGACCACCGTAGCGTTGTGGGCTGGAGCGTTGTCATGCTGCAGTATCAGGTTGCTGCGCTTTTCACGCCATTCCGGTCTTTTTTCATTCAACGCCTCTCTCAAACTGTGCATTTGTTGTTCGTAGCGACTAGTATTGACCATTTTGCCAGGTTTCAGGAGCTTGAAATATACTACGCCGGTCTGGTCCCACCATATGCAAAGCATTGCCTTTTTTCCGAAGCGATTGGGCCTAGGCGTCTGTTTTGGAAATTGGCCGGGCAGGCCCCACGACTTTTGGCGCGTAGGATTGCTGAAGTGGATCCATTTCTCATCAGAAGTTACGATTCGGTGCAAAAATGACTTTTTTCATGCCTGGCGAGCAGCCCTTCGCAGGTTACCAGACGCCGTTATTGCTGCCTTTCGCTCAACTCGTGGGGGACCCATCTGGAAAGCTTTTGGGTCATTCCGAGGCTGTTTAAACGTAGAGAAACAGCATCTTGAGACACCTGGAGCTGTTTTGCGAGTTTCTCCTGCATTTGGGTACTGTCCTCATCCAACAAAGCTTGCAGTTCAGCGTCCTCGAACTTTTGGGGCGGTTTTCCATGTGGTTCATTATCAAGTTCAAAATCGCCACTTTGGAATTTTTTAAACCACCTGTAACACTGCGATTTGCTTAGAGCGTGGTCTCTGTAAACTTCCTCGAGCATTCGGTGGGCTTCAGTGGCACTTTTCTTCCAGTTGAAGACGAACAACAAAACTTCCCGCAAATGGGCACTTTTTGGCTCGGAAATCGCCATTTTCCACGGGCTCCAGAAATTTTTCACGATTTGAATTTTTCTAAAACTGCACGCATGCTGATGCCACGTGAGTCAAAGAACAAAACGCCTACAACAGCGCCACCGTCGGCTCAAATAAAGTTGCACAGCGGCCTCTGGCGCCCATTTTTGCGTTTCATACTAATAGACCTGGTATATTGTAAACGTGGTGAATACCCTCTGAAAGGTTATAGCTTTATTTACATACTGTATATTAACTAATTTATTGAAAATAGAACAAACCTCTTCTATTTTAATATAACATTACCTCCTTTAATATCAAAAAGCATATATATATATATTTTTTTTTTGTTAATTTGTTGGTTAGCAGTTGGTATGGAGAAAAGACTGCCCGCCTCATCCAATAATTTATTTAATTCTTAACGTTTAAGTGATTCGCTGTTACTTTTCTAAGGGGAATGATTATTTTGAATCTTAGTTCTACTTATATACGTACACTATTTTATAAAAAAAATACATGTAAAACGTTATTAAAACTCAGGTAAAAGATTTCTTTTAATTTTAAATTTGCAAGCTTTCGAGCAAATATACTGCTCTCAACATGCTAATATACTCTATGTACAATCTTTTATTAAGAGATTGTGCATAGCATATTAGCCCGTTGAAGAGTAGTATATTTGCTCGAAAGCTTGCAAATTCAAAATTGAAAGAAACTTTTTACCTGATTTTTAATTTTCCTCTTTCAAATAATTTCTGGGTAATTATTGCTCACATAAAACGTTATTTCTTGATATATACAGATACACGACGCTTTACATGTATTTTATAAAATTGTATACGTATATAAGAGTAGAACTAGGAATCAAAATAATCATTCCCCTGAGGAGAGTGACAGGAAGTCATTGAAACGTCGGTGATTAAATGAATTATTAGTTAATGTAGCTATATCTAATCCAAAGTATATTTATGTCATATGATGCGGAATTAGCTTGCTACTTGTCGATTTATTAATAATTCTTACTCACTAAGTTTAAGGAAGTGGAAGGTCTTTTATATCGCTGGGGTCGTCCCCCCTTTCTAGGAAGAAAAAGACAGAGGCAAATTTTATTCACACTTGATTATCTTGTGTGTCTTCAATAAAGTTTGCTGTACATAAAATATCTTTCAGAGTTATTGCCTGAATCCCGATGTATATATGCATGATAAATGTACAACTTCCTTAAGAAGTTTTGTCCATGAGTCTATATTACATATAAGTTTTTATGTAGATCCTAGAGACCCCCTGGTACAGCTCTATTCCTAACGAATCTTCTTTCCACACCCTTACTAGGGAAGAACAAACGGCGATTTCAAGATTACGAACAGGACATCTTAGAATGCTCAAATTTAATGGAGATATCAAAACATTCCCGAAATTCCCTGAATGGGATTCCCAGCCTGCCAGTCCTGAACATCTATTGAATTGTATCAAATCTTCCAAAAATGACCTCTGGGAAACCCAGGACTATAATAGACAAGCTGAGACAATGGAACCTAATAGAGTTCGTTTAAACGACTTGAGGAATAAACAATGACAACAACAATAGATCGTGGACACTGAATATGTGGAATATTGAATCGAGTTGAGTAACCAGGGAGTGAAGTTTCAAAAGGAAGCAGAGGTATCCCGCCACATAGGCGCTGCTGACTTCCACGGTTAACGTGAAGTCGGGCATAGTGATAATCTATTTCCTCTTTTTATATCAGATATGATCGGAATTTTTGTGTCTGAACTGTACTCTAATGTCCATCGTCAGCAAGGTAAACGGCCGAGAACTAGATAGAATAGCTCTAGACTCTCTCTGTCGCAACAATCGTTTAAAATTCCATTTGAAACTGAACAAAGTTGCTAAATGATCTTTTTCTGTTGCCACTTCAACACTAAATATGGTCACATAACAATATTAGCGGTCTTAAAGTAAACTGTCGGAAGGTTCAACACTGATTAGTTGATTTTTTATCAGTAGGTTTATATCAGTAGGTTTATAAATTTTTATAACAAACAAATAATATTTTTGAAAATAGAGCAATCCATAAATAAAGCTTTAATTAAAAATGCATATATTGGATCAAAATATCAGTTATTTTACCAATATTTCATTTAGCTGAACGCCACCCTTTATCAAGGTGTTATAACATATTTAATGTGTGTCAACAACAAACTTTGTGGCGCTGAGTTTGTCGTTGACACACATTAAATATGTTATAATACCTTGATAAAGGTTGACGTTCAGCGAACTGAAATATTGGTAAAATAAATGATATTTTGATCTAATATATGCCTTTTTAATTAAACAAATAATATTGTTCAAAGGAAAAACAGGGTAACGTGGTAAGATTCTTTAATAGAACACGACGAGCTTTCAGGCAGCAACTGCCCTTCTTCAGGTTTTATACAAGTGTAGACAAAGAAGTGCCATATTTATAAGCGAAAATATTTACATATATACGCGCAAGGAATAAGGAATTTTACATACTGAAGATTGGAAAGGGGAATTTGCATATTTACAAATAAAAATAAAACAAACTCTGTGTGAGAAATAGAGGCAAAAAACAGAGATAAAAATTAAACCTGAAGGCAAAACACGGAGATAAAAATTGAACCGTAAATAACAATAAAACCCAGAAACATATCAGCGAGTGAGGCCGTAAAATATTGTATATTGCGGTGGGAGATCAATCTTCCGGTTAAAACTGGGAGTACAGTTGGACACCAGTGCTTCCAGAACCAAGCGTTGGTACTTGTTTCTAATATCCCTGTATACAGAAATCGTATCGTCTAAATTAAAGGAATGGTCGAAATCTGCCATGTGTTGAAAGATGAGAGATTTTCGATCTTTGGAACGTATATTACGGTTGTGTTCGCGGATTCTAGTGGCGATGGTTCGACCTGATGGTCCGATGGTCGAACCATCGCCACTAGAATCCGCGAACACAACCGTAATATACGTTCCAAAGATCGAAAATCTCTCATCTTTCAACACATGGCAGATTTCGACCATTCCTTTAATTTAGACGATACGATTTCTGTATACAGGGATATTGGAAACAAGTACCAACGCTTGGTTCTGGAAGCACTGGTGTCCAACTGTACTCCCAGTTTTAACCGGAAGATTGATCTCCCACCCCAATATACAATATTTTACGGCCTCACTCGCCGATATGTTTCTGGGTTTTATTGTTATTTACGGTTCAATTTTTATCTCCGTGTTTTGCCTTCAGGTTTAATTTTTATCTCTGTTTTTTGCCTCTATTTCTCACACAGAGTTTGTTTTATTTTTATTTGTAAATATGCAAATTCCCCTTTCCAATCTTCAGTATGTAAAATTCCTTATTCCTTGCGCGTATATATGTAAATATTTTCGCTTATAAATATGGCACTTCTTTGTCTACACTTGTATAAGACCTGAAGAAGGGCAGTTGCTGCCTGAAAGCTCGTCGTGTTCTATTAAAGAATCTTACCACGTTACCCTGTTTTTCCTTTGAATCTTACAGCGTGGCGATATGATGTCTGAATAATATTGTAAAAATTTAATTAGTTTTAAGGTTAATATACCAAATATTTTTCTCATTTTAAAAATTATTTTTGAATATTTTAAAAACTTTTTTATCTGCCTCAAGGTGAAATATAAATAACTAAAAAGAGAAAAGAATAGGTGGAAGAGAAAAATTAATTAAAAGTGGCTATGTATAGGGTTGATGATAGGTGAATGAACTAATTATCATGTGGAAAGGTATAAAAGAATGTGTGTATGTGCTTTGAATAGGCGCTTCAACAAACTCTTAATTAATTCCTGAATCACAAATACAATATTTGTATAAACGACAATGGTTCTAGAGTTGGTTAGAAAAGTTGAAAGTAAATGATGTTATTGAAACACCGAGGAGTCTTGGTGAAAGTCGTAATTAAATAAATGGCTCTAATTAATACGTGTGTCCCGGGTAAACAAGGAGTTCTTCTCTTTTATAGCCTCTTGGCTGGCTGGTTGGGACAGTCTTCCAGGAAAATCAATATTACTTAAGGAATATTCTTATATTTGCTACAGTAGAACCTCCCTTTAGCGGACACCCCGCTAGCTGACACATTTCTATAAAGGACAGTTTTCATTTGAAAAATGTTACCATTTTTACAATTTAACTACTCTCCGGTAAGAGGAACCTCTCCCTAAAAGACACTTTGGCTCTGGAATTTGGTGTCCTTTACAAGGAGGTTCTACTGTACTTGGAAAACGGGGACTCAACTCTCACTACAAAAATATAAATATGGCACCGCAAAATTATTTCTATTTATTCGGGATGCAAGAAGCGTTTATGCATTTCCATCATCAGTTAAATGTAGGATGGTGTTAGCTGAAGGACATGCCTGAAAGCTTCTTGTACTTTTCTTTATACGTGAAGCGGCGGAAACTTTTTCCTTCTCTGTAATTATCGCAGACCGCATTACTTACTCACCATTATGAATCTGTAAGTCAAAACCATAGAAATATACTTGAAAACTAAAAAAGAGAGAGTAGATATAGGTTAACAAGCATTCCTAGAGATATTTAAAGAGGAATTAAAAATATGAAAATTCAACGGAATATTCATGAATAAACTTCTCAAAGAATTGAGACATATACATAGGACGACCGCTATAGTGGAGTGATGGCCAGGCAACCTATATATTTATGATTATGATATTTGAACCGGGCGGTATCATGCTGAACCGGTATATTAACCTACTTTCTTCAAATTTAATAAGAGAGAAGCGCTACATCCTGATCAATATTCTTATTCTGGTACAATACTCATTTATATCCCTCTCAATATGCTTTAATTATTATAATTTAATTTCAATGGTAAACTCTGCATCCAAGAATCGATCTTCATTGCCGTATATATATAGGTAAATCAGACAAATACAATATTATGAACGGTCTGGTAGATTAAACTGGCAAAACCGCTGGGAGGGATCACCACTGATGAGCCAATATTTTATCATCGCAGTGATGACAGTAGAATTTGCTATATTTTATATTTAATAAAAGCATTCATGCTATAAAATAGTGCAGAGTTTCAAATATATATATATATATATATGTGATTGGAAGTTTGCACTAATTTATAGCAGGAATGTTTCTTTTTAAAAATATATTGAAATTTCTATTGCCCTTACTGCCATTGCTGCAATGAAATATTAATGGGAGGGGCAGTAGAAATTGTTTAATTAAAAAAAAAGAATCATACGTATATATATATATATAATATTTTAAATATTTTTGAGAGAGAGAGAAATATTCAAAATATTTATATTTTATATAAAGGTAACTCTGAAAGTTTTGCAATGTGAAAAATCTCTCTGCCGCGGCGTGTGGAAATATCCATTACTTATACCAACTCTCCTTAGATGGTGTGTTCCAGATTACATACGTCAACTCGTAGTTCCAAGCCAGTTCCGATTTTGGCTAGATTAAATAATCCATATTTGAGAGCAATTCTACCTAATGATTTTTTATAAAATGATATTTTAAAGTAGGTTTAAATGAAAGAAATTGTTTAAACGACTATCGAAATCTTGTCACAATTCAGATTCATCATTTGAATCCATTTTTTAAAAAGGTTTTAGATAATTTAAAGATAAAAATATCAGTGTAAAAGATCATCACCAACATTTTAAAAAGGTAATCAATAGTAAAAGTCCCAATGTAACATATTAATATATTAATGACACATGGTATTATAGATTTGAAAGCTTTGCAGACGATAAACCGTGAGCTCAAAGAAGACCAAAAAAAGTAGCAAAATGTATCATTTTGTCAAGAAATACATTAAAGGTTCAAGTCCTTCACTTTAGAAACTGCTTATAATGTAGTTACAAGAGATGGAAAATGCATGTATCAATTTGATCCACAAAATAAAATAAATATTTAGCCTGGATGTCTGAAAAAAATAGTGGCCACATTTTCTCTAGAACTGGTCATGTTGTTACTGAAGAGCCATCGAAGAATCAAAAAAAGCCAATTCGGTCATCTTTGTTTACCAGATGTTATCAAATATAAGAGAGAAAATACCGGCTGAGATAAGACATGCCCAGTTCTAAGTAATAATCATCAAGATTGCATCAGACAATGAAAATATCTTAGATGGTCACGTGGAATCTCCATATTCTACAAGTCATCAGTTAACGACCGGCCATGGAATACCTACATCTCACAAACTCCCGGACCTTGCCATTGTGCGCCGCTGGCCTCTCTTAGGCGCCACTCAGTCTGCCTCGTCCTTTATGTAGAAACCCTAAAACCACTGGGCCCCATTACTGTTATTTCTTGTGTGGTACGACATATATATATACTAATTTAAAAATAATAATAAATGTATTATCCCTCTCATTATATGGATATTTAAAATATGGTTTGATTCAATTTCAAGTCTTGACAGAAACTAGGACATTTCAATATTGCAATTTATTCTAATTCATTATAAAAGAAAAAAGACGAGATTTGACCAAGGTGTCCAGTAGTAGAACATGTACTGATCGCTGTGGCACCGGTGCAGGCTGTGGGGTGCGACCTGAAGCTGGGCTCCACCAAGGCTCCCGACCGCTGCGGTATCTGCGGCGGTGACGGCTCCAGCTGCGATCCCCCGGAGTACCGCTGGAACCTGCCCGACCCCCCGGCCTTCTCCACGTGCTCCACCACCTGTGGCGGGGGTCAGTAACTCTAGGACAGTTTTAGTAAAGCCGATGTTGCTAGCGGTGTCTCTATTAACAAGTATTACCATCAGTAAAAGGTGTCTATTGCTTTGTTGCCACTTTCAATATGTTGTTATTAGAGCATTCGACGGGTTTGCAAAATTTCTTTCGAATAGGTGTTTAAAGTGAATACATTAAGTAGTTGTTTGAATAATTAGTGTAGTTTCTCGAGAGGTAGAAAATATATGTGTATAGATGTGATAGGTAGGGACTTTGGCTAGTAAGTTGGTTTATAAATTTGTGTCAGAATGGTAAAATTTGGATGAAATTTCGAATTTTTTTTTTTTATCAAAGTCAATATTCCTACAAATTGTGAAGACTTCCAAAACCAATATTTGACCATGGGAATTCCAATAAGTGTGTGAATGCAGAACATTTCCGGGGATATTTCTGCTATATTCTATAAGTCAATTTATATGTCATTCTTAGCTCTCTTGTTCTAAGGTGTTCTATGACACCATTGTCTTCAAGAAGTATAAAGTAAATTTCCCAAGAAATATTTGCCATATATGTTGGGAAGTTAAATATCTGATTCAAGAATTTCCGATAATTTTTGTTTTAATACTTTATCGCATTAGATACAGTTTTATTACATCAGCCTTCGACTATTTCAACAACAACACAATTTTTTTTTTTTTTTAATATTATTTTCATGAAGTATCTATATTTCAACATATGGCAAATTTAACTTCCATAAATCCACAATTATATATATTATTTATTTTGAAATAAGAATAATCCATAAATATATATTTGATTTAAAAGGCATATATCAACAAAAAAACTCAGCGCCACATAACGTCAATAGATCCAAGTTTTAAAAATATTTCTCTCTCTCTCCACACTTGTGCGAACTCGCGTCTGGGCGGATGCGTGGAAAGTGCCCGGACCAGTGGGTGTCGGGCTTTCCGGCGGAGGGGGTCAAGGGTGCGGTGGCCGCCA
This sequence comes from Cordylochernes scorpioides, assembly GCA_030710605.1. Lineage (NCBI taxonomy): Eukaryota > Metazoa > Arthropoda > Arachnida > Pseudoscorpiones > Chernetidae > Cordylochernes > Cordylochernes scorpioides. Next base: position 55,690,254 of record CP092876.1, read on the forward strand.
CGGAGAGGCGGGTGCTGCGTCCCTAAGCGTGGTCCCGGCGAGGCGGCCCGAGGGCGTCTCGCGGCGGGGACTGGCGAAGGATACCTGGTTGATCCTGCCAGTAGTCATATGCTTGTCTCAAAGATTAAGCCATGCATGTCTAAGTACACGCCCTAGCAAGGCGAAACCGCGAATGGCTCATTAAATCAGTTATGGTTCCTTAGATCGTACACATTTACTTGGATAACTGTGGTAATTCTAGAGCTAATACATGCAATTGAGCCCTCGTCCCTTTTAGGGTGAAGGTGCTTTTATTAGACCAAGACCAAACGGGGGCAACTCCGATAGTCGTGGTGACTCTGAATAACTATGGCGGATCGCACAGTCCTAGCACTGGCGACGCATCTTTCAAGTGTCTCTCTCTCCACACACACACACACACACACACACACACACACACACATAATATATATTTTTCCTCCCCATTTAATATACGAGGTAAAAGATATTTTTGAAACTTAATTCTATTGACATTATGTGGCGCTGAGTTTGTTGTTTACACACATTAATATGTTATAATACCTTGAAAAAGGTTGGCGTTCAGCCAACTGAAATATTGTTTATATAAATTATATTTTGATTCAATATATGCCTTTATAATTATAATATATATATAATATTTATATAACCCATCAACTGTATTATAGCACTGATGAAGCATGCTGTTCTATTCGCTTTTGGTTGTATGCGAGTCGCTTGGTCAATAAATATGGTGTACACCGGAAATATATCAAGTTAATTGGTATTTTTAAATATATATTAAGATATCTTATATTTGAATAATTGACAAAGAGTTCGGTTGTGTCGTTCATATGGGTTATACTGAAATCTTGGGCAGTTTCGTCTGAATATAAATCCAGGAATTTTCTATATATAAAGCCAATTTTTGAAAGGAAATTTAAAATATTTATTTAAAAGTTAGAGAGCATGTCTAAATATTCTGAATTTTTTTCTCTAAAATCCACCTTAATGTAAAAAAAAAAAGACACAAAGCGTTCCCAAAGACTTTTCTCCCACCATTAACTATGCAAATATTATCCACGGTGTGAAGTAATTCTTTGTCGGAGGCTCTCAAGTCGGAAGAAGCGGCTATCCGTCCGTCCATTGTGCCGAAGGTTTGATTTAAGTTGCCCACCGTCGGTCCCTTTATCCCCACTACCTCATTTGTCCGTTTAATTGCCCTTCAGGGCCGAGTCGGATGAATGACGGACATCCCGGTCTCCTTCACTTGTGTTTGATGAACGAACGGGAATCAGAAGAGAGAATAACAGCGGTATGGTATATTAAACTGACGAAACCGCTGGGGGGGTTCGCCACTGATGAGCCACGCTCTCCCTTTTATTTTCCATTGCAGTAAGGGCAGTAGAAATTGTATAATTTTCAAAAGAATCATACGCGTCTATAATAGTTTCGAATGTTCATAACAGATGGCGCGCTGATGCATCATAAGAATACTTGGTATACCAAAGTTTCTGTCGATATTGTTATTTTTGACCAAAGTAAGCAACGGAAATGGGAGTATTCAATTATTTCCATTAACCATTGCGTCTAGGCCCCTTTGGACTTAATTAGTTATATTAATTGAAAACTATCATTATACAGAATATACTTAATCTAATCTTCTAAAAATACATTGATGTTTGCTGCTATTCATCATAATAACTACTAAAAAACTATTGGAACATTTTGCATTTATATAGCTGAGTATATAGATTAACATCAAATCTTTCCAAAGCCTGAAATTAGATAAATTGAACTAGTTTGCATATTTTAGAATCAATTATTATGAAAATATTAACTACTAACTAAATGATCCAGCTTCGCCTAGCTTATTTCCGAATGAATATATATTTATATATGATTTCACCACGCTGATGAGGCACAACAGCCCGAAACGCGTAAGTGGTTAGCTTCTCTTGATTAATCAAAAATGGGTATTTGGCCAATTCTGGAATAATTAAAAATCAACGAATAGTTGATATTTATTCCGATAGATGGCGCAAGCCATCAACAACTTTCATTTGCCTGATAAGAAGATGCCCTTTTCTTTTTTATATATATGATTATATCTTTATAACTCCAATTAGTAGTATCATGAGGATTCCAATTATAATATATCATTATTATCATCATCATTTTGTGTTTCCATAAAAGTTTTCTCATATTTAAATTATTTGCAGTTAGAATGATAAAATAAGATATAATCATAATAAATACTATTTATTTGTTATAGCATTATTCCTTGGGAAAACTTTCACTCGGAGAGAATCCGAGAACTCGGTAAATTTTCAATAGGATTTGTAGTAGAACGACGTTTAACAAGTTTTACAACAAATGTTTCTTTTTACAGATTGAAAAATCGTAATTTTGAATTATTAAAGAGAAATAACGACTATTCCTGGACACTTCTATTTTTCCGTTCATAATTACCTTTCACAATCCATACTTTCATACTTCATCCCTAAGGATAGGAATAATCGTTATTTATCCTTAAATAATTAAAAAATTACGATTTTTCGTTCTGTAAAAAGAAACATTTGCGGTAAAACTTTTTAAACGTCGTTCTATAATCATAGCCGGATTATATTGTATTATAAAGACTTGTAGTACCGGTATTCTAGACTTGCTCGTAAATCCAACTAATTTTTTAGTATATTTATGGGAATGTATCAATAACAAAATTAATGTCCTAATATTAACATCACATTTTATGAATCCAAAATAAGCAAGTTAGTCCAATATTTGCATATTTTCAAACTATAGAAACGAATTTCAGATCTATCAATTCTCTATCACAAAAGGTGCATATTAGTTATTGGTTTAGCTTGCGTATAGGACTCTTCAATAGCCTATAGTTTAAATTGTATCTATATTCATTAACATACTTGTTAAATTTATGATTTTATATTAATAGTTTTAATGAAAAAGAAAATTGAACCTTCCTTATCGAGTGAATGTTTATCCAAAAGAATCTTATTCAGGTCTATCAAAGACGATGGCCAGGCTTTGCCTGTGTTCAGTTCGTATGAATGTTTCGCCAAATGAATTTTGTTTCTGCCCTTCGAACACGATGCAGAAATATTATCATAATAATTTTCTGACTAAATTTCTATAAATTAGTCCAGTGCTTGGTTAATTTGAATTTTATTTTGATAAAAATCTAACAAAGTCTCCTTCTAAAGACTTTAAATAATGTTAAAAATTCAGCCAGATTGGTTATATAATGAAGAAACGCATAAGGAAAAAATATTCATTCATAAGTTGACATTGGTATAGAGATATTAAGCAATAAAAACTTCGAACTAATTCCTTCGAACTACACAAAATCTTAAAAACAAATATTTTGTTCCTTCGTAGGTATTTATTTTTTACCTAAATCACACCTCGTTTGTTAGAAAATGTTAATTGTAACTCTGCCTTTATATAACAAAATTAGAAAGAGTTATTCAAATAAAAGCGATTAAAATGCATATAGAATTTTAAAAATAAAAATAATTAAATTTTACTTGATATAATAAAGGAGGCGTATTGCAGAATTTATATATTATCTTTTTACTTCTAGTTATTTTAATGTGTGTGTGGTTAAAAGGTTTTAAAATAAGATTTTAAAGTTATGAAAGAATTATGAGGATATTTGAGCATTTAGTTATCTCTCTCTCTCTTTTTATTTTAAATAAAAAAAATGTTCTCTAACTTTCTTTGAATATTTCTTCAGTTTTTCCATTTTTTGGAGTTCTATCCACATTGAGTGTCAATGCCATTATTAGATGATATTAATTCTTGTTCCAAATTTCTCTTTACGTTTTCTCTCTAGCAGATGTTCTTCTCTAGGTCAGTATTCTCTACCTTCCTGTCAGCATATCTCGCCACATTTTTTTATTATCCCATTGTATAATTATGCAAGGTCATAGAGACTATATTTAGTAATCAAATTCACAATCTCGGTTGGTTTGGAATACAGGTCCTGTCTTTAGGCTCCAATGCATTCCAAGAGATGGTCTGGTGAGGCCATTTGGTCCTGCAGATGGTTCATTGTGGGAAGGTCTTCACACCATCCTGGAAGAAGAGCAGTCTTGTATGACCAGTTTTGAGCCTGGAGATATAGGTTGCTGCCTGACGGTTCATCCCATATTCTAGAATAGCTCCAGGCTTTTGGTTCAGGTACCAATGATGGGATGTTGACTCCTGTAGTGTTTGTATGCTTCTTGCCACATTGAGTTTGTAAAACACATTCTCATTTGAATCAACATTCGTCAATATATACAAAAAAATAAAACCTAATCTAAATAAATTTATATTGTGTAAAAAAAAAGGTATTGGCCGGAAATCGAACCCAGGTCACCCGCGTGGCAGGCAACAATTCTACCACTGAACCACCGATGATTATTTTACTCTCTATTAAGTTATTTGGATTAGGTCTTATTCTTATATCTATAATCCAAATTGTTCTTTAACATACGTCAATATGAAAATGATTCGGTATTCTTCATTTTTAGATTATGCTTTTATTTATATTATAAATATAAATGTTAGAATATTATGAAACAAATACACATATTTTGAAGTCTCCTCACAAAATATATACAAAAAAAAAGAATTTAACTAATAAAATACAAGGTTGTCCTATATAAATTCGTAAACACTTACAAAAATTGAAATACCAATATTATTCTCCATTATGTATAATATAATGTGTTTGTATTATGTATAAAGTAATTGTATTATATATTATGTATTCGCCGTAATAATATTTCGCCGAAATAATTAATTATAAAAAACACTTTTAAAAAAAGCTTTTATTTAAAATGCACTAAAAATAACAAAATAAATATTTCTGAAGTATTGCTTTTTTTCTGAAGGTACCATTTAACAAATAAAATAATAGACTTAGAAATAAAAAGCGGTGAGGGATAATAGCCATGGATTTGAGATTTTTGTGATTTTATATGAAGCAAATGATTAGCAAGATTACGCCTTTCATTAGATTTTTGCCTATTTAACGCATAAACGATGATTATCCCCCAAGAATAAAATAAATATTTCTGAATGTGCCATTTAACAAATAGATTAATAGAATTAGAAATAAAAACGGTGGGGGATGATAATCATTTATGCAGCAAATAGGTATAAATTTAATGAAAGGCATAATCTTGCTAATCATTTGCTTCATATATAAAATCACATTGATCTCAAATTTATTATTATTATTGTTGGACTGAGCGAGTATTGTGAGTTTCATTATTCTATATGGTCTGGAAGCATATTAAAATTAAATATACAAAATTTGAAAGGAAATTTGGAAATTTGTCCGTTTTGGCCAACCTGACAACCCAGAAGTCTGAAAATTGGTCAGCTAGCATTGTCATCAGGTTTGAACATGTGTACCAAATTTCATATTTCTAGGTGCCCTATAAGTATATTAAAAATTGATTTCAAGATTTGGCGACAGACATCCAGACAGACAGAAAGGCAAGTTAAATAAAAGCTTTTAAAAAACAACGTTTTAAGAAACACACGAAATTTTGGGACAACCTTATAATAACAAAACAAAAAATATCATGCAAGTTTGATTGAAGAAACAGCAAGGTAATACATAGAACACATATTGAAAAAGAGTATTGATAAAATAGGATATGTCATAGAAAAAAGAACAAAATTATATATTCATTTCATTTAAAAATTAATATTAGTTAAAATCTCGTTAAAGAGAGATTTTAGATAGTATTCTGTAAAAAGGCTATTAAAATTGGTTGGATTGAGAAAATATACAAAGACGGAGAGTCAAATGGGGCGTTTGTAGATGTGATTAAGTAGACAGTAGCTACTCTACAATACCATAATGGAAGGTTGGCGGCTTAACGTAATCTCTTGAGACCACAGAAGGTGAGGAAAGTTCAACATCCCCTGGGAGGGCATAAAACAGACCATGGAACCTATCCAGATGGCCACCAAGCGCTTAACAGATTACCACTAATGAAAATTGCCTAAGAAATTACTTTATGCATGGAGAAGCTACCATAAAGATGCGAACCTGATTTTCCATGCGCACCGTGTCGTGCGTTATGACGTGCCTCACGCGAAACACGCGCATGATTTACTGGGGAATCAATTTATGTGGTTGGACGTCAGGCCAGATGGTCCTCTCCCACGGAGCCGTTGTCCTTAATGATGCATAATCCTGTCTCCCTTACTGTAGTACACTTTGTGGATGCACGATTAGAGAGCTGATATATAGGAATCTTGAACAATGCATTAACAGATCATCTACTACTTTACTGACTGAGAAATAATGCTAAATTGATATCAATTTCTAAAAGTCTTCGATTATTCCAATGTTAATTTTAGATTATATATATAGTTTTGTGTAATCAAAAAGGAATATATTGGATCAAAATATCATTTATTTTACCAATATATCAGTTAGCTGAACGCCAACCTTTTTCAAGGTATTATAACATATTAATGTGCGTGTTAACAACAAACTCGGCGCTACATAACGTCAATAGAATTAAACATAACGCCAATAGAAATATTGGTAAATAAATGATATTTTGATCCAATATATGCCTTTTTAATTGAAGATTTATTTATGGATTGTTCTATTTTCAATATGGGTTTGTGTGTGTTGTGTTGTTTTTGTTGTGTTTTTGTGCTTTGACTTGTTGTGTGTTTGTTAAATAACATATAAATATTAAGAATATATAAATATATTTAGTAACATAGTTCCTATATATGCATAAAATTACTGACAATAGAAATCATATTTGAATAATATGGCTTTTTTTTCATACTAATTTCTTTCACATGCCTATTTACGTTAAATAGTTTTGAGCTTGTTTATATAAAATCAATACGTTTTTGTACTTTGACAAAGGTTAGCATTCAGACACCAGAAATATTGCTAAATAAATTATTGTTTTGATACAACATATGTATTTTTATATGAAACTACACCTATATATAATATATTGCTAAATTGCAGGAGAATAGTATTCACGTATCTGTATAGAATACCTCTTCTATTGAAGGTGCATTAAAGCAATGCACTTGTGTATTCGTCCATTGCAGAACGCAGTGGTGGTGTAATTGAATTGTTCAATACACTTTTAAAGGTAGTTATGATCAGTTTTCTGATATGTAATATATATGTAATATGTAATATTGGTGTCCTCCACTGCGGGAAAGAATCCTCCATAGAGAATGTATAGGTGTTTATATCCATTTTAAAATGGAGGATAATATCTGCTTCAAAAATCTCTACGATAAAACATTTTTTAAAACCTATTACGCTAAGAGGTAATTTTCAAATTAACATGAACAAAAATTAAAGCGTCAATTTACTAAACTTCAGTGATAATGTCAGAAAAATGCGAACAAAAAAGGTCATAGAAATTATGTATTATAAATATATGTCAAATATAGTTTATTTGAAAATGTCATGTAAATAACATGTGAAGCAGATAAATATGGGTTGACAAATTTGAAGAGACACAAGGCAATTCATTTTATTACAAACAAAATAACAAATAAACATTGAGAGAAATTTGTGAATAAAAAATACTAAATTTAATAATCTATTGATTAAATAATAAATATTCCGCTACATAGCTCCTTCCCTCTAGGAGCTGTAACCCATAGCTAGCAATGCCTTCGAAGTCTTGAAAGTTCGTCTCTAGAAGTTTTGCATCCTTTTATTTGCGGCGTGAAAAACGGCATTGTCGTCATATAGTTTATAGGGACATCGTATTCTTGGAGAGAAGTCTTGATTTTGACACGGCAGAGGAATCCTGGAGACAGTCGCGGAAATATATAGTTCGCAACATCTATGTCCTCAAGTTCTGCTCGGCGATCTTCAGTTTGTTTCTCTTAATCTACAATAGAACAGCACACACCTTCATCAAAATTCGTTTAGAAAAAGAGGAAAGACAAACTTAAAGATGATAAAGCATTTATTATTATATTTTAAATCAGTACATATTCACATATAATAACTGAGGGACAATGAAATAATTTTTTCTAAGGAACAAAAATACTAAAATACATAATCTATGTGTCGATTAAATATTCTGTTAGATGGATGGCACACTGCAAGAGATGGAGCTCGGTTATCACAGTAAATATCATCAACAGCAAGCAGCGTCCTATGTCCAGCGTCCCATTTTCCTCAATCCTTCTCTCTTTGATTGACCCAGGTCTATTCACGTTTCTTCCAGGATTGAAATACAACGTGAAAGTGGTCAAAGAATCCTCCAGTTTAATGACGAACTCCTTACTCGGATGTGCACCCAACTCAAACTTTAACACATATACATAAACTGCGTTAATTCTGTTGCACGGCTTATAGAAAAATTCAAAAGGGATAAACAATATATTCCTTTTTTTTTAAATATGTACCGCCGAACAAGTGTGTACTAAACAATTCATTCTTATACAAACCTATATGGAAATATTATTATATACTTTGTCAATAATATATAAAAGTATAAAAATTAAAGTTTAAGAAAAAAGATATATATATATATATATATATGTTTGTGTGTGTGAAAAAAAAAAGAAAAATATAGAAAAATGTTCTGTGTTGATATTAAACCATAATTGGCATTTCCTGACCGCTCGCATGAACATTTTAGATGGCAGAGCACCATATATTTTCAAAAATAGACATTATAATTCTTTATGTATATTTATAATGGTACTAAATGTATTAAATCGATAAATATTGATTAAATATATTAAAACAATGCAGTTCTTTAAGCAGAACACATAAATGTACCCAGTTATACTGTTTAAAAGCAATATAATCCAGTAGGCTACTAAGTGCATTCAACTGAAGTTAGTTAATTGCACCTAAGCTTATTAATGTTACTTTAAAGGCATTTAAATATATATATGGTTGTTAAAACCTCAGTGATGTTTTATTTATAATTGGTTCACACATTAAAACTTTTATTCCCCCCTATTTGCTATATTTCCTACCATTCTGTACAAGGACCTTGACATTTGCATTAATTCCATATATCTGTTAGATGATTATGTTGCTGTCAAAGATCTTGATTTATACATAGAGAGAAATGAGATTAGGAAGGATTTGGGTTAATTATATAGTATGCTAATATATATATATATATATATATATTATTATTACTATTATATATCAGTACTAACTGTAATGATAGGAATTTATTAATATATTACGGTCAATATAATTTTTTCTGAACAAAGAATATGCAAATTAGTTCTTATTGTTTTAATCTGCATATTAGCCTACATGTGATTGCAATTAGCATACATGTTGTTGTACATAGTATAATCTGTGCATACCTAAAGATCTGGAAAGACAATGTAAACAATGGAGGCCCAATAAATATATAGTTGTTCTCGCACTGCCTTCTATTAACTGTCAATATATAAAGGCTGTAACTATATTAAATATAATATGTAGCATTATATATAAGCTAAAGGTTAAATAGTAACAGTATAAAGATACAACACATATCTTCTTCTTTCTTATCTTCACTTAATCATATTAGGGTATCAAGCTTGTACAGCTTGAGACTTAGCATGCATGTGAAATTTCTTACTGATTGATTCATTAGTTTTGACACAGAGAAGAGAGACAAAGATGTCGTTGGTCCTTTCATTTATTTATATAAGGATGTAAATTATTCTATTTGCATATATTTTCATCACGTTTATTAATAATAATGATGATTATCGATATATTTACTATTGTTACTTCATAGTTTAATAAAAATTGAAGATAGTTCCAGAGGCTAAGTTACTTTAATAGTTTTTATAACTTTGAACTCTCTCCTCAAGATTTCGGGTACATAAGCCTTTCGACAGCAGTAAAGAGGTGATAAAAACCTTTTAAGAAACTTATCACCGCAAGGATCTACGATTTTAATATTTTTAATTGTAGCCTTATCATTTTATGAATAGAAATATCCATTTATCTCGTTAATCGGGTGTATAAGACATTTGGAACAGCAGTAAAGGTGATAAAAACCTTTTGAAGAAACTTATCACCGCGCAAGGATCTACGCTTTTTATTTAATTGTTGCCTCACATCATTTTATGAATCACAATCTTTTAGCCAGTTATTCCACTATATTCCATATTTTTGTGGTCGAGACTATGATATAGCGATCCCATTCCTACCATACGCATCTTGTTAAATGTCTTCAAGATAAGAGTCCAGTATTATGGATTTGTATAAGACTAAAACAAGCAAAGAAATATAAATTCCTATTTTTTTTAGCATAAATATTCCATGTGTTGTATATCTATCCTAGTGTAATCATTGAATTCTGTTCGAATTTCATTTTCTATCACTGTATTACACAGTGTATAACTGGGTCTGTGTAATTAGTGTGTAAATAAGTTGAAAGATGTGACAAAACCGGGTGGGCAGAGAAAGAGATTGAGATTGAAACTTATTTATTACAATGTCCATATAAGGTTAAATAGAGAATGAATATAAATGTGAATAAATAAGATTAAATAAGTATATAAATATCGATAAATAGATGTAAATATAAAATTGATAAATATATGTAATATAATCCAAAGTTATTACACTGCACTATTTGATGTATTACACTGTTGTAGAATCCTGTCGACTTAACCGTTCTGTGACAATATCGTTGCGGAATTTCTTGTTGTTTGATTTGAATGGTGAGGATTGGTTGAAACGCAGTCGTTGAGTGGCAAGTGAAGCACACAGTTAGGAATAATCAGGACACGTGATGGGGTTTGGAAATAAAAGGCAACTGGGTTGGAGGGAAGAAAGCTTGAGAAGAGCGGAGCGATTTGGATTGTTAATTATCTGATCACATGGCGGTGATTGAACTTAGCTGTGGGATGAGCAGAGGGAGAGAGGTCTCGAGAGTAGATGTCACCTCTTTGGGAGCCAAAGCACAACTGACTATTCTTGTTTTTCGATTTAACACCACGAGTTGGCTTCTTTCCCATTGGTCGAGGGATAGAGCGTGCCCGTTTTCCTATTGGTTGACCTGTTTAGGGAATACTTTCTGATTGGTTCTGCGGCGTTCTTTGGTGAAAGATACCGCCGATCTTGTCAGGGAGTGTCGGGTGTTATTTCGACTCTATTTACTTCCGCGTTATCAAATACGTCCGGTCTTGGGTCGGAAGTATGGGGTGTCTCTCTACTTTTATAACTTCTGGTCACCAGATACGTCCTGCTTTGCCAGGAAGTATTGAGTGCTTCTCGACTAATGTAACTTCTGTGGTCACTAGATACGTCCGGCCTTCTGTCAGGAAGTATTGACTGTACAAGTTATTTATAATTGTGCCCGCTTTAAACCTATTTCCTATGTTTGGTTGCTACTTCTTTCCTCCAGTTACCTTGTTCTTTATTAAATCTTTGAAAATCATACATTGTACATGCATAGTGGGTCGGGGGGCATACAATTATATACAAATTATGACATATACATATATATAAAATATATACAGTCTTCATTGGTGGGGCCCACCACGGGAAAGACTCCGCCACCGATGGACTGCGAGAGTTCTTTCCCATAGATTGGGCAGGTCGATGTTATGGTACAAGCAAAGAAATATAAATTCCTATTTTATTTTTAGTATAAATATTTTATGTGTTTTATATCTATCTTATTTTAATTGTGGAATTCCGTTCGAATTTCTTTTTCTATCACTGTATTACACAGTGTGTATAACTGGGTCTGTGTGTAATTAGTTTATAAATAAGTTGAGAGATGTGACAAGGCCGGGTGGGCAGAGAGAGAAAGAATGGGGAGAGTTAGAAACAAGAAAGAAAAGGAAGGCGAGGTGGCAAATCGAAATGAAGGGAACTGCCCCAATCAGTGGCAGGAACGATTCATCAAAATTGATAGGACCGTTAGAGGGGAATTTAATCACGGTCCCTTCAATTACAGCACACCTAGTTTTAATTAGGGGACCATGTGGGGGAATTCCAGGGCCCCACCCGCATTGACAACTACCTGCTCCCTGTTTTAACCTTTTCGTTTTTTTAATAATTTCATTTTTTTACCCTTGATATAATGTAGCATGAAACATTCCGATATTTATTATTGAAAGAAAACTGACCAAATTAGAACAACTGCTCAGATTTCTCAAATATGTAGACATCAACTTTCGATTACCATAACTACATTGTAAGATTATAAACTCAAAAGGAGCTTCTTCTATAAAACATGTTTATTTCGCCAGCGTTCGAACGAATTCGTTCTTCAACTGGCGTAAAGAGCATGTAAAGAGCAAATAAGGGCAAATATATTGAAAATTAAATGAAAGTAAAAATTCACACAACAGATTAGGAAAAAGATGCATTTCTTTATTGTAATTCGGCAAGTTTGCTATCAAAATATCATCGATAGACATAAAAATCAAAAGATGATAGATCTTACCTATTATTTTACCTAAAAAGTTAAATTTTGCATTTTGCTTTAGGCTTGATGATGAACATTTGATCGAAAAAAAGGATGCCAGAGTACAATATAGAAAGGCATCACATTTATAATCTTTTAAGATATTTTGATTCATATTTATATAAAGGTTTAGGCGATTGTTGATATATGCCAGTTATAAATCTATTCATAATGGTGAAGATGAACGCCGGAGAGATTTGTAGCTTAACCTTAATGAGATGTTGAAAATATGTTTCTTATAAGAACTATAATCCCATAAAGTGTTGTGTTCTCTTACACTTAATACTCTTATTAATTGTGATTTTAGTGATGATGTATTAAAGGATGTTAAAACCTTGAAATATTTTACACTATTTTAAATTTTATTTCAGGTAATTCTGTCCTAAAATGGTGTGTCTATCCAATTAGGCCTCTCCAGTAAGATCATTGTCCAACCCTCGTTTTTAAATTGTCGTAAGACGTTGCTATAGTCTTCAGTTGCTCTTCAGATGTCGTTCTAGGGCGTTCTTGGATATAATGTCCGCCAAGTGTTTTTCAGATATGATGTCTCCAGCATCGCAGCAGATCAATATCAGTGGATAACACGTTTCGCTCTCGTATTGTTCTCTATTCCACACAAATGTATTTGAAGGTTTTTTGCACATCCGTAGATCTAAGTTAATTTGTTCTTAGTCTCTGCACCCGTTTGACATATTGGTCATCAATGGTCAGAGCAAGCGATTTAAATACACATTTGCTTGTTTTGTACCATTCCATATATCTGCTGACTGCCCCCATTTTTAAACAACCAGTTAAGCCTGTCAGTATTTTCTACTAATATAGGGCCTGATCATTCTCATCTTATTGAAGTAACAGTAATTCCTCCCGTGCAAACGCTCAATTTGATCTTCCCAAGTGTATAGAAAGGAATTAGTTCGGCAAAGGTGTTAAAAGGTGACAAATACAGCAAACATCTTGATATGATCCTAATCAATTTGTCACGTTTCTCTATATTTATTCGATTTAGTAATACGATTCTATGCAAATTTTAACAGGAAACACAAAGAATCAATAAAAGTTATCTTTTAGAATCGAGGTAGAAAGGCGTTTTGTGACTCACGAAATATCTTTAGACAGAGATCTCCCAATCTGTAGGAGGAAGTGTTCCAGCGCCTTTTATCACCTAGGACGGATTTCTACAATTTGTGAACTGGCGATGGAAAGAGAGGTTTGGCTCATAAATGGGTAACCTTTCCAGCTATTTGTTTATTGGTGTTTTGTTATACATAAATATGATTATATACAAATAATATCTCAGTGTATACAGTTTCAATATATTTATATAAAATAAAAGACACCTCTCCCGTTAAAATAGACATCATCTATTGACCGTCGCCGCAAACTAGAGGCCTCGGGTCGGTGGCAAGCCATAACACCAGCTTTGGCAAACTGAGAAGCGTCCACCTAGAAACCATGGTTTTGAGCTATGGCTCTCGTCAGTCCAGAAGGGCTTTATTGCATAAGATCCACAAGGGATCAAATGGAATATTCACAATTCGTCGAAAAGGTGTTTAGCTGACAAAGTGTCTAGGTCATATCTATGGCCGAAATATAGATGGAAATTTTCGGCGTCAGTCAATAGAAGGCATCTATTTTTGAAATCTACTTTGACGAGAAAAATGTCCTTTATTTTATAGATCACTAGCCGAATGACCCGGGCAACGCCCGTGTTTTACCCGATTGAATGTTTTTATTCAAATACTATTTGTTACAAAAATAAATTGGCGCCTTAAATAAATGGATATTTTAGTTAATAACTATAGCCTATGTGCTTTATCTGTCTATGTACTGTTGGCTTCCGTAGGCGTCTCTTACTGAAAAAAAGAAAGAGAGGATTCCATTTAGTTATTAACTAATATATGCATTTATTTAAGGAGCGACCCGCTCCAACACAATAGTTACAAAAACGAAAAAGCGAGTGGGGAGGGGGGGGGGGGGCAAAGGTGGCGTGATCGTAGCCAACCAATAGGAGAGCGCCATTCCAAAAAAAAAAAGCAAACGGTGACAGAGATTAAAACTGAAGAATTAAGAGATGAAGAACGCATGACGCTCGTAACTGTATATAGAATTATCTTCCAGTGGGGGATATGGGAAAGTGGCAAATTCGTTCTATTTGCTGAATAGCTATATCCACAATATTTTATCAATATATCGATGTCCCTACGATATGTAACTTGATTTGAAGACACATGACTATATAAAGCTCAATGTAAGATACTTTCTTGATCCTTTAGACATTTTATTTTATTGGTGTTTGAATATTTAAGATATACTACATACATGCATATTATATTCACCGGTTTAGATATTTAATTTCCAATAAAATAATCCCTTGTATCAATATTCAGTAAAAATATATCAGGCCTGCAGGGAAAAGTATATTTTCAAAAAACATATTTATTCTTTAGCTTTCGGGGCACACAAACGCCCTTCTACAGGAGAAAAGGTGGAATAAATGTTTCCTCTTGTAGAAGGGCGTTCGCGACCGAAAGCTATAGAATAAATATGTTTTTTTGAGAAGATACTTTTCTCTGGAGGCCTGATATATTTTCACTGAATATTGTTACATATTTCATTTGATTTCCATTTTTTTAAATGACGTATTTTCTTTATCAAACTCGTCACTAGTAAGTTGTACCCATCTGGTATCGACATTCGCATATACTGGATACATAACCTACAAAAATAAAAAGCAAAGATTCGATACTTGGCATTCAGAAAGCCAAGAAGGAATCCAAGTTCTGATGACGACACTGGCTCACCATCACCGTTGTTGTCGACGTTTGTCTATTACAACGACTGTCATTAGTTGTCAGGAATACCGGGATCTCTACTTTTAGAACTGAGCTATTAAACCTCTGCAAAGACGGTTTCTTTATTTCATGAAGATGTCAAATTTCTAGAATTATAAAAGTACTTTTCCATAGTTTCGTTAAATCCCATCACCAAGATGAACCTTCAGGTGAAAACTATATAAAAAGAACCAACATATAATTGTTGTCGCAAATGGTGGATTAAATTGGCGAAATGGTTAGAAGGCTTAATCACTGATGAACCAAGCATTTCTAATTCTTTTTAATAGTCAGTTTACCTATTGTTGAAATATTTCATTCATTTAAAAAGAGCAATGAGGAGTCAAACAATTTCATCCTCTACATTTAATAAACTGTCAAGATTTCGAGTATTCCGACCTATTTTTCGGCGCGAGGAACATAAATAAAACTCTCTCTCTTTCTATCAATATAAAACTTCAAGACTCCATGTTAATACGATGCTGTAAACAAGCGACTAAACATCACAGGTCTATTGAGTCCTCCCTCTCTTGAAGTTCTTATAACTTCAGTTATTTAAATCAGGACCGATGAAGAGTGGAATGGTCCCCAGTTTATTCGATATGGAAACTTACTTTAGAATTTTATCTCTCTCTCTCTCTCTCATGAATAACTTCAAATTCAACTTTCAGGAAAATATCTTCATATTGTCTCAGCTCTGAAATGTAAACGCTACCAAGAAGTTAAAAAACGCTTTCACTAGAAAGCAGCCTGTAGAAGTCCTCAATATGTAAGTGGGGTACATTGAATGTTAAAACACAAATAAAATCTTATATTTTAAATTACATATTTATATATGAAAAAAATAATAATAATAAAATAATGATAAAATATTTTTTAAAAGGTTAGGTGTTGGTATTAAAATAAAAAATGGGCATACCCCGACTACGAGCACATGTGCTTTTTAGATGGCAGAGCGCAATCTAGTGGAACAGAAATCACCTAAACGTTGATTTAGCCTGTTCCCTGATTTCTGCTCCACTAGATGGCGTTCTGCCATCTAAAAAGGCACATGTGCTCGTAGTCATATTTATGTATATCTACATCAAATTGTACATATATGCAATTTCAGAAATTTACACTATCTTAGACGCGTATGATTCTTCAAATATATAATATTTCTACTGCCCTTACTACAATGATAAATTAATGGGAGAGCCTGTATGTTTCATTTTTTAAAATTTCATACGTGCCAAAAATAGTTAAGATTTATGATAATAGATGGCGCGCTAATGCACCATGTTAATATATGTATTTATCTAATGTTTTCACAACAATGAATTTCACTTTTTTCTAACTATTTATCTCATTTTTTATCATAAATGTACGTAAATTACTCTTTTTTCTAATATTTTCAAAACAATAATCCTCTCTAATTAGTCTAAAAAGGAGTAAAGAATATAAAATAATGTACAACTCAGAAAATCTTTCCGCAATTCTCAGAGTCAGCTCTCCCAAATCAGAATTAAATTTATTTCACTCTTGCCGCAAAGATTCACCACTTCAACAACAACATGTGTTATTTTCAATATTACACCAACTTTACAATCTGTAAAGTTTCTTTAAACACTTTTAGAAATATTATTTCTTCGCGCGGATGGATAGTAAAAGTATCCAATTGGCCCATTTTTCTGCCGTTACTCTCCTCATAAAGATTCAACACCCAAACATCACCATTAAACAAATTTTAAAATTGAATTCGGAAAACACCAAAAATTAAATTAAATTCAAATTGTTCCAAATCCAAGTTTATTGATTGTTCTCTTTCACCAAACTTGACGCTGATTGGTGGAGACAGTGTGCGGAAGTGACGTCATATGGGCACGTCGCCAGTGGAAGATTTCCTTGCTTGGAATGAAAGCTATAAAAGCGATAAAGTTTTTTTTTCCCCTACCCCATCCCCTCCAGTTTTTCCGGCCTCACATTTTTTGACGTCAGAGAGAAATAGTAAAAATAAATAAATATATAGAGGAGGCTGCATTTATTTATGGAAGTAATAAAATAAATTAGAGATATGATTCCCCCCCTTGGCCCTAATAAATTCGAGGATGGGCCAATAAAATATTCGCCGATTTTGTGAGAGTTTTCTTTAATTTATTCCACTTGTACAACAGATGGGTACTGTACATCTCAGCTCAAACAGCAGCGTCACTTGCCCTCTGTACTGCCTAGCTACTGTGGCCAACTACTGTCCAAGACTTTCGTGATAAATATCATATGATGTAATAATTGGAATATATAACTAGTGCAGATGTGAACAAAAGTACAAATGTGAAATTTTATTGGGATAAGGTGCATACATTAAGAAAAAAAAAAGACATTTCCTTTCAGTTGCACGAAAAGAGATGCCTTTTTTCCCCTTAATGTACGAGGGGTGTCCCATAAGTCCGTGGCCCGACCATGAGAACGAAATATTAGAAACAAATAAATTTTACCATATATACCTTAAAGCCTTGTATAAAGATATGTAAATTTTTAAGTTTCTACAACTAACCGTTTTTTTTTTTTTTTTTTTTTTTTTTTGTTGTTGTTATAGGTTCTGAAAGAGGACATGAAACAGGAATCATCTAAAATAGAGACAAACGAGATTCGTACTGTAATAAAATATCTTTGTAAGAAAGGAATGTCGCCGAAGGAAATCTATAAGGATATGGTGGATACATTAAGGGAAAATGCTCCTTCCTATATCACAGTAAAAAAAATGGGTAGCCTCGTTTAAATTAGGGAGGATCAGCAACGAAGACGAACATCGACCAGGAAGACCTGTTGAGTCAGTTACTAAAAAAACCATCGACAAGATACATGATTTGGTTATGTTGCACAGAAGAATGACAGTTCTTCAGATAGAAGAGACCTTGGGTATTTCAAAAACAACAGTGGATTGAATCATGAGAAAACACTTGGGTCTCAGGAAGCTTTCTGTCTTTTGGGTTCCCAAACTTTTGACACCCGATCAAAAGGCTGTAAGGAGAAAGTTATCTTCGGACAATCTTACGTTATTTGAAGCCAATTCAGAGGAATTTGTTGATAGATTTGTTACCATGGATGAGACTTGGGCCCATCACTTTACACCAGAGTCCAAGCAACAATCCATGCAATTGAGACACTCCGGTTCCCCTCCCCCCAAGAAAGCCAAGACAGTTCCATCAGCAGGGAAGGTTATGGTGTCTGTCCTTTGCGATTCTGAGGGTGTACTTCTTCTAGACTTTCTGAATAAGGGTCAAACCATCACTGACAATTATTATGCAAATCTTGTGAAGCAACTACGGGAAGCTATTAAAGAAAAGAGAAGAGGAAGGTTGTCCAGGAAGATTGTTTACCATCTAGACAATGCTCCGAGTCATCGGTCGCTGCAAGCCATGGCTGCTATTTAGGATTCTGGCTTTGAACTTTTACCACATGACCTTATTCACCAGATCTAGCTCTGTCTGACTTCTACCTATTCCCAATTAGAAAAATTCACTTTCTGGCATTCATTTTAGGTCAGATTAAGAGGTCATTGATGCTGTAACCTCATTTTTTTAGTCACTTGAAACATCGTTCTTTTTGGAGGGTATAAAAGCATTAGAACATCGCTGGAAAAAGTGTATAGACCTTAAATGGGATTATGTTGAAAAATAAATCATAATCATTTTATTAATTATTTTCTTTATATGTCGGACCATCGACTTATGGGAAACCCTCGATATGTGTTGAATCAATATGAATTTTGTCTATCATATACATACAGTAGAACTTGGATAATTTGGAACGTCTTTCATCCAAATATTTATCTTGGTCTCTAGATTTTTATGCCTTTTATTCAAAACGTTTTTAATTTGAATTTTTGGATAATTCAAAATTTTTATTGGTCCCTAGGCTTTGAATTATCCAATTTTGACTGCATTTATTTTATTTAGCATACATTCAGAAATATGTTCAGTTTTGTTAATGTACGAAAGATTGAATCAATAAATAACAATAAATATTATATTTTAAAGAAACGAATTTCATCCAAAATATTCATATATGTTTTTCTATTCAATATAATATTTTCTTTTAGGAGAACAGATCTCTAAAGGTTCTGTGGAAGTTTGTAGGTTCCCCGAACATATCTTTAGAACTCAATTTGAGCCATGAGAGTATCGTTCAATAAAATACCCCAGCAGCCCCTGTCTTATTGTTATTTTGTATGTAGGGAAGGGATACTATGGTACATACACCAATCACCTGGGGCATTCGGCTTCAAACCTTCCTATTCTTGTTTATGAGGCTAAAATATTTTAACCTATTCCAACTCTTTTTCTTATCTAATGTAACATACCTCTCTTGGGATCCAATTAAAACGTATTTTTCTATTTTGAAAATAGAGCAATCCATCAATAAATCCTCAACTAAAAAGGTATATATTGGATCAAAATATCATTTATTTTACCAATATTTCAGTTAGCTGAACGCCAACCTTTATAAAGGTATTATAACATTTTAATGTGTGTCAACAACAAACTCATGTGGCGCTGATATATTGGTAAATTAAATGATATTTTGATCCAATATATGCCTTTTTAATTAAATATTCATTGATGGATTGCTCTATTTTCAAAATATACAAATATGTTTTGATATATGCCTTTTTATTTAAATATTTTTCTATTTTTCAGATCTTCATTAATCATTTTTATGTGCATTTTCATACTTAATGTCCATTTAATTTTTATTTTCTAATTAAAATACGTTTTTGACTAAACTAAACGAATGAATAACTTCTCTGTTACATATGTACTGGATTTATTCGGCGTTGTTGAGTAGATAGTTCTCATTCGCCGCCATCTTCGAAATTTTGTGTCTATTTATAGATATCAACTTCTGATAATCTCGGTTAAGATAAATCTTGAGAATTTCATTAATGAAATTCCCCAGGGTTCGAACTCTTCTGCATATCTATATATATATAAAAATGAATGTCTGTCTGTCTGTTTTTCTGTGTGTACTCTATAGATTCAAAAACCGTACATCCAATCGCCGTGAAATTTTGGGATATTATTAGGCATATCCCCGGAAAGGTTTACGAAAAATAATATCTTGAATATCTTTAATATCCTTAGAGTTATTTGCAGATTTGTAGCTTTAACTCGCAAGCAGCGCCACCATTGAGACGGAGATAGGCTTTGGTTTGCTGCTCCTGATGACCTTGGGTCATCGTGTGAGTCACAGCATGATGCTACAAAAACACTCTCTCTGGGGATTTTACAGCGTCGACAACCTGTAAGATTGCCTCTCTCATATATTATACTTTAAACATCTGCTTAATTAAAGCATTTTTCATTTGAAAGAGACTGCTCTCTTAACCCCCTTTAGACAACATTAAATGATATCCCGTGTCGTTTTTTTTTATGATTTGAGAGCCACCCCTCACTTGAAGCAAATCATTTAATCCCAAGAGACTGCGCGAAAGACTTGAACATGAAACCGCCGACGGAACGTTTTGTCCTCTACACTGACGAATCCACTTAAAAAGATTAAATAATTGTGGGGTTAAATAAAACGTTATTCCAATTATTTTCTTCAGCTAGAAATCAATAATATTTTTATTTATTCACGTAATTTAATTTGTTGAAATCTAAAAGGAAACACGGGAGACGGGGAGATATTTGGCCGAATGTGGAACTTGCCTTCTCATTGGTCGTGACGTCACGGTGGCTATTGCATCATCTGGTATTGCAGCAACTCTTTTGAACGGTGGTCGAACAGCACATTCAGCGTTGAAATTGCCATTAAATATGCAGGTAATTGAAACTCCAACATGTAATATTATGCCAAGTAGACAAGAAAGAAGCCTCGCGGGTGACCTCCGGGAACTACGTACATCTTCCATAAACGACACCATGATTTTATTCAAGAGACACGGCACACAGGGACTGGGAAAAAATGATCACTTTATCGAGAGATTCAAATTTACGAGTTTCAATTATCGAAATCTACTTATCGAGTTTTTTTTTTAAGGGCCCGGGAAAAAATGTTCACTAGATAAAACGATTATTTTGTAATGTAGAAAATTAGGAAATACAAAATTCAGGATGACACGGCACACAGGGACCGGGATAAAATGATCACTTTATCGAGAGATTCAAATTTACGTGTTCCCCGGGCGAAGCCGGGTACGTCCGCTAGTATTTAATATAACATTGCAAGCATACATTTTACTTGGTGACCTCTTATTTTCGTCTGTCTAGGAAACAACTAAATAGTCGAATTGTTTATAGATTTCATAAAACTTTAATATAGATATATATTATATACTAGACGAATGACCCGGCTTCGCCCGAGAATTCCCCCGAGTGCAATTTCCTTCATACTGAAAGTACATCAATAATAAATAGTAGAAGTACCGTAGAATAGCAATACAGAAGTAACACATAAAAAACAGGCAAAATTATTAAAATATATACGTATCAGAGTCATCAACAATCAATTATGTCATCGTTTGCTTTTGTGAATGGAATAAATACCCAAATATGGTCATTTCTTATAAGCCTCGGTGGTTCAGTGGTAGGATGCTCGCCTGCCGTCTGCCACGCGGGCGGCCCGGGTTCGATTCCCGGCCGATGCATTTTTTTTTTTACAATTTTCAGAACTCTCATTAATATTATTATAAAGTTATCTTGCCAAGTATAAATTCAGTAGGGTTTGGATGTTTTCTAGAATTGTTTTAACAAATGTTCGTTAGACAAACCTTTACTCGGGTAAAAACCGAGCGAAGCCGGGTACATCCGCTAGTTGTATTATATTAGTGTTTAGGTATTTGACTTAATTATTTTTTGCAATCCATTCAGTTGTTTCAAAATCAATATAGTTTAAATAGATGGAAGCTTTTCCACCCAACCCCCGAGGTACCCGCCCCAGCGCATTAACCCTTGAAATTGCCTGAGTTGAGTGAGTGACTGCGATGGATCTTGACTGTGATGCCCATCTTCTCAGTAAGAATAAGAAAAAATAGGTTTACGAAAAAAATTAATTTAAAATATACTGGCATGTAAATATTTCTCTGTAAAATATAAAAGAGCACATGGAAATTAGGCAAACATATTTGTTTTCTAATGACTGCATTTTAAACGATGTTTAAAGAGATAAAAAACACGAATAAATAAAAAATACGAAAGCCATTATTTACATACAGTAGACTAATTTTGTATTTTTTTAAAATTGCATTGTGTGCACTTACCGTAACTTAGTAATATAAATATCTCTCTCAATACTCAATACTTTTGTAAAAAAAGTAACACTCGTATAAAAAGATATTTCAAAAAAAGTGCGCAAGAAACTTGAAAAAAAAACGCAAAACGCTCATTGGTTGCCTAATTGGCCTGTTGTTGTTGTTGGAATAATCAATTTCAACATTCTACTCTTCTTTTATTTGTTTTTGACCAGTTGACCGCCATGTATATAAAATATTTCTATCATTGTCGTATTGGAGTATGTAAAGCAAGCTGCTTTAACTTTATGTAAAATTAGAGCATAACTTAATAAAACTTTCTATCTTTAAAGACAATTTCCCGGCATTCTCCTTCCTATTTTTTCAACAGGTTATGGGCCCAGAACTGATTGCCTAAGAAAATTAAGAATCAAGCATGTCCAGTCTATATCAAATTGAGAAGTTGAATAAGCAAAACTTTGAGACATGGAGGCTTCAAATGCAAATGATTCTTGTTCACTCTGATCTATGGATTTATGTTAATGAAGCCAATGTCAAACCTGAACCCGGTAACCAAGAGTTTACTAATTGGCAAAATAAGGATCAGAAGGCTCTTGCTACAATTGTATTGAGCTTGAATCCATCAGAACTAATACATGTTAAGAATTGCAAGACTGCCGAGGAGGCCTGGAAAAAGATAGAAGAAGTTTATCGACCAAAAGGACCTGCGACGAGAGTTTCCCTGACCAAAAGGCTAATACAGATGAAAATGAGACCTAATGATGATTTGAAAGATTACCTGAGTAAATTTACTTCATTAGTGGACAATCTAGGTGAAATTGGGGCTCAAGTACCCGAAGACTTTTTAGTTATACTCTTGCTGTGTAGTCTTCCAGAATCGTATGAAGGATTCAGGACTGCAATAGAAACCAGAGATGAGCTCCCAAAACTTGAAACTTTAAAGGTCAAGATTATAGAAGAAGATCAAAGACAACGTGAAATGGAGGGAACTTCGTCTGGAGAACAGAATGCATTTTTTGGAAATCCAGAAAGAAAAACTACCAATTCCACTAAACCACCAAATCGGAAGGATTTTAAATTTAACTGCCATTACTGTGGCAAGAAAGGCCACAAAGCGGCTGACTGCTGGTCAAAAAGGAACTCTAAAAGAAACAATACGCGAATGGCTGCTTCTCTAGGAATTAGAGATGAAAATATTCTTGATGTTGACGAGTGGTGCCTGGATAGCGGTGCAACTGCACACAAGTGCTGCTTAAGAACAGCATTTTCAAATTTAAGAGAAACAGAGCCAATACCCGTTAAATTAGCGAACGACCAAAGCATAGAAGCTTTAGGTACAGGAACGGTAGAATTGGAAGTTCTCGAACATGGTGAACCATTTTTATTAAAATTAGAAAATGTGTTGTTTGTCCCAGGACTGAAGGGAAATTTGATTTCGGTCAGCACCTGCACAGAAAAATCATTTTTTGTAAAATTTATGAGAGGAAAAGCGGAAATTGTGAATCCATTGTGGAAAATTTGCATAGAAGCTTACAAAAGAAACGGACTTTACATATTGCGTCAAACTAAATATGCAAAAACGCAATTTACCAGAATGTGTATAGACAAAAATAGCAGTGAAATTTGGCATAATAGGTTTGGTCATCTTAATTTTGATGACCTCAGGAAATTGCAGAGAGAAAATTTAGTTAATGGATTACCCAAGGGTGAATTTAAAAGTATAACAAGTTGTGAAACTTGTATTAGGGGTAAACAGACTCGATTACCATTCCCAGAAGTCTCTCTGACAAAGTCAACAGAGCCACTGCAACTTATTCATTCTGACATATGTGGACCGATGAGAACAAAGTCATATGGCGGTGCATTGTACTTCGCAACTTTCATTGACGATTTCTCACGAATGATATTCACTTTTGTTATGAAACGAAAAAGTGAAATTTTCAAAGGATTTAAAGTATTTAAAAGATTTGCTGAGAAACAAACTGGCAAGAAAATTAAAGCAATCAGAAGTGACAATGCCGCAGAGTATTTGAGTTCAGATTTTAAAGAATATTTATTGGAGGAAGGAATTATACATCAGCTCTCAGTTGAATATTCTCCGCAACAAAATGGAGTTGCTGAAAGAGCGAACAGAACTCTGGTAGAAATGACTAGATGTTTCATAATTCAAGCGAACCTCCCAGATCCACTTTGGGCTGAACTTGTGTATACATCTACATACATTAGAAACAGATGCCCAAGAACTAATGAAAGTCGAACTCCGTATGAAATATTTACAGGAAGAAAACCAACCGTTTCTCATTTAAGAATTATTGGATGTAAATGTTTCGCTGTTGACAACCGTCCGAGAAGAGGAAAATTCGCTCCTCGTAGTGAAGAATACCGACTGATTGGCTATTCTCCCGAATCAAAGGCGTACAGATTATGGAAGCCTGGAACAGGCATGATGATAAAAAGTCGAGATGTACGTTTCCTCGAATCTGAAAATTTTACCTTAAGGAATGACGTGGTGCAAATTGAAGCTATACCACAGAAAAAGGATGATACATCATTGGAGGAGGAAAGTCTTCAGGATGATGAAAACACTTTGCCCGGAACTGATTCGGATTTTTTAGGCGAACCATCAGAAACAATGGAAGTCATCTCGCACAGAGGAAGAGGAAGACCAAGGTATATTAGAACGGGAAAACCTGGCCGACCAAGAAAGGAATATCCTACGGCAAATTTATCCACGCAAGAATTTTCAGAAGTGAAGTACTCCCCAGATCCAAAAGACGCAGAGGAAGCGCTGTCTGGAAAAGATTCTTATTTTTGGAGGAAAGCAATGAAGGAGGAGTTTGATTTATTGATTGAAAACAAAACTTGGGAACTGGTTGATCCCCCTAAGGGCCAAAACGTAATTGGAAGCAAATGGGTATTCAGGAGAAAGTATAGTAGTGATGGTTCTCTTGAACGGTATAAGGCTCGACTTGTAGCAAAAGGTTATTCCCAAAAATACGGTATTGATTATGAGGAAACCTTTGCACCAGTTGTACGCCACAGTACGATCAGAACAGTTTTAGCCTTGGCCGTTGAATATGATTTGCTGGTCCATCAAATGGATGTTCAGTCTGCCTTCTTGAATGGTGATGTCAAAGAAGAAATTTACATGACACAACCAGAAAATTTCGAGTCAAAGAAATATCCAAGAAGGGTATGTAAACTAAAGAAGGCTATATATGGTCTGAAACAGGCTGGAATGACTTGGCATGCAAACCTCGATTCAGTATTAAAAGAAATGGGCCTAGAACAGATGAAAACTGATAACTGTGTCTACATCAAACATCATGAAGGCATTCTTCTGGTGGCAATCTATGTTGATGATTTGATAATTGCAGCTGAAAGAGAAGACACGTTGATATCCTTTAAAGAAAGTATGAAGAAGATATTCAAAATAAAAGATCTTGGAAAGATAAATTATTGTTTGGGTATAAGAATACAAACGAAAAAGGATGGCTCAATATCCATAGATCAAGAGAAATATATTGAAGAACTTCTGGCGAAATATAGAATGAAGGAGGCCAAGCCGATTTCTAAACCCATGGACTCGAACTCCAAGTTAACAAAGATCTCATCTATAGAGGGTGAGAATGAGCCAGTAAAAAAGGAAGAATACCAATCACTGATTGGATCGTTAATATATCTTTCAGTGTCGACAAGGCCTGATATAGCCTATGCGGTTAGTGCTTTGGGACAGTTCAGCAATGATCCTAGGAGACAGCACTGGAATGCGGCCAAGCGTGTCCTCCGCTATCTAAAGGGCACTTTATGTTTGAAAATAACTTACGAGAAAACTAATGAGACCCTTTATGGTTGTGTCGACGCTGATTGGGGTGGAAACCTCGCGGATAGAAAATCTCAAACGGGACTTGTTTTCTTCTTAGCAGGAGGTCCAATAGCTTGGGAATCGAAGAAGCAGCAGACTGTCGCTCTTTCGAGCACGGAATCAGAGTACATAGCACTTTGTGAAGCGGGAAAGGAGGCAGTCTATCTTAGAGCGCTGTTGGATGAGATGGGATTTGGTGAATTATTGAATGAACCTACGGTTTTAAAGACTGATAACCAGGGCGCTCAACAGCTGGCGAGAAATCCAGTC
The DNA here is from genome assembly GCA_030710605.1 of Cordylochernes scorpioides. Classification (NCBI taxonomy): domain Eukaryota; kingdom Metazoa; phylum Arthropoda; class Arachnida; order Pseudoscorpiones; family Chernetidae; genus Cordylochernes; species Cordylochernes scorpioides. The sequence continues at coordinate 55,716,924 of CP092876.1, forward strand.
CATCATGCCAGAACTAAACACATTGACATCAAATGGCATTATATTAGAAGCATTTGCAGCGATGGTCTTATCGAGGTCGTTCACATACCAACCCAGGAAAATGTTGCCGACATCCTTACTAAAGGTCTGCCAAGAGTCTTGTATGATAAACATGTTGCTGGATTGGGAATGTAGAAATTGAGGGAGGGTGTTGGAATAATCAATTTCAACATTCTACTCTTCTTTTATTTGTTTTTGACCAGTTGACCGCCATGTATATGAATCATTTCTATCATTGTCGTATTGGAGTATGTAAAGCAAGCTGCTTTAACTTTATGTAAAATTAGAGCATAACTTAATAAAACTTTCTATCTTTAAAGACAATTTCCCGGCATTCTCCTTCCTATTTTTTCAACAGTTGTTACTTCGCCTCGTATTTACTCCGCGTAAAAAAAAGGTTCTTCAAATGAAAAAAATAAATAGTCAAAAATACTAATCATGATGTAGCCGAAAATTTTCCTCAGGTTTATAAAAAGCGACATGCAAATTTTGGTACCAATTTGTTCAGTAGTATTTGAATTTATCGCAAAATAGACAACAGACATTGACTTTTATATATAAGAAGATTGAATAATCTTAAAAATTATTCTTAATGTATCAATTTTTCACACACAATATATGATATAATATAAAGAAAATTATGTTTATATATAAGATTAAATTATATTTATTCATTTTTTATACTTTTACATATGTTTGAATTCTATCATAATTTAAAATTTCGATAAAATACACTTACCAAAAATGTATTTTTTATTTTCGAGAAAAAAAATACAATGGGAAGTGATGGCTTATTATTACAAGTATAAGTATTACCTTAAGTACACATCTGTAAATGAACGTGCTGATAGCTCTTGAATATATTTGCAATATTTTATATTACTAAAACACCTTTATTTTAAACAAAGGTTTAGTATTTTGAACAGTTGCGGTGTTTGTGTACACAGGGTACCAAGTCAACCAGCCCATCTGTAGGAACCAGGCCACGGGACATGGTGTCAACGACATACTCTGCGACCCTACCACCAAACCCAGACTTCAGATCCGGGCCTGCAATGTCCAGAAATGTCCTGCAAAGTGAGTTCCGATGTTTTCTGAATATGCTCAAAACTCAAGATTTTCACAATTTCCTCTTATTTTCCTTCTCTAGCTCTCGCTATCATGCGCGAACTATTAAACAACGGATATGCATATATAAAACAAAATTAATTATCGTAAAGATAGAGGCTGCCTGGCCGGCATTCATATTTCTATGAAAAATAGACACTTCGGCCAGTTAGAGTTTTTATTTTCTCAACGTTTCGACAAAAATATTTTGTCTTCGTCAGGAGAAGTAAATGAAGCATTTGGTAAGGCGTTAAAAATTGTTCTGAGGCTGCAAGGGTGTTCTTACGTGAAAACGTAAATCACGTGAGAACGCCCTTGCAACCTCAGAACAATTTTTAACGCCTTGCCAAATGCTTTATTTTTATTTACTTCTGACGAAGACAAAATATTTTTTGTCGAAACGTTGATAAAATAAAAACTAACTGGCCGAAGTGTCTATTTTTCATAGAAAAAGAAGATTAATTGTACATTATTTTTTAAAACTAATTAAACCATCGTTATTTATATTCCTTAAACATTATAATATACAAGTATCAGAGTCATCAACAACCAATTCTGTCATCGTTTTCTTTTGTGAATGGAATAAATACCCAAATATGGCCATTTGTTATAAGCATATAAGCATCGGTGGTTCAGTGGTAGAATGCTCGCCTGCCACGCGGGCGGCCCGGGTTCGATTCCCGGCCGATGCATTTTTTTTTTTTTTTTACAATTTTTATATATAAAACTCATTTATATTAATATTATTATTATTAAAATTCCAATGTTATCAGAGCCATCAATTCTGTCATCGTTTGCTTTTGTGAATGTATGTAAATAATGGATTTCATATTTTTTATTAATTTTTCTTCTGGCCTTTATTTGTTTAAATCTCTTTTTAAAAATCGTTTAAAATGCAGTCGCAATCATTAGCGAACACATATGTTTGCCTAATATTTCCATATGCTCTTTTATTTTTTCACAGAAAAATATTTACATGCCAGTATTTTGGATTTTTTTTTTTATAAACCTTTTTTTTTTTTTTTATTCTTACTGAGAAGATGGGCATCGCAGTCAGGATTCTTTAAAGTCAGTCACTCAACTCAGGCAATTTCAAAGGTTAATGGGGGTTTGGTGGAAAAGCTGCCGTCTATTTAAACTATATTAATTTTGAAACAACAAAAGGGATTGCAAAAAATAATTAAATCAAATACCTAAACACTAATATAATACAATATTTGCCATTACACACTTTTTTTCCTGTAGTTTATGTGTTTCTTCTGTATTGCTATTCTATGGCACTTCTACTATTTATTATTGATGTACTTTCAGTATGAAGGATATTTCACCAGGGGGATTTCTCGGGCGAAGCCGGGTCATTCTTCTAGTGTCATATAAAAATGTACATTAATAATAATGTAAGAATGGCAAATATTTCGGTCAAGTTCGTGCGTGAGATTTCAAGATGTTCTCGGCGTCTGCTAGCGCCAAGAACCACATTCTAGAAAGAATAATTTGATCATTGAAAAACTTGATAAACTTACATACGTGAATCTTCAAACTTTAATCAATATTTTACACAGTATATATTGCTCATTTAATTATAGTAGAAAGAAGGCAAACCGTATCTCAACTCTAAACACCTGATTACCTTATTTAAAAAACTAATAATGCAAAATTATTTTCTAGTCGTGCGCTTGACCAATTCGCAAAATGTATGAGAAAATTTTGACTAGTCTTGATGCAGCCGTTTTATATACTGAGATAAAGAAATCAATCCATTTTATCAAGAAACCCTCCATATTATAAACATTATTATTAATAATATTCTATAACTTCACACACATTCATAATATTTATAATTATTTTCATATTTCGCCCAAGGTTTGACGGACCCATGTATTTCATAACTTAAGTTCAACAATCTGTTCTATAAAAAGACTTCAATATTCAGCCGGCAAAAAAAGCAATTACCCGCTGTCCAAATACAGAGACCCTCATCCCGAATTGAGAAGTTTATTAGTCCAACCCAAACCTATACACTCTTCCTGTTTTGCAATTAAGTTAGGTAAATACATTTTTCACAATATGCTATTTTTTTTATGAATTATACTTCAAAATAAAAACGCCAACCAATCAAAAGCCATTATACCAAACTTGCTGGCGTAAAAACAATTTCAAATTAATTTCTTCTTCTACAAAATTAAAAGTAAATTATTTTGATATTTTTTCTTCGATTGTTTTAATTAATTTCTGCGATGGATCGATAGAAATAGATTGAAAGCTTTGAACGAAATGTTTTGTGTTGAGGAAGAGCATTGGCCTCTTGGTGGCCACACATGTCTGATGGAATAAATAGCTATTGGGAAAACAAGAGCAGAGGCCTCTGTGGATATAAAAAATATTTATCTTATCAATTTCACATGATATCAAAACCTACGATAAAATGTATTCGATTTGATCAATAATTATCAATTCTGATAGTTATTAGTTTGCAACATGGCGTTTGATTGTTTAATTACCATTGTGAAGAACACCTCGCGTGATACCTTATACCTATAAAACAATGGAAGCAATCACACTCTAGAGTTTGTATTCCAATCAAAGCATATTTTATACAAAATTCATTTTTGTGGAATACATTTACAAGTGTTATTTTTAAATACCCTATACCAGGGATCGGCAAACTTTTGAGTAGGAAGAGTCAAAAATAACAATTTACAGAATTTCAAAGTTTTCAAAAAGCCACAATTTATTTTCTTACCAACAATTTATAGTACTCGCATAAATAATATTTACGTATGGAACTATATAAAGAGTCGCAGCTTCACATCCAAAGAGCCGCAGTTTGCCGAACTCTGCCCTATACCTATAAAACAATGGAAGCAATCACACTAGAGTTTTTATTCCAATTCAAATAATATTTGTACAATCTTGTGGAAAACATTTACAAGTTTTAAATATAAATTTCCTTCTATTTATTTTTAATTTCTTTCAACATTTCTACTGATAGCTAATTTAAGTGATAAAATAAGTAGGGCCACATTGAGAGTTTCGTCTTCTGTTTGTTTATAGTCACGTGGCTGTCAATTGTGTGATAGTCTCGTCCAATGGTTAGCAATTTGATGCTTTAATGATCTAAATACTCTATAACAAAAGAAAACATCGAGTATTACTTTCACAAATATATCAAACTTTTCAACTGTCCTCACTGCGATAAAAAAAAAATATTGAAAGGACTTTTTCATCGCAGTAAAGACAGTAGAAGTTTGATTTATTCGTGAAAAACTCACGTCTTAATGTTTTCATCTGTTATATATAGATGGCGGGTTATTTCTTTGTATTATTACATCATATTAGTGTGTGATTGGAATTTAATTAATTAAGTAGGTTAATTCTCTCTCTGCTCAGAACAGAATATACATTTTAAAATATATTTTTACTTAATATTATAACCCCATTCAAGTAAAATTATAAATAAAGACAATTTGCTGAGTGAAGAATTTTATAACGACTATACAAACTTTCGGGTCGGCCCTTTGCCAAGTATAACTACGATACAATTTTCAAAAAATATTAGCAGCGTAATTATACGTGTCGAAATACTGTTACACCCGAAAACTTGTATTGTCGATATAAAAATGAAACTTCCATTAGCGAATTGTCTTTTATTTAAATCTTTTTTAGTACCAAGCAGACTTCCGAAATGTCTTTTCTTAATCTTGAATTCGTTATCTATCGACACATTATTCTATTTAATATAAAAATCTCAAAACGTATCAAAATGAATCGAGTTATATAGGAGAGTCTACACGATATCCTCCGAGACCCAGCGTCAGCTGGATCACGGCAACAGTAAGGAATTGCACGGAGGGGGGGGAACGTTGGAACAACAGAATCAATGCTGAAGCTATTGACCACGGCAAGAAAAAATCCATTTCTTAATTGATATCTTCCTGATTGATTTATCGCTCCACCTTCCTGATCTACTCACGGCAACTCTGGTGTGTGGTCAAAATTTATTGTTTCTTCACTGAGGCCTAATCTCTTAGAACACGCTTTTTATATGAGAATTTAACCTTTTTTATATAAAAGGGATCCTAATTAAATTTAGAAATTTTCTTTAAAAAAAAGTCTATAATATATTTGTAAGATAATTTGATTCTATTAAAATTGATACGCAATTATTTTAAATATAAATTATTAGGTTCGAGCTGCAGAATTAGAATGAATATGGTATGCCCATCATCTCCTCTCTTTCTCTCTCAAGAATGTTTTGTCTATAGAAGGCATAATGTAATGACACTCTCAGCTGTCCAGCATTTGAACTACAGTTATTCCAAACAGCTACACTTATTGGACTGCCCTCATTCGATGACACTACCCTAATGAATCTACTAAGAAACAAACCGGCCTGGAAACACTTGGTGAACTGGTTCACTAAGACTACCATAACAGACTCCTAAACCGCAGGACAGCCTGGGTAGTTGGTGATCTATGGATACGCTCCAGGAGCCTGGGTTACCTATATGTTACTACTACTAATGACACTCAATATACATTCAGGCTACAAGATCATATCTACTCATATTCTATCTTTTCGTACATAATCTATATTCAGACGGAAGTTTCCGTAGTAAGAGACGGGATAGAAAATGGACACCGATATCCAAGAAAAATGAGAGAATCTCCCCAAATGGCCAATAAAGCCATCGTTTCCAAAACAAACGCAGGGTGAGTGATGGGTTAATTTGGCAAGTAATTGTGTCTACAGCGTTATTAACCTGGAAGCTTTGAATCAAATCTATTGAACCGTTCCTATGGGCCATCAGTGGACTTAGGTTCCTATACCTCTCTCCCTTATCATTTTCAAACATATAGCCATAATATTTTGTATATTAACGTGCTAAAAACATATATTTTCAAAATAATGGAAGAAAAAATTAGCATTTGTATGTATACGGTGTTTACTTAAGTAAGTATATGTCTATTCTAAGACTGATACATGTGCATTTTCAATGAAAGTGGTATATTTTGGATCTACGCAAATTATTTCAATATTTCGACAAGACAAGCACGCTTGCTTTTTGCAATAAAAAATATTCAATAGCGGCAAGGCAGTTGGAGATAATTTTAATATAGATTCCACCCTGATTTTACACTTTGATTTAATCAATAAGGAATCAAGGGTTTCGTTTCCTTTCTTGTTTCTTTTATTTCTCAAGCTTTCAGGCTAACATGCCCTTCAACACGGAGATCCTGAAGTACGACTTCACGTCGAATTTATGCAACAAATCTATAAGAAGAGAGAAAAGGTTAATATACATAATGATTTGTATAAATTATTGTGTTTGAATAAGGAAATTAAATTAGCATATGCAATTTTTCAAAAACTATATCCATATTCATTTAACTTTTTTTTTCAAGAGAGAAATATTTTGAAAACAAATAAATAAATGTATTTTGTATATATAGACTTGGATTGAGACGGAAATATAATTCCTGGAGATCTCGAGCATACCAATTCTTCTATTGGTACTTTTATAATCCCCTGCCGAGCTTCAAACAACTTTTTAACCTATTGTTGCTTCTTGGAAGTTGAGGATATGGTCATTAATGAGTCTATTCTTGAAATATATGTGTATATTATAAGAATAGACATATCTATGTTGAATATATATAGTTGTTGGTGCTTAGTTATCTAGGCCTCAGAAAGCTCTTTCACTCATTTTTTTTTTCAATCGCTACTATTAAATATTTTGTCGATAAATTATTTGAAACTATGCCCCAGAACTAAACCTATTTGAATAATAAATAGAATATGGGGATTAAATAAATGCCTCCCATGTTGTCTCAGGTGGGCCACAGAGGCCTGGGGTCCCTGCTCTGCCAGCTGCGGTGGGGGCATTCAGCAGAGGCCGGTGTACTGCGTGCGGGAGGGGGGCTCGCGGGAGCGGGTGGACCCGTCGCACTGCTCCAACCGTGCACGGCCACTGGCGCATCGCCGCTGCAACGTCCAGACCTGTCCTGTGTGGCTGGAGGGGCCCTGGTCGGGGGTGAGTAGCGAGCGTCCATACCTGTCCTGTGTGGCTGGAGGGGCCCTGGTCGGGGGTGAGTAGCAAGCGTCCACACCTATCCTATGTGGCTGGAGGGGCCCTGGTCGGGGGTGAGTAGCGAGCGTCCATACCTGTCCTGTGTGGCTGGAGGGGCCCTGGTCGGGGGTGAGTAGCGAGCGTCCATACCTGTCCTGTGTGGCTGGAGGGGCCCTGGTCGGGGGTGAGTAGCGAGCGTCCATACCTGTCCTGTGTGGCTGGAGGGGCCCTGGTCGGGGGTGAGTAGCGAGCGTCCATACCTGTCCTGTGTGGCTGGAGGGGCCCTGGTCGGGGGTGAGTAGCAAGCGTCCACACCTATCCTATGTGGCTGGAGGGGCCCTGGTCGGGGGTGAGTAGCGAGCGTCCATACCTGTCCTGTGTGGCTGGAGGGGCCCTGGTCGGGGGTGAGTAGCGAGCATCCATACCTGTCCTATGTGGCTGGAGGGGCCTTAAAGTGATAAGTAAACTTTCAGATGCACTCCTTCAGCTCCAGCGATAATATATGGCATCGCATTCATATCGAAATCAGTTTTGGCTCTGGTTCTCCGCAACAATGCATTTAATTTGGTTATAAATTTGCCATCTACTCTTTATTTTTGCTCCTGCTAACGGTATAAACTAAAACATATATCGTTTAATTAAAGTATTCCATATCCTTCCTCAAGTTTCGAGTATAAAATATCGAGTAGGAGATCTTCCGGAAGTTGGTCATATTCGGACATTCGTCTATTTTTAGAAATTCTACTTGGCGAGATTTTGGATTTTGTGATTAGGGATTATGGTATTTTGGTCTAAGGGTTATGTTTATATCAATAGCAATTCATTTTGGTCAGAAGAATACTGATATATGAACCGAATATTTTGCTCCAATCAACCTTTGTAGCTAAAGAAAATGGAAATATTTAAGTATTCTTTGTCTACCCTCTTTCTTGTAACCGGCGAACAAACTATGTTGATATGTAAAGATTGCTCTACACAGATATCACAATAATATAATTAACGCATTAAATCTCATAAGAGAATATGGCGTAATTTAAAAATCTAACTAACTTCTCTGGAACGTGACGGGGAGTCTGATGGCTCAATTATTATAATATTCTACTAATACACCTCTATCACGTTATAGTGGGTTAATTATAGATGAGCTATGGCTACTCGGGGTGTTGGGTGGGCGTGGAATTATTGGCTCATAGAGTCTTAACACATATTTTGAAGATCCTTTTAAGTAAACTCTCTTTTTTGGATGGTGCCGTATTCAGCCGGAGGTATTCGTTTGCCCTCAAGACAGCATTCAAATTATGTACAGCATCTATAAACCTTTTATTGATATTCCTGAAATAAATATCTAAATGAAACATTTCCACACACTGTCTCCAGAAACTTCCTGATCATCATTAAAATAATTACCTTTTAAAAATTCATAAATAAATAGATTACGCGTTTATATAATTTATAAATATATATCTCACACACGCAACAATCACCTCTTGGTTACTTTTATGGCAACAGCACGTATAGCGCGAACAAATAGATTGGAGAAGCTGTTGATTGTGTTGATGAAGGTAACTATATTTTTTAAATATTTAATCAACTAATAGGCAAACGGTTTATTTTCCAAATTTATTATAATTAGTAAATTGGAAAATAAACCTTTTACAGAGAAGTTGATTGGAAATTTAAAACATTTTTATACAATTTCCGACGCGATGGAAGCCAATGGAAAGCCAAAATAGATATTGTGACACAGGGCAATATGGGTGGTGTGCAATTATTTTATTGACGTGCTTTCAATTCTGTAGTTAAACTCCGAGTCCTATAGCCTTAGGTAGATTGCATCCCTAATTATGTAAATTGATTGCGGGGTGTATGTATATAGGGGGAATAGCTAAATGATAAAAATATTAAGATTTTCCCAATAATTGTTTATTTTTATAATTTTTCATAGAAATACCTTTGTACAAACAAAATATCATATAAAAATACTTTAGAAATAGCGCTAATTCTGAATGACTATTCTTTTTGAATAACCAGATGTTGTGCATATAAGTTAAAGATATTGAGAAATTTAATGCATGTTCAATCATGATAGTTGGTGTTAGAGTTTTACACTTCTGAATTGTGTGATGATGTACGCACCTGTCTACCTACAGTAGTATCTCCTGCTGACACAGACTGCTGTCGTGTACACTTGTCAGAGAACATGGTATGGATCCATAGGGCGGTCCTACGGGGCGTTATCTTATGACCCATATACTTTGCTATCAACTCTGGCTTACATATCCAATTTCTATAATGTACTAATGACTATCATCCACGACGTGCCAATAACCACGAAACGTGCAGTGCTCGGCCACGTGTGGACTCGGCTTCCAGTCCAGGGCTGTGGAGTGTGTGGACGGCCGCGGACAGCACAACAATCGCTGTGACCCCCAGTCCCGACCTCCTGACAGACATCCCTGTAGCTCTGGGATCGCTTGTCCGCAAGGTATGTGTGTGGCTCTTCTTATCTCTTATAATGAAACTATGTCCACTGTTTCATCACTGTACCCACAAACACAGTGATTATACTATGATGACAAATTAATATATATAGTCACGACCGTCTTTCCTCAATTCCTCATCGGCCGCTGTCACGGATGCGCGCGCATCATCATTATAATCATTATCATTATCTAATGATAATAATAATAATAATTATTATTATTATTATTATTATTATTATTATTATTATTAATATATATTGTCACGACCGTCTTTCCTCATTCCTCATCGGCCGCCTCTGTCACGGATGCGCGCGCACAGGGAGGTCACGTGCTCGCCGGCAGCCAACGGGCGCGCGCCGCCGGCATTACGTCATAGATTATAAACACAAGGTAATAAGGCCAAATAAAAAAATAGTGTGTGATAAGGCACAATTTGGATTATAGATTATAAACACAAGGTAATAAGACCTAATCCAAATAAATAAATAGTGTGTGATAAGGCACAGTTTGGATTATATTTAATACAGTTATCAGCGTCATGCACAATTCTGTCACGTTAAGTGTCAAGTTACGGTAAGTAGAAATTTAAAAATTAAAAAAAGATGCCGAAACCCGGGATCGAACCAGAGACCTTTAGATATTCAGTCTAACGCTCTCCTAACTGAGCTATTTCGGCTTATTTTATTTATTTCTATAGAAGCTTCTATCTTTATAATTATGTATATTTACAAAAAGTCAATTCGCTCGCGCCTCTAGCGGTGAAAATGAAGGGTAATACCAGCTGACCTAATGTACATGTAAAGTTTGGAGCGGGACGTTTCACAAGAGTGACATCCACGGCTCCAATTTATAATTGTAACAAATAGTATTTGAATAAAAACATTCAATCGGGTAAAACATGGGCGTTGCCCGGGTCATTCGGCTAGTTGTAATTATAAAACTCACAAACACAGCGATTATACTATGATGACAAATTGTAATTATAAAACTCACAAACACAGCGATTATACTATGATGACAAATTGTAATTATTAAAAAACTCACAAACACAGCGATTATACTATGATGACAAATTGTAATTATAAAACTCAAAAAACACACCGATTATACTATGATGACAAATTGTAATTATAAAACTCACGAACACAGCGATTATACTATAATGACAAATTGTAATTATAAAACTCACAAACACAGCGATTATACTATGATGACAAATTGTAATTATTATAAAACTCACGAACACAGCGATTATACTATAAAGACAAATTGTAATTTTAAAACTCACAAACACAGCGATTATACTATGATGACAAATTGTAATTATAAAACTCACAAACACAGCGATTATATTATGATGACAAATTGTAATTATAAAACTCACAAACACAGCGATTATACTATGATGACAAATTGTAATTATTATAAAACTCACGAACACAGCGATTATACTATAAAGACAAATTGTAATTTTAAAACTCACAAACACAGCGATTATACTATGATGACAAATTGTAATTATAAAACTCACAAACACAGCGATTATACTATGATGACAAATTGTAATTATTAAAATACTCACAAACACAGCGATTATACTATGATGACAAATTGTAATTATTAAAATACTCACAAACACAGCGATTATATTAATTCTAAATATTAAAAAAAACATCAATAAAGAATATATGCGCTATTTCTTTTAAACTTCATTTTTGATAGAGAGAGCCAGCTTTATGGATATTCTCTCATCTCTACTCGGATTCACATTATAACAAATTAAACTATCGACTAGAGAGAGAGAGAGAAGAAAAACCAAGGTTCTGAAAGAAATAGCATACAAATGTTTTTTTTTTTTGCAATCTTAAAAACGTTAAAGGATCAGGTGTCTTATTTATAAATTGTATTTACTTCAGTATATTTGACACCTAGATATCAGGTCACTTTTGTGTTGTAAAATAAAGAACCAACGTTGAAATTTTTAAAAAACCTGAAATCCATTTAATTTTGGCCCTCTCGTTATATCTACAATAATATGATCACGAAATTGAGTCAATTAAACATGCTGCTTACTACCTTCGTGGACTCTAGCGGATTAGCAGGTGGTGCCGTAGATGGCATTTTCTACCAACCTTGTAGCTGAGAAAATATCAACAATGGCTACTCATAGTGACTTTCAAAAAAATAACTCTATACACTACATTACTTATAGTTTACCTTACCTATATATTCAATGAAGGTTAGACTATCTCCTTCTTTCTATATATACTATTTATAATAGAGACGTCTCTTGTCTGCTAATTTTAACCTATTCAGCGTATTCAGGGAAATTTGGCCATTAATACCCCTTTCTTGATTTCTCAGGAAGCCTTTAGGAGCTAATATTAAGATCGTTGAGGTACAGACTACACCACGCTAACGAAGACTAACAGCCCAAACGCGTTCGTCGTTGACTTTTCTTGATTTTTTATAAATTGGATTGGCTATATATTATGTAACGAACCTGTGTCGTATAAAAAGCTCATATGAGCGTTCAAGATATGCTCTTTTTTAATATTCATGAATATTAAGATTTTACTGTCTTGAGAACTCCCCTGATATTTCTTACTGGGTATCAACAAATAAGATGTCAATGAATTGAACATGACCCCATAATGAAAATGAAAAGAACTAATGTTAAATTCTATTTTAAAATCGGTAACTAATTTAAGTGAAACAGTTCAATTAGAAGGGTGGATTAAAGTTTATGAATTGTTCATCTCGTTTCTGGTTTATACGTTACGAAGGTGGCTAGGAAAAATTGGAAGTCGAAGAAAAACCAGACCGTCCAATTTTTGCTAGCAACAAATAATTTGTCAGAAAAATAAGAAAAATAATAAAAGAAGATTGTTATTTGACGCTCAGAATATTTGCAGATTAATTAAGTCTTATTAGAGAGAATTCCTCAAATTACAGCGGAACGATTGGGCAAGAAAAAGGTTAATGCACGCGTTGTTCCACGTTTTTTGTCTGATTATAGAAATCATGAATGCATTGATCATGCACAAACGACATCAATATACTAAAACTAAGTGCCATTTATAGGACGTCTCCGAAAACTGACGGATTCGAGTTGGATATTGTATTCGCGTTAACTAACGAGTTCAAATTCTATGAGCTACGGTATAGCGATGATCAACTCGAATGAGTTCTGTTTAACTTGAATAAGGGAAACTCTACGTAAATTGAACAAGGAACTTCGATTTAATGAATCTTTAATAAAGCTACATGAATGAATTTGATTAGCCTAACATGAATTGATGGCTGATTTAAACTAGACTAATGAGTAAACTAAACAAAACACAAAATAAATAGACAATACACTGTTGCCGAATCAATGAAAATATATACAGATTAAAAATAATAAAAAAAAAGAATTAATTATGTAAAACAATGAATTATATAAATTAACAATAAAGAATAGAATTACATCAAAGAATAATATTTAACAACAATTTATACAATAATTAACAATTAAATAACAAATAAGAATAAAACATACATTTTTAACCAAACAGATATAAAGCCATAATACATCAACTTTGGAAAACTCAGAAGCCTGTTGTTGTTGTCATGTCCAATGAAAAGCCTCAGATGTCTCCATACATCTTTATCACATCAGTTGTAATTTCCTCTATCTTAGGTGTGTAAAGCTGCTTCTCTGGGTCCATGTCAATTTTCTGCAAGGCTGCCGCCATTGCTGGGCATGAGAATATGTGGGTAGGTGTTAGTTGCACACCAGGACAGTTGTTGCAGGTCCTGTAGGTTCTTGTGTCATCTGGATGTATTGTCATTCCTTTGTAATGTTTCGTTTTTCTGGAGGCTGATCTGGAGAGAATAGTTTCGGGCTAATGGCCCTCGTCAGTCCAGGGTTGGACTTGATGATCCGCGAAGGATTCATGAAATCATAATTTGCAAAGAGGTGATTAGTTTGTTATGAAGGATAACAATAAACGGCGTCCAAATACGTAAAGTTGACAAACCAGGTAGAATCAGACTGAGGGTTAATAACCAAACTGAGAGGTTTCTCTTCATTCTAACATCTTAATTTCGAAGACAAAGGTCACTTCTAGCTAAAAAGCTAAGTTATATTTTATCCGGAAGAATTGAAAGCGAGATGTAATATAAAGTATCTACAATATTCACAAAAGTTTAAAACATTAAATAACTTTTGACTACTAATATACTTACCAACTGACAGACTTCCAGCACTTCTTACAAAAATGGAAATGTTGTATGGAACGGTGTAGGGATCACCAAGTACATTGAAGTCTGTTGTAATTGGTGACGATAGGTATGAAATAAGTCCTGTTATTTGATAGTCAAACCTCGTATATACGCAAATGACCCTGTTTAAGGTTGTTTAAAAATTATATATAGAATAAATTTAATAATAATGAATTCATTAATGCTAAAATTTAGCAGTGTCCTTGTGGTATTCCATCGTGACATGGGCGGTCATTGTGCAGAGGAGACCGAGCTGCAGGACGGACCGCCCCAGCGGCTTTACTCCCATCCCTGGGCCCAGAAACTGATCAACTCTTCGCCCGTCTCCACCGAGCCCAAGTAAGCCCTTCCACCACAGTGTTACCATTAGGTACACCCCTCAAAAGGATAAACCTATATTATGATATTTACAGTGGAAAATATGTACAAGTTCATCAAATTAACAGTGTTTTCACAAATATACATGGTTAGAGCCTTGTGTTGCGGAATATTGGGATGTTCTTTCTTCTAAAATGAGCTGTTTTCTTATTTATTTTGTTCTGACAACAAATTTATTCAATAAATTAAACTCTTAGTGCGATATTTATCAAATCTAATAGCGGTATTGTGTTGATTCAACTGTCGAAACAGCTGGGAGGGTTTACTACTGATGAGCCAGGTCCAGCCAATATTTTTCCATTGAGGTAATAACAGCAGTAAATGATTTCACTTAAGAGAAAAAAATCATCCAGGGAAGAGTTTCTTTCAAAAATATAATTTACAATAGGAGGAATATAATTTCTAAGAAGGAATAAAAGTAAGGGGGGACGGCGTGATTCTTTATTAAATTTCTGCCTTTTTGTTTGTACATCCTTCTGTTCAAAAATCTACCACAAATCTGTATGCAAATTTATTCTCACCAAAAATAAAATAATATTCAACAAATATTAAAAATATTTACACTCTTAGGTAAATTATTACATAGCAATAACGCGCCATCTATATAATACAAATGAAAACACTAAAAACGCGAAAGTTTCTTTTCACAAATAAATCAAACTTCAACTGTCCTTACTGAGATTAAAAAATATTGGGAGGGCTTGGCCCATCAGTGGTGAACCCTCTCAGCGGTTTCACCAATTTAATCTACCAGACCGTATCTTTAGAGCTCGGATTCTGTATTAGATCATTCTGCTCATATATGCTACACTGAAGGGTGGAATCTTAGAAATGGTATTTAAGCAAACTATGGACATAATTGTTCAATGTATATATATCATCTCTCCTTTTTAGTTTCTTGTATCCGTATTACAGCCTGTTGAAGGACGTTATTGTCTGAAATCTTGCCAAGATTATATCTCTTCTCTTCAATAAAGAATCTCGCCGTTATCTTTTATTTTTTCTTAAAAATATAAATCAATTGACTCGAGCTTTCGGGCCTTTTGGAGCCCTTCTACATAAGTAAGGTTAAATAGAAGGCGACGTTATGGTCATCCTTACTTTGTAGAAGAGCTTCAAGGCCCGAAATCTCGAGTCATTTGAATTATTTTTTTGTTGAAATTTTTTCCCTGGATGGAATTTTATTTCTCTCAAGTGATATTATATACAATGGATTATTCTATTTTCGGGAGTAAATGATTTATTTGAAAAAGGAAAAAGCTTTGTGAAGTGGATTCATTTCTTAATCTAGATGTAGCGCATGTTTTAAAAAGGAAGTTTATTGTAAGTCTTTACGTCTAGAGGACAGTTAGGAATTAACTATTTACAAGGTGAAAAATGATAATGTTCTTTTGTCAGCTGCGACTTCTTGGAAGTTTTCAGAGTTCTTACACCATCTAGATGACCCCTTCCTGCTGCTGCTTATCTCTCTCAACAGGAACACTGCGTGTGGCGCAGGAACTTGACAATTGGAACTAAATGATGCTTCATCCATTATTTGGGTATATATAGCTTATAATAAAATATAATGCGGCTTATAATTGTAGAAGGAAATTTGACAATTATACCGTAAATGTTTTTTTTTTTTTAACGAAAAATTGAAATTTATTTTAAGGAGTAATAACGATTATTTCTAACCTTAGGGATGATGTATGAAAGGAATGAATTGTGAAGAGTAATGATAAACGGAAAAATAATTTTTATTGAGATCCCTGGACACTTTATTTTTCCGTTTATCATTGCTCTTCACAATTCATCCTATCATATATAGCTTATATTAGGATTACTATTGGCTTAACAATTTAATAGTCAAAGCCGTCTAAATCAATGATAGTGTTGGCGCGAGTATCGTCTTGAAAAACAGCTAAGACCTCCTCCAATAGATGGCACTTTGGTCTATTTCTAGTCTGGGAGTCGCCTACTGCTGTGGTCGTGTTTCCTGGGGCTGATAATTGTAAATAGCTGTTTATATTGGCTCTGGGATGTGAAGCGACGTCGTCTCGAAGAATCAGAGGGGGCACGCGCAAAAATATTATTTTGTCATTAGTTCGGGTTATCTTTTTAACGCCCTACGCTTTCTATTCTTTTAGCGTTGCACTACTTTGTCATTTTTAGAAACTTCCTGTTTAATGAAAGCTTGCAATTCAATCATGTTTTATTTTATTATTCTCGTTATCAGCTGATAAATAGGTCTTATTATTTCTTATCACTTTCACTTACATTGATCCAGGCTGGTAGAGAATATTCAGAATAGGTTTTACGAGTATGGGGTATGTGGTGGAAAGAATATTGGCATGTACTTCTCAATTCAACCCTGATATATTTTTTGAGAATTCTGAGTCAGTATTTATATGAAATTATAATATTGATTTGCTTTGTAAATCGAGAGCAGGATTAATACCAAGGTTTCATGGAGAATCTGTACATTTGAGTGCTGTATTATTAGGAGTGATTTTTGGAATCCAATGGCGAAGGCGGTTGTTAATAATGAAGAGTCAGATTTCAGACCTGCTAATGTTTATATATCAACCAGCACGCATCATCCACCATGCACGTATATTCTCAAAAAGTTGTTTTTCACACAGAAATAATGTAATATGTTTTTCTCTCAATATATCATAAGTATGTAAAATATGTAAATATTAATGTGTATATATAAAATTATATTTATTATTAATTTGTTAACATGATAATCCTGTTGAAGGACTAACAAGTCCGAAAGCTTGAAAATAAAAGGTTGTACAAGAAACTTAGCCCTGGAAGCTTTATTTATTTTATAATAGAGTGTTTAAGTTATTGTTTGTATGTTTCCCATAGCCTTGTTCATGGGAGGGTTCCACACGTAATGCTTGTACTCAGTATGACCCAGATAACTATGTCATCAGCACAAATGGTAACTTTAATTGGCTGTTTGATGATGGTAGGTAGATCGTTTTTTGTCAATGTTCAACATACAAGTAATAAGACTGAGAATTAACTTTTGGGGAAAGCCTTGGTAAATAATTTGTAAAATGTTATTATTAAGTTGACCTGTTTGAAAAGATAATTGCTGATCCATCCCAACATATGCTTACCTCTATCCCAAGTTTGTCGATAATTATTTTTTCCTAAATTCCGTCAAAGGTTTGAGAGAGATCAACGAAGGCTGCTGTGGTTGATTGTGTTGGTTTGTGGTTGATATTATTCGGAACTTGCTGAAAAAAGTAAAATTTTGAGCTTTCTCTTTTTGATATTTATTAAATGTAATTTGATGCGGGTCTAACAGATTGAAATTTTTGATATATTTTGAAGGTCATGGGATTCCATGATTTTTCTGAGGATAGAATTCAAAGAGATAGGTTTGTAGTTTACAGGATGGTTCTCAGGCTTGTCTAAATATAATTTTAGCGTGTTTTCACCCTTAAGGTAAGGCAAAGAATTTCTCTCACTGATATTGAGGCTTTATAGAATTTCTAATTTGGTCAGGGGAATACGAGAACATAGGTCCACTGATGTTGTCTGGACAATAGGCGTTTGTAGGATTGAGGTGATATGTGGCTTCTTCCAGTTTCAGCTCCTTAGACGGTTTTCTGAATACGTTGTGACTGGATTGACTAGGTTTATAATTAGTTTAGGATATCTGCCTATTTTCCTATTTTGCAATCTAAATATAATTTTTCATTGGTAGTTATAATGATTGAAAAAGAGTTTTTCAATCCTATTTATCTATGAAGGGATTTTCAAAATTATATTTGATGCCATAGTTTCATGAAAAATGGAGTATCATTTTGAGAGCATGGGTATTCATAATTTGGATCACTAGTTTTAAGGTTAATTGTAAAATATATTTCTCAAAACATTAATTTTGTTTAATCAGCTTTGAGCCTTTTTTTTTTTTGCAACAAGATGATTAATCTTTGAGGAGGATAATTTTGTTATTTTCAAAAAAGAAATTAGGGCTATGTTGATTCGATCCCTATAATTTATTTAATTTTTAAATTATTTATGTGTTTTCTCTTTCCCCTGGTATGTAGATGGGTTTGTTTAAGAGAATTTAAGAAGGAGCAGATTTTCAATTCTTTCATCATCTTCCAAAGAGAAATTCTGAATTGAATAATGCAGCAGCTTTCTGGAGTTAAATTTCTTTTTATTTTATTAACGCAATCTCGAAATGCCCGAAAGCTCAAGATTGCGTTATAATAAAATGGAGAGAAACTCATCTCCAGAAACCTGTTGCATTATTTATTTTATATCCAGGAGAAATTTTTAAATCAATTGATTCAAAGAGAAATTTCATTGGATTTCGCTGAGAAGTATATTGATGTCTATATAGAGGCACTCCAGTAGACTTACCTACAATTCCAAAAAGATATTCAAAGGGGGCTTAGGGAGACTGGAATGGAGGAGGAATTTCTGTTAGAAGAGATTTGTGTGAAATCACTTCTAATTATACTATTTTAATGAGAACTTTTGCATGGTTCCATAGGATTGAGTAATCTAGCTAGACCATGGACAACAATTAATAAGTTATCATCATCACAATTGAGACACTAAGAATAGACCCCTAATTATAGATGTGGAAACAGCCCCTATATTCCAAATATTAATGATCGTCTCCCATATTTCATCTAAATCTATGCATTTAAATGAGTCATATTAGCGTTGCAATATTTGCGGACAAAGTAGTGTGTTCACAATAAAGTTTTAATGGTGATGGTGTCTTGTCCATGGAGCAGATCAGATCGGTCCGTGCACCCTGTCAGAATACCGGCCAACTGAGGTGCCTTGTCCTTTTGGATACCTATAGAAGGCTGCAAGGATGGCCGGGTAACTGTATATATGGTCAATTTCTGATTTTGTTGCTCCATGGAAAGGGAGGTGCCATTGCCCCGTTAGTCAGCCACATTTCAGAGTTCCCTGTAGGCCTTCACGGTTACCGTAGCGGCTCGGGGTTCACGACACCGTACTTCGTCCTACAGAGCAGTCCCTTACTTGTGCTGCTTCTCCCGCCCGACACGTAGAGGACTTCTGTGCAGAAATAAAGTTGTATTAATATTATATTTTTAATAATAATAAAGTTTCAATAATATTATTAAAAAGGTGTGTAAAATAATGATCCCTGAACTCGCTAAGAAAGTTCATCTGACAAGTACATATTCTTCTATGATCCAAAAAAGACAAAAAGGATGATGTAACCTATATAGAATGAATAATTAACGCAACATTCGAAGATTATTATAGAAATAAAATATGTATTATCCACGAGATAAATGTTTTTATTCTACAGAAATAAATATTTAACGATATTTTAATGAATCACTTCGTAAATATCAATAAAATATTTGTGAATGGAATTTCACACTCTATTAAACCATATTTTCCTTGAAGAGAGGCAAATTTGGATCTTCTATTCTCTTTCTATCGCCCCATAATTTAAAATCATTCTAAAGTTTCCCTACAAAATATGTCGTCTGAAATATATTTGAATGGATTATGTAAATAAGATACGAATAGGTTTCGGAATTGTATAAAAAGATTTAGATAATGGGAAGAAAGTAGAGAAATAAGTTTAAATTTTCTTGGCAAATGATCTTGGAAGTTGTTATGATAATATCTAGGTGACCTAAATTCTGCAATTTAGAAATGTATATTGATATATACGTTTATATTTCAATTATTCACGAACCTTCTTCTACTGATTAGGTTCATTTATACAACATCTTGAAGTACAATGGGTTTGTTAACTAAGATTTTAAAACTTTACGTGTATGATTCTATATAAATTAAGCAATAATTTATATATATATATATATACTAGCGGATGTGTACCCGGCTTCGCCCGGGTTTTATCCGAGTGAAAGTTTGCCTAACGAATATTATTGATAATATTCGGGAACACACAGAATATTATGATAATAATGATAATATAATTCGTTACGTCATATATTTATATAATATATGAAATTTATTTTTCGAGCAAACATATCCACTCTCTACTGAATCGATTTTTAAAAAGATATACATAAATAAAAATATCTAGATATATACTACATGATCTTAGCCAAAAGGCCGAGAAACGATATTTTATATATAGAGATGACCTGGCTTCGTGTGTCTTCTGCTCGAGTGAATGTTTCGCTGGTAGAATTTTGTTCCTGACTACTATTAATCATTATCTGGCTTCGCCCGTGGTCTGCTTTAGTGAATATTCCCCAAAAGAATTTTTTAATGCAATCAAGCATGATACAGCAATATTGTCATCATCATTTCTGACTAAAAAAATATTGTTGCTCAGTACTTGGTTAAATATAATTTTTCTTGGTTAAAGTGCGACAAAAAAACTCTTCCATATTTAACTCTCTGTCCTGTTCAAATTTCAGCGAGATTAGTTACATATTGAGGGCGTGCATAGCCGACAAAAAAAAAAAATATATATATATATATATATAGAAGCAAAGGGCGCCTCTCCCGTCAAAATGAACGTCAAAAACTGACGCCATCTATTGACCGTCGCCGCAACTAGCGGCCTCGGGTCGGTGACAAAGCCACAACACCAGCTTTGGCAAATTGAGAAGCGTCCACCTAGAGACCATGGTTTCGGGCTAATGGCCCTCGTCAGTCTAGGGCGGACTTTATTCCATGAGATCCACACGGGATCTAATGGAATCTTCACAATCTACCAAAGAGGTGTTTTGCTGGCAAGGTGGCTGGGCCAAATCTATGGCTAGAATATAGATGGAAAACTTGCCGGGAGGAAATTAATCCATAGAAGCAAAGGGCGCCTCTCCCGTCAAAATGAACGTCAAAAACTGACGCCATCTGTACGATCTTGCCATCTGTACATCTTACGAGGGCCATTAGCCCGAAACCATGGTCTCTAGGTGGACGCTTCTCAATTTGCCAAAGCTGGTGTTGTGGCTTTGTCACCGACCCGAGGCCGCTAGTTGCGGCGACGGTCAATAGATGGCGTCAGTTTTTGACGTTCATTTTGACGGGAGAGGCGCCCTTTGCT
Organism: Cordylochernes scorpioides; assembly: GCA_030710605.1. Taxonomy (NCBI): domain Eukaryota; kingdom Metazoa; phylum Arthropoda; class Arachnida; order Pseudoscorpiones; family Chernetidae; genus Cordylochernes; species Cordylochernes scorpioides. Next base: position 55,738,298 of record CP092876.1, read on the forward strand.
TCTATGGATTAATTTCCTCCCGGCAAGTTTTCCATCTATATATATATATACAGGGTGATCCAAAAGTCCCGCACAACTTTAAAAATTAATAACTCCGCGAATATTTGCGCTAGAGCAATGCGGTAAACACCATTGTGTTCAGGATGCAATGGGATTTTTTATGGCAAATAATGAAAAATTCGAAATTGATTTTAGTTACAACTTTATTCGCTAGATGGCGCTCTACCAGAATTAGAGATTCAGCGGCCAAATTGTTTGATAAATTGAAAAATATAACTGAACGACACGTATTTTTCCTTTTTGAATACCAGGAAAGAACTCTAATAATATCAAATGATAAATTAATAAAACACCATTTCGCCAAAAGTTAGAAGAATTGGTTGACGATTTTTAAATACAATCTGAGATATGTAAAATAGGTATATGCAAATTAAAACATGTAGCAAAAAATATTTATATTTTAGATTGAGTTTTGTGAAATAAATTGAATGTTTGAAAATAACTACTGATATCAATACACGATTTTAGAAATGTTAATATAGTACCAAAAATTATGATGGCACTACTAATAGGATTTCGTGCTATAAGGAATGTATAGCTTCTTGACTAATTGTCGACACTTGACTATTTAACTGGATATTTGTCATGATCCAAAAATGAAATATAGAGGGGAGTGACAAAATATATTTGTCGTACTTTATTCCAAATATCCTATGGGTTTGTCAAATGTTATCATTGTTTATTATACTGTACATAATTTTGAAAATGTATCCCCTAGAAAAAATCATTTTTAAATCGACCTTTTGCGTTGAAAAACGTGGTAGTAGAATCATTTTGTATTATTTTTTGCGCAAAACATCTAAAGTTGGGGGGGGGGGGGGGATACAGAGATTATTCCTTGTGCTATTTCTTCTAATAAGCGAAAAGCGATAAACTAAACATAAGGGGTAAAATTGTGTATACCAGTGTTATTCGAGAAGTTATAACACTTTGGCCTGCACGACATAATATAAAATGTGGGCAAATGACAAACAAAAAAATTACTGTTTACAGAAAAAAAAGAGTCAAGATGTGAGGACAGCATTTATTATTCCCATAACCCAAAACAAAGAGCTGCAAAATATAACACATGAGGTAACTGCCTTCTCTCTTGTATTAGGTCACAATCCTTGCTCAATGTGGCGCCCTTCATTCTCAAACACCGCCTGCAGACGATAGATGACAGAGTGGTCACAATTAAATAGTTGAAATTTATAAAACGTGCCATCTGATAGAAGCCTTCAACATGGCCAATGTGGTAGGCCGGCATCGATAAAAACGCGACTTAATGTACCCACATAACCGAAATTGTAAGGCGTCAAGTCTGGTGATATTGGGGGCCACTGGTATATAAAGTGGCGACTTATCAACGAATTCCACCGAACGTATCCTTCAGCAATTGTTTGGCACCGCGGGAGATATGAGGAGGTCCTCCATCTTGCATGAATGTTATTTCGCTTAGTGCTTGTCTGTCCTGCAATATGGGAATAACCTTTTCTCTCAAAAGTTGAACATAACGTTCACCAGTTACAAAAACGGTTTTAAAAGTTCTTCCATCGATTTTTTTCAAAGAAAAATGGCCCAATAATAAAAGAAGAAGTGAACCCACACAACACTGTAACTCTGTGCTGATGAAGTGGTATTTCTGTAAAAATCCTAGGGTTTTCTGTTGCCAAAATGAGGCAGTTTTGAATGTTAAATTCTCCCTTTAGATAAGAGTGAGCATCATCTGTTCTTAGAACATTTGACAGCCAGTTTTCATCAATATCAATTTGCCGGAAAACCTATGCAGCGAATTCTTGACGCTTCTCAAAATCGCTGACTTTCAACTCGTGAAAACTTTGAATTTTGTTAGGATATTTTTATAGAAAAATTCTAAATGTGTGTTCTCTCCAAACTGTTCCATACGAAATCCCCGTTTGTCGAGAAACTTGTCTAGCACTTACTTCCCCATACGTGGATAACGTTTCAATAGCTTCAGCATTCTGCAAAACCGTAACAGCCACTGACTTGCATGTCGATGGTCTTCTACTCCGAGGTTTTGCTTCCAGAGATCCAGTTTCCTCAAAACTTTTAATCAATCGCTTTAGAGAGTAGCAACTCATTGGTCCTTTACCGCTTCGAATATCTTTAAAGGAACGAAACGCTCGTAAAGCTTCAGTGGCAGATTCTGAATCACAATTTAAAAAATTCACCAAGAGTGCTTTATCCTGTAGTGACGGCATTCCAGGGGGAAGGGGAGAAGTTCGACCACACCTCTTTGCGGTCCCCCCTGGACCTTGGAATATTTGACCAAATTCTGGTTCGTTTCCAAGATGACTAACGTTGCAACGGCACCCATTTTCAAATGAAGAGCAAAACTGATATCTCCAGTAATGCTACCGCGTCCGGGGTAACCGCCGCGTCAGGAGCTGCAGCTCGAGCTCATGATGAGAAATCCACTACGAGGACACAATTCAATCTACTACAACTCAATATAAATGGTACCCAGAGGAAAATAAAGAGCTGACTTGTCTTCTCTGTGACAACAATGTACATATTAATTGTCCTCAGGAGACAAAATTGAATCAGAATCTGAGATTCAATATCAAAGATTATACAAAACTACGAATGGACAGACCGGGAAAATTCGGAGGAGGACTTGCCGTTTTGATTAAAACTCTAGAAATCAAATTTGAGGAAATCGCCTATAATCAGAGTAAGCCTAGAGAAAGCACGACATAAGCTCAGGCAATAGAAATCTATCTTACAGATAAAACAATTCCAATCATAAATGTTTATCACCACGATAATACTAGCATCAATACAGGCCTGATAGAGACATTAAGTGAAGCGTCTTCGGATATCGCAAACATACTTGGTGATTTTAACGCCGAAAGACCAACTTGGGGATCACCTGTCCAGGATAACAAAGGTCAGCAGGTTGAGGACATGCTAACCGACCTCGACCTTACGCCGTTAAATAACGAAGATAACACCTATCTATCCAAGTCCACAGGCACAGAATCCGCAATAGACATCACAGCGATAAATTACAACATCGCACCCACAACACAATGGAAAATTCTGAAAAGTGCAATCAGTGACCACAGACCAATTTTAACAACCCTAAAATTCAAAATTGAGAATTTTCAACTGAATAAAAGAACACTGGAAAAAAAATTACAGAAAAGCTTGAAGAACTGTGCAACGAAGAATTAAATCACAGAACGATTGACAAAAACTTGGAAAAATTCTCTTTGAACATATCCAAAGCTACAAAAGTATTGATACCTAGAGGTAGACGTAAAGACCTGTGAATACTTTACTGGAAGGACCACAATATCGAGGCAATGATTGCAGAGAGAGGCAATAAAAATGAACTTCTTAAACCAAATAAAACAGAAGAAATCATAAAGGAACTCATTGAAATTAGTCACAAAATATAACACGAAATTTGGATATTCAAACAAGAAAAATAGGCAGATTTCAGCGAAAAAAATGGATCCAAAAAAGGAAAGCCATCACTGGAATATAATTAATGTTATAAAACAATCAAAACCAACACTAATCCTCCAATACTCTAACCGATATGAACAGCGAGAACGAACAAACAGATGGCTGACATAATTGCTGAATATCTATCGAGCACTTCCAGACTCAGCTTAATGAATGAAGGCAGGACTCTAAAAAATAATATAAACAAGTTAGTTAAACAAGCAAGAAATTACCATAAACAAGATATTTACTCGAGAGACTTCGCACTGAATGAGATAAATTCATCAATAGGAAAGTTAAATCCAAGATGTCACCTGGAGATGCTCTAATCTTTGGTCAAATGATTAAACACTTTGGAGACGAAGCTAAAAATCAACTTCTACGAATACTGAACATTTCATGGCAAACTGGTAAACTACCAAAGAATTGGAAGATATCAATTATAGTGCCAATACTGAAACCAAACAAAGATGCTAAGGAATGCAAGAACTATCGGCCAATTGCTCTTACCAGCATACTTTGTAAAATAACAGAATGAATTATCCACTCTAGGCTCATAGTCTGGCTCACTGACAATAATAAAATAAACTTCTACCAAACTGCCTAAAGATCCAGACACTGTACAACTGATAAACTGTTCTACTTCTGTCAATCAATAATAGATTTCTAGGAAAAACCGCCAAAGAAGACAACGGCCGTATTCCTGGATATGACCTAAGCTTTTGATCGAGTGTAGAAATTATTTGAAAGGCTGCACAACATCGGAGTAAGAGGAAAACCCTTAATCTGGATTGCAGACTTCTTAAGGGGATGAAGGATAAAGGTTCGGGTCAATGGAACATTTTCCAAGGACCGAAGAACATGGGCTGGTGTACCTCAGGGATCTGTTCTCAGTCCTCTACTCTTCTCGCTATATATTAACTGTTGTTTATGTAAATAGATGAATATTATTTGTATTATTTAAAGCCTCATTATGTATAAAATATATGTATATATAAATTGGACATTTGTTGTTGGCCATGGTCAAGTTTGAGCTCTTGTACGTCTAATTACGACACAACAAAAGTGGCGACGAGGATGTGCGATCTACAGAGCCAGTAAAAAGCTGAGGAAAACGGCGTCTATGCAAGTATAACAACTACATCTTTTAAACAAATCTGACTCTCGGATTATGGAGAGGAAAAATAGGAAAATGGGTTAAGATTACATCTTTTAAACTATCTGGATCAAGAAAACAAAGGAGTAGAAAAGATCAGCATGACAAGTTCAGAGTTAATAATACCTTTTAGATGCTATAGCCCAGTGGAGGACACTTCGATCTTTTTGTACAAATATTTGAGGCTTTCTTTCTGGCATCTGAAGGAGGAGATTAAAGTGCTGATTTTTACCTCGCTACCAGATTCTGTAAATTAATATTTACAGAATAATTAATAATTAATTATTATATATAAATAATATAATTATATAATATAATATTATTATAATAAATAAATAATTAATAAATTTGTACAAGAGGACTCTATATATTCTGTACAGGGCGAAGCTGATGCCACAATAAATTTAACAGTAGATGATTATTCTTTGTGCTTTACAATAGATACAGGAAGTCCAGTTACGTTAATACCTAAAGATATTTATATGAATTATTGGTAAGGTAAAAGATTATTTCCAACAAATTTAAGATTAAAATCCTTTTGTGGTAAATCAATAGAGATTATAAATCAAAGAAATGTTTTTGTAAAAGAAGCCAACCAATATTTACGATTAATAGTTGTAAATGAAAAAATCCAGGTAATTTTATTAGGAAGAGAATGGCTTGAACAGTTGAAACTTGATTATTCTATATTGTTTAGCATTAAAATTTTAAATAATGAATATAATAGAAATATATTAAAATATATAAAAATTTGATGGATAGGTATGCAGATTTGTTTAACAAAGATTTGGGCTGTCTAAAGGACCTTAGAATAAATTTTAATTTAAAAAAGGATGTGACTCCTGTGTTTTGTAAGGCCAGAAGTTTACCTTTCTCTCCAAAAAAAAAAAACAAAGTAGAGAATGAAATTGATCGTTTAGTGAATTTTTGCATTTTATAACCTATAGTTCATGCATATTGGACCGCTCCAATAGTACCGGCATCAAAAAAGGATGGTAGTGTAAGGATATGTGGTGATTTCAGATGTACAGCTAATAAAGCAATAGAATTAGATAGGTATCCCATTCCATCGATCGATGAGATCTTTTCAAAATTATCTACAAGCACCGTACTTTCGACTCTAGACCTATCACAGGCTTACTTACAAGTAATGTTAGCGGAAGAAGCCAAAGCTGTTGTTGATATAAACACAACAAAGAGGTTGTTTTCTTATAAAAGACTACCATATGACGTAGCGGTAGCACCAAATAAATTTCAGAGGATTATGGAATGGTTGCAGGAAAATACTTTGAAGATCATGAACAAAAGTTGGATCTAGTGTTTAGATTATTGCTAGAAAAAGGTTTAAAGTTAAACAGAAATAAATCTAAATTAAAAAAAAAATCGGTGGAATTTTTAGGGTTTAAAATGAATAAATATGGACTGCATCCCTTAGAAAATAAAATTAAAGCAGTTATAGAGGTGCCTGAACTTAAAGAATGTTTCGCAATTGAGATCTTTCATAGGACTTTTAATTTATTATTATAGATTCATAAAGAATATAGCAAACATTTTAGCGCTATTCTATCAACTTTTGAATAAAAATTGTAGATGGAATTGGACGAAAAAATATCGAATGTTATTTAAAAAATGTAAATCATTATTAATGGACTATGGACTAGGCGTAATTCTGAGTCATAGAAATGATAGAAAGGAAGAATGCCCTATAGCTTTTGCTTTTAGAACATTAACTGAAGCGGAAAAACGGTACTCTCAACTAGAAAAGGAAGCGTTGAGCATAACTTATGGCGATGAGAAATCAAGACAATACTTACTGGGACGAAAATTCGTATTAGTCACAGACAACCGACCCTTAATTCATATATTTTCACCTCAGAAACCAATTCCCATATGTGCAGCATCCAGAATTAAAAGATGGTCCTTAAAATTAGCTGCATTTAATTATACTGAGGAGTTTAGAAAAAGTAGTGATAATTCCAATGTTGACGCATTGTCACGTCTTCCTTTAGAATCGAGTGTCAGGGAGTTTCTTGATGAAGACCAGGTACTTCTTCGCAGGAAGTTGAATGAGGTACCGTTCTCTTTTAGGGAGGTGGCATATGAGACGTCCCGAGATAAAATACTGTCTATAGTATTAAGGAATGTTAGAGAAGGCAACTGTGTGTGTGGAAATTCACAAGGGTACTGAGGGAAAACCCACTAGCTCCTTATTATAAGATCAATGAGGAATTAAGTTTGGAGTTTGATTGTTTTCAATGGCGTGAAAGAGTGGTAATTCCCCAAAAATTAAGATATTTAATTTTAAATGACTTGCATGAAATACACATGGGGATTGTTAAAATGAAGATGATTGCCAGACGGTATTTTCTGGTGGCCAGGCATAGACAGTAACATCGAGGAGTTAACTAGAGAATGTAGAGTATGCCAAGAATCGGCAAGCATGCCCCCGGCTACCATCTCGGAATGGACTTGGCCCGAAAAACCGTGGCATCGACTTCATCTTGATCTAGCGGGTCCGTTCATGGGAAGAATGTTTTTGGTTCTCGTGGACGCATACTCAAAGTGGATAGAAATTTTTATCATCAAAGATATTACCAGAAAAACAATTATAAGCCATCTTAGAGAAATTCTCGCCAGAATTGGATTGCCCTAATATTTTGTTACAGATAACGGAAGACAGTTTGTCTCCGGTGAATTCGAGCAATTTACCAACATGAATGGTATACGGCACACTAAGACCAGTCCGTATAATCCAATTAAAATGGTAGAGCTGAGAGATATGTAAGATAGTTTAAAAACCTTTTGAGAAAGAATAATGGAAAGGATGATTTAGAGACGAATCTACAAAGTTTCCTATTTGCTCATAGAGCATTCCCCCAAACTGTAATAAAGGAATTCCCCAGCGGAACTGCTAATGAAGAGAAGTTTAAGATCAAGATTCTCGAATTTAATACCAAGATGAGAAATCCGCGAGAGGTATTTCACGAGGCCGTAAGAAGGCAGGAGCAGTTTACTACAGGTTGCGAGGTTTATTTCCGCAACTATGCAACTGGACCTAAACGGTAAAAAGGTACCATTTTGGAATTATTGAGCTACCGTCACTACCTTATAAGTCGTGTATAAGAGGCATATCAATCAATTGCGACCTGTGAGAAAGAAACAAGTGGAGACAAGAAATTTGATACTTCCTCGAACATCAGGAGAGAAGCCTGTAGGTGGAAGTCAGAAATAAAGTGAAGAGGAGGTTCCAGAGGTTACATCAGGAAACAAGGAGGAGACTGCTTCTGTGCACGTACCCTCTTGCACTCCTATACCAGGGCCTGTTGCTGTGCACGTGCCCTCTTGCACTCCTAAACCGGAGGCTGCCGCTGTGCAAGTGCCCGTCCGCAGTCCTAGACCGCAGAGAGCCAAGAAACCCCTAGACCGACTGGAGTATTATTAAGAGGGGAGATGTGTTGTGTATGTAAATAGATGAAGATTATTAGCATTCTTTAAAGTCTCATTAGGTAAGAATATATGTGTATATAAATTGGACATTTTTTGTTGGCCAAACGAAAAGAATCTGAGGCTCTTTATTGGACACGACAAAAAAAAACAACAATGGCATTCCAGAGTAAAATAAATCATCAGAGATAGATAAATATTTTTCAAATGAATTAAAATAAATATAATCGATACTGAGAGAGAGTTGAATTTAAAAAAATAGAAAATTATTATTTTCGAAATATAAATAGCTGAGAGGATTCCAGCAAACCGCATCTAAAATATCAGGTTTTTTTTTTTTGCTACATGTTTTAATTTGCATATACCTATTTTACATATCTCAGATTGTATTTAAAAATCGTTAACCATTTCTTCTAACTTTTGGCGAAATGGTGTTTTATTAATTTATCATTTGATATTATTAGGGTTCTTTCCTGGTATTCAAAAAGTAAAAATACGTGTCGTTCAGTTATATTTTTCAATTTATCAAACAATTTGGCCGCTGAATCGCTGATTCTGGTAGGGCGCCATCTAGCGAATAAAGTTGTAACTAAAATCAATTTCGAATTTTTCATTATTTGCCATAAAAAATCCCATTGCATCCTGAACACAATGGTGTTTACCGCATTGCTCTAGCGCAAATATTCGCGGAGTTATTAATTTTTAAAGTTGTGCGGGACTTTTGGATCACCCTGTATATATATCGTTTTGAAAATAGAGCAATCCATACTTAATTCATTAGATAATAAATGGCATATATTGGATTTAATAAAATATTTATTTTGCCAATATTTCGGCTGGCTGAACGCCAACCTTTATCGAGGCATTACATTTTTGTATACACAAACTCAGCGCCGCATAGTGTTATAATATCACAGTTGAAATCAATTAAAATACAGAGTAGGTGGGAGAAATTTGTGTATGAAAAAATTATTATAAATAATGCAATCAAAAATGTAAAATATCTTAAAATATAAAAGGAAAAAAAGTTCTATCTTATATTTAAAAAATTGTAATAAGTACATAAAATAATTCATTAATAACTCATAAAGAGATAAATGTAAAAATGTGTGTATCTATTAAAACATTTGAAAATAAATTTAAAATGATTTAAACAATAAACTGTAAGAACCTTATAAAAAGTTTTAAAAAATGTGGGTATTTAAAAAATTAATTTCAAAATTTAGGAGATCGATTTATAAATAAGTAAGAAATATTTTATAAAAATGCATTAAAATGGAAGTTAAAACAATTTAGGATGAATAAATGAAATAAATAAGTTTAAAAATGGAAACTAAAAAGTTTAAATTATTGCATGTAAGATGTTATGTACTTAATGTATCAAAACTTTTGCGTTTTGAAGCGATAAATGTAAAAATAATTAAACAAGTAGTATGTATTAATAACAGGTAATTACTAATGTGTGAAAATATAATTTAAGAAATCGCGGGTATTACAACAAAATATAAAGTAAAATAAAGTAAAAAAATAAAAAAGCAAAGTTATGAAATTTTAAAAAACGGCACCTCTCCCTTTAAAATAGTACATAATAAGTCAATTAAAAATAAAAATTAACTAATTGAAATTAAAATAATTAGACAAAAAAATTAAGAAGATCTAAATGGTGTGTAGATGTCTGGTAAATCAATTTTCCTATTTATGCTTTCTTTGTCTTCTACAGAGGCCCAGCTTTCTAAGAACAAACGGCAGTGTTTTTCTTTAATGTTCTGGTATAAAATAGCTGTATTTTCGAAATCCGGAGTGTGGTTGTTTTTTAGTGCATGATCAACAAGGAGAGATAGTGGGTTGTAATTCCTTAGTCCTGATTTGTGAAAAACAAAATCAACGTAATTTACAAAATACCTTGTAACAATTGCCAAGCTAATTATATAGGGGAAACCAGCAAACCACTCAAAGATCGTATAAATCAAAACAAATCAGGACTAAGGAATTACAACCCACTATCTCTCCTTGTTGATCATGCACTAAAAAACAACCACACTCCGGATTTCGAAAATACAGCTATTTTATACCAGAACATTAAAGAAAAACACTGCCGTTTGTTCTTAGAAAGCTGGGCCTCTGTAGAAGACAAAGAAAGCATAAATAGGAAAATTGATTTACCAGACATCTACACACCATTTAGATCTTCTTAATTTTTTTGTCTAATTATTTTAATTTCAATTAGTTAATTTTTATTTTTTAATTGACTTATTATGTACTATTTTAAAGGGAGAGGTGCCGTTTTTTAAAATTTCATAACTTTGCTTTTTTATTTTTTTACTTTATTTTACTTTAAATTTTGTTGTAATACCCGCGATTTCTTAAATTATATTTTCACACATTAGTAATTACCTGTTATTAATACATACTACTTGTTTAATTATTTTTACATTTATCGCTTCAAAACGCAAAAGTTTTGACACATTAAATACATAACATCTTACATGCAATAATTTAAACTTTTTAGTTTCCATTTTTAAACTTATTTTTTAGTTTATTCATCCTAAATTGTTTTAACTTCCATTTTAATGCATTTTATAAAATATTTCTTACTTATTTATAAATCGATCTCCTAAATTTTGAAATTATTTTTTTAAATACCCACATTTTTTAAAACTTTTTATAAGGTTCTTACAGTTTATTGTTTAAATCATTTTAAATTTATTTTCAAATGTTTTAATAGATACACACATTTTTACATTTATCTCTTTATGAGTTATTAATGAATTATTTTATGTACTTATATTACAATTTTTTAAATATAAGATAGAACTTTTTTTCCTTTTATATTTTAAGATATTTTACATTTTTGATTGCATTTTTTATAATAATTTTTTCATACACAAATTTCTCCCACCTACTCTGTATTTTAATTGATTTCAACTGTGATATTATAACACTATGCGGCGCTGAGTTTGTGTATACAAAAATGTAATGCCTCGATAAAGGTTGGCGTTCAGCCAGCCGAAATATTGGCAAAATAAATATTTTATTAAATCCAATATATGCCATTTATTATCTAATATATATATATATATGTTCCCGGCTTCCCTCGATTTTTACCCGAGTAAAAGTTTGCTTAACAAAAATTTGTTAAAACGATTCTAGCAAACATCCAATCCCTACTGAATCGATACTTGTCTACACTCTCGATAATTTTTTTCCCAGTCCCTTGAAAAATACTCGATAAGTTGAAAAAATCAGTATTAATTGGTCCACTCGGTAATTTGAAGTTGAAGGTATAGTATCTTGCCGCAAACGAAGATTTGTAAATAACTGTATTTAGCGAATGTACCCGGCTTCGCACAGTTTTTATCCGAGTAAAAGTTTGCCTAACGAACATTTGTTAAAACGATTCTAGAAAACATCCTATCCACCTATATATTGATTTATAAACGTATATAAATATAAATATTGTTATATGCGTTTAAATATATTTTTGAAACACATAATTTTTTTAAAACATTTATTATATTTTAAATAATATAATGTCACTTTTGTGAATTTGATAATTAATTATTTCTTTTTTCCCAATGAATTATATATATTAATTTAAAATTTCATTTTTGTTATCATCATCACATACAATGTAATTTTTTTATATAAACAAACGATAATAAACAACAACAATTAGGGGCTCAAAAACCATTTATTATGGTTAGCAGCTCCGTAAATAAAGATATTTTCACAACAACAATTAAAGTTGCATCATCATTTTTATAAAACAACAGCAAATTAAATTAACAATGTAAAATATATTTTAACATTACATTTTAACATTTAACACAAAAACGTTACAATTTTTTCTTTAAATATATATTAATATTGAAGTGCCAATAAAATTGCAAAGAATATTTATTTCAAATCAGATTCAAACCAGAAATCTTCCCAGTAGTATAGTAAATAACTTTCTAAAGTTTCACGGTGATTGGATAATCTTACCTTTTAAAAACATTCATCGTGTGAACAAACTAACATTCATCGTGTAAACAAACCACGTGTTAATTATTAACCAATCAAATTCATTTATCGTCGCGACCGGTGCTGCGCCCAAGCGGTAAAAGGCTGGAACTAACGATTTTTAGTTTTTTATTTAAAAAAAAAGCACATTAATTTTTTTAGTTTTTTGAATAGCCTATATGTTAAACTAAATCTTCAGCTACCTACATGCGAAATTCCATAATGATTGAGTCAGTAGATTTTGCGTGAAGCGATAACAAACATCGATTTCGCATTTCATTTTTATAGATATAAGGGTATCGTATATTTTAAACTGTATGACACTTTTAGTATATGTTACATATCTTCCAATTAGTTAGAGTCGATACCTTAAAAGAGCCTGCCCTTCTTTTGAAATGTGCACGGTTTCTGTTTGCTGCCACCCCCATATTTTGTATATATGCTATATCTTTATTGATAATACCTGTAAACCCCTATTTGTATGTAACACTAAAAATGTTGACGTCAAAATAAAGATCCAAAGAGTGTTCGGTCAGCTGGTGGCAGGGACAGAGGGGAGGAAAATGCCAACCCCCATGTGGGGCCGGCCCCCAGAGACTCTTTATAGACGACCCCTGAAAACAGGACAGATTTTGGCAGGGGGTGAGCAGCAGATGGTTCTAGGGTGTGGCCATCGACATACGGCTTCTGTCTCACACAGTCTCTCCCTCCATGTCTCGGGGATAAGCATCCAAGTTTGTGTCATGGTCTCTACCTCTGTCCCGTGGGCTGTTCCCGATCACTCTCGGTGTTAACATCTAGCCCTGCCTTCTGATTCTTGTTGTCCGCGTGTGGGAAGAACATCAACACTCGCCTCACGTACACGACTGCCAGCTTATCCATACATCGACATTTGCAACAATATTACATATATATAAATCATTTTATATTCATATAAATGAAAAATGAATAAGTCACATTAAAATTGTCGTAAATTTCTATTCCAAAGCAGTCTAATATTCAAGTAAATGTTGAATAGATATAAGTAAAGGAGATAGGTTCGCTATCATTTAAGTATAGACTGACATGGCAATAATGGCTCATTTGAGTAAGAATCTGTGGTAAAATAATCATATAATCATTAATGTTATAGAGAAAATAAAACTATATATAAATGGCTAACAATATGTTTCTTTGGTAATCAGTGTTATATTGTTTTATTTTCTGCATAATAATAACTCTGCAGCATGCTCTCAATAACGAAAACCTCTCTCTAAGGTCTCTCAAGTATGACCTTAGAGGACTAAAGTTTGAATAAATATATTGGTTATATTACTATGGCGTAATCCCATAGCTTAGAAATCTCATCAACCCCTTAGTCTCTAATCATTGCTGGTGAGCCCTTCATTGTGCTAAACACCGTCAATTTAGATAGTTAAAATATAGTCAAAGATTAGGTTGACAACACTAGGTCTCCAGGGATATAAGTGTCTAGAAATTTTAAGTTTTTAAGAAACTTATCCCAGGAGGACTGTTGTTTTCAACTTGATATTGATTCAAGGGATTAATTTATTGAATAGTTAAAGGTAATTACATATTATAAGGTTGTCCCAAAAGTTCGTAAACACTTGCAAAACATTGAATTTGAATATATAGTATATTGTAGCAAAGTATTTATTATTTTAACAACAGAGTATCTTTTTTGTTTATATTTTGCTACTCTGTAAACCTCCCTCGTTTCTTATCTTTTGTTCATCAATCATAATTTGTTCTTGTCTTAAATAAATTTCTGTGTCATCCTGAATTTTGTCTTTCCTAATTTTCCACGTAACACTCTATTATATAGATATATATTTGGAATTTGCTGCAGATGTTTAAGAATTTTTGGGACAACCTTATATCTTCAACGCGTTCGTAATCAAACTGTATTTTATTATGGAGATGAATTTGTGTGATGATGAAAAAGTGTGTGTGTTATTATCCAGTTACATATATGCCCCAACGTATTGGTACTGTTTCAGCTTCGCGGTGGGAGACTGGGGACCGTGCAGTGTGACATGTGGCAAGGGCTCTCGTTCCCGTCTGGTCCACTGCAAGATCTTCCTAGAATTCTCACGTACAGAGGCCCGTCTTCCCGACTCCAAATGTCCCGGTAGGTTCTTCAAGCTACGCACCAAATGCATGTAGTGGTGCTGAAATTTCGTTACTATAACGTTAATTCCGTTATGGGCATACGAATTGAGTAATATGTGCATCGCAGACATTCGACGGTCGATTCTGTACATATTTTTGTTTACTAATATCTTTTTTGTTTAGTCTCTAGATTTTATCATTTACATGGCTGAGCAAGAGAATAAACATTGAGAAAAAAGAGCCATGTGCAAATGGGTTTGTAAATTAACAATCACTTGCAAATAACTAATATTTTTCTAGGCAATTATTGCACCTGGGCGAATTTTGTATAGGTGCATAGGTCGCCAATAAAAGGCTTGTTGTCTGTCTGATTGTTGACTTTTACATTTTAAATATGATACATAAGACACGTCATTCTTTAACGTTTTAAATATTTTAAAAACATTATTATAAAACATTAATACACTATTTTTAAACTCCATTTTTGATAGGTATTCTAGGAAAATTTTATTTTCTCTGCTTGTCTGTCACAATGTGTATCTCAGCAGTGAAAGAAAGATTTTATGAAATTCTTTGTTCTATAAAAAATATAAATAAATAGCATAAATATGTTTTTCATTAATGTATATCAAATAAACAACTTGAATACATTTTATTTTTAGTCCTTTTGCTATGGCCGAAAAAGAACAATCACAATTATATTAATTATATATATATCAAGATATAGAACTTTATGAACTTCTATTATGATTCGCTAAACATTCAGATTTCTGATGACATTATGCATTTAAGTTTAAATGTACTTAAAATATGTAAATATGTACAAAAAATGAAGAGGCTCGTGTTGAAATAAAGTGAGTAGCGTTGACGGATTCATCATGTGCTGCACTATAAAGGTTTATTTGAAGTTTTACAGACTATTATGATTGCTTTAATTGTATTATAAAAATGTTTAAAGGGGGAACTTAGTTCTCAAACTTCTCTCTCCTTCTCTCCCACACAATTTCACTAGTTAGAATTCTTCATTGAATTAGAATACCCTCCCAATACTATCAATTCCTGTACTCTTCAAGACCATTTCCATGAACACAATATACAATAATTCAACATTTTTCTTTAATCCTATGTTGTAGTAAATTTCATTGATCGAGTCCTTTGCGTAAATTGAACAAAGAATAAGTTTACGAACGCTTTCCATTTAGAAGCTTTATTAATGGGAAAGATAAAAATGTCCACCAAAAATTGTATATTTCAAAAATATATAGAGAGAATAAAAATATCCTCGTCCCTAAATTTAAACTAATATTGTCTCGTAGAGAGTGGAAATCACATAAAAGAGATAGCAATTTAAACGGGCAATTGTATCGTTATATATAAATCTGGGAAAGCCAAAAATGGCACCACATCTAAGGGGCTATATATCAAGTTAAAGAGTCACAACAACCCTCCAGTTAGAGATCAATTCATTAGACCCTGTGATAAAAGAAGGGAGCAGATGGGCCACCGCGCGATGTTCCATTAAGCCAGACAATTGTGTCCGTGTAAGATGACAAATGAGCAATCCTGATAGTTTGTTTGTTTGTTTGTTTTTAAATGCGAGAGTTCCTCCATCACGCTGGTGGTGGTAACCTTCCATCCATCCATTATTCATCTGGCGGGGAAGAACACCATTAGTCCCGCAGCGATTGAGTTTCGTATTTAAATGTGATGCGCAAGGGCCTTCATCCAACACATCATTCATATCTTCCATAGGATGTGCTCTAGATAGGCACGAATAGGTGACGGAAATTTTTGTCTTCTTAGAGTCACTTAATGTTTTAAAACTTTACAACTCAATAGCTATTGATGAGATTATTCTGAAAATAGATATAGTAACACCCTCTTTGAGGGGTTTATAAATATGAAAATTAAAAGAACTAAGCTAAATGATCCTCTTTCTGAAATTTTTCAATCATATTTTTATGCATTGCAGATCTGTTTAAATCAACAAGAATTTACACATAGATACCGTGGGTTAATGGTATTCAGGCACAAATTATCTAAGGGGACAGAGGAACAACTAGATACTGTGTGTAAATAACCAGATCCTGTGTGTAGGACTGAAGCCGGCTGAGAGTGAGCCGTGCTTCCTGCAGCCCTGTGCTCTGGACCAGAACCGTGCATCTGGCATCGAGGTGACATACAGCTGGAAGACAACAGGCTACACTCCCTGCAGCGCCTCATGTCTCGGAGGTAAGCCCCTACCTACGGGACACAAGGCATTGAACTATGGATGAGGTAGGTTCCGCAGCGCTCTGTGGGTATCATTAGCATATAAATAAATAAAAGTTGAAAGACAATTGGAGGAAAAACCCATTAATAATTCCGTTACATAATAAATAAATACCTGAATTTTGACGACAAATTTCAATTTATTTTATAGTAATATATTTATGAAAATGTTTAACTATTAATATATTATATACTTATTTTTTTCCCATTAAATGGTCTATATTAAGATATTTCTCATAAAATTATCAATACTTTAATTTTAACTGGAGGGCATGTAGAATCAGTGCACTCTGGTTCGAAAAAATGTTAGCTTCAAGATATATACTTCTATATTATAATATAAATACACAAATATGCTCTCTCTATCATATATGAATGGCTACAATACACTCAGAGATAGCATTCTACAGGAACAGTTGTAGCCGTCTACTTTAATATCGAAAACTGATCTTGCTTGTTCCAAAATCATTTTATTAGGTACCGCTCAAAAAGAGCTACCTAGTTTATTATATTTGCAACAATGAATAATATGTGAAGGATATTCACATATTAAACAAAATGTTAACGCAGGATTTGATCTCGGTTCATGGCTGTCGGGAATCGAGGGTGTTACCCACTCGTCCACCGACTCTTTTTTTTTTAACTGATCTCTGCAGCAGTTTGCACGTCTTCGCTGAGGGTAGCGTCAGCCTTTTTTCCCACTTCTCTTCGTCCTCGAATAGCGTCAATGGTCAAAATTGGAGAACCAATCTCTTCTTTAGTCGATCCAAACAGCACAAATAAGCTTTAAAACAATGATAAACAATAAGAGGAGCTTCTTGTGTAGATTTCTTTATTACCGCAAGCTTTCGAACAGAACGTTCTTCATCGGGCGTGGATAGTAAAACGTGCTAACATGCTATCCACGTTTTACTATCCACGCCCGATGAAGAACGTTCTGTTCGAAAGCTTGCGGTAATAAAGAAATCTACACAAGAAGCTCCTCTTATTGTTTATTATTGTTTTAATGATCGTTTTAAAGAGTTTAATTTCTACAATAAATAAGCTTATTCCTATCCTCCAGCTTATTGCCAATTTAAGAGACTCTGACACCTGTCACTGTTCCATACAGTGAATGAACGCGTCCCATACTTACATTTTGTTTTTTGAAGAAGAAATACGCGCACGAATTTTATATCTAATATAAATAATCGAATTAAAATAATTATTTTAATCATATATGTGTGCACACTGTTTAAAAATGCAGGAGAAAATGGTATTCATGTGCAAAAAGATACCTCTCTTTTTTAATGAATATACAAAATAAAATGTATTAAATACCATAAGAGATAGAATGAATCTTCTGATGTTATAGGAACAGAACGATGATATAACTGAATAAGACCCAAACCAGATTTGATAAATTTGAAAGAAGGCCAACCCCTTGGTTTCGGGCTATCATTATTGTAGAGGTGACTACGACTCCATACACCAAATGATACGTTGCTTAAATATATTTAATTAATTCTATCTCTCCTTAAATATTTTAATTAAAAGAGATAATACCTTTTTCACACATATATACGCATTTGTGGTTGACTTTTCTTGATTTATATAGAAATTGTGTTGGCCAAAAATCACGGAACAAGTTAAATAAACGTTTAGTTTATTTTTGTTTTACTAGATGGCGCTCTGCCATTTAGAAATGCTCATGTGAGCCTATTCAGGATATGCGTTTTTTTATTTTTGATATATATATATATACCTGTTATGTCAGGCTGTCTCTATGGAAACAAACAACAGAAATAATAAAAAATATGGCTTCAAGGTTTGTAGCAAATATTTTCCGAGGCGAATGTTGACCACATGTCCTTATGATGAACACGATGGCCTGCTACATAAATATTGTTTCTTCTCCACCAATCCGCTTACACTGGCGGATATTTATTATCCAATTAGGAGGCCGTCGCGGAGCTAGAACATCGGCGAGATCAACATGCCACCATTCCTTGTACAGCTATGTAACCAACATTGATTTTGACCAATAGTGGGCTAACTTAGGGAAGTTTTGTTGTTATATATTTTTTATAATACAAACAAATACTATTTTTTTGTTTATTCTCTCTCGTTCAAGCTCCACTTTTTTCTTGCCTGTACACACCCCAGTAACTCCGAGAATATATGTAACCAACATTGATTTTAACCAATAGTCTACCTTAGGGAAGTTTTGTTGTTATATATTTTTTTCATAATACAACAAATACTATTATTCTATTTTCCTTTTTTTCTCTTGTTTAAGCTACCTCTTTTATACAACAATTATTTTCTAAACGTGTAACTAAAGGTTTCTGATGGCTTTCGGCATCTATCGGAATAAATATCAACTAATCGTTGATTTTTAATTATTCCAGAATTGATTTGTTGATATTTATTCCGATAGATGGCGCAAGCCATCAGCAACTTTTAGTTGCACGATCAGGAAATGCCTTTTTTCTCAATTTATCCACCTGATCCAAGTACAAATTCACTTTTGTACTATTTTCCACAATTATTTTCTAGCCTGTACAGAAATAAAAGGAACTTTTTGAGATATAATCTAAAAGAGAAAACGAAAATATAACGTGGTGAGTTTCTTTTGTACTTCTATAGTTTATAGACACATTTTCTTCATCTTCAAAATGGAAGTTAGAGATAGTTATAGAATTAACCTCATTCGACATAAAATATAATTAAAGGAACGGCTTAACAGTGACGTAGCAATGCAATGAGTACTGAATATTTGACATCCCACGGTTGGTCTTCACATGCCACCCGTCATTCAACAGAATGTTTCGTATCTAACAATATATTCCATTTACCGTTACCCGCCCAGATTTTTTCTACATAAATATTTATTGAAAATAAAGAAGGCATATTCTGACAAGGAGCACATATGCTTTTTAGATGGCAGAGCGCCATCTAGTGGAATAGAAATCAACTAAACGTTGATTTAGCCTGCTCCCTTATATTTGGCCAACCCATTTTCTTGATTAATCAAGAAAAGCCATCCACGAATTTTAATATCAACACCTGACCTTTTTATTATTTTTTCTATTGTTTTTTCATAAATATTTATGTGAAAAAATAATAATTTCTAAAAATTGGTCAGGTATTGATATTAAAAAATATAAGAGGCATATCCTGACCATGCTCATATGAGCATTTCTAGATGCGTTTATTTAACTTGGATTGGGCAAATAACACGGAACAAGTTAAATAAACGTTTAGTTTATTTTTGTTCCACTAGATGGCGCTCTGCCATCTAGAAATGCTCATGTGAGCATGGTCAGGATATATCTCTTTTATTTATAAATATTTATATGATCAAATATAGCCTATCTCAAGAGATTCTTAGTAGTCTAAAGGTCGATCCCAAGTACCTCTTCTGTTATAGGATAACAAATACGAAAATAACTTCAGAAAAATTTGATTTAGACAAATAAACCTATATTGATGATAAAATTGTGAAAAAAATTAAAAACCAATTTAAAATTTCAGTTGTAAATGTCCACGCTGCGCGCGTATGTTTTTGTAAATATTTCTTGTAAGATATAGTCGATCAATCTGCATTTATCACCAAATGTGCAACTCTGCTGGATCAAAGGCCACAGCGGTATTCCAGGAAATGAACTGGCGGATCAGGCGGCAAAGGCTGCAGCACATTCTAATCTGCCACTATCCTTTACCACCCTCCCAAAGAGCGTCGCGCGCGGTAAAAAAGAACAGATAGCCCTCAAAATGTGGACAGACCTCTACATCCAAGATTACTCCACCAGAAATCTACGAAGATTTGCTGCTACCCCGAAACTACTCCTCCAAATGCTTCGAAACATCAAGAATGGATTTACCACCACAACAATCTTAACCGGCCATGGTTACATTAAGGCAGACCTTGCAACGGTATCGAAAGAAGACCCAATTTGCCCCCACTGCCAAGATGAAGACCAAACCGTAGACCACCTCCTCTTCACTTGCCCAACCTTCCAATACCAAAGATTCCAGACAGCCACTCTCCTAGGTATCACCAACATATGTCCAGCATCCCTAGAAAATCTCCCAAGAAAGAAATCTGTCTGGCGACACCTCATTAATTGGACTTCCACTGGCATTGTATATAAATCCAAGAAGACTTAGGTCAGAAGGACATCCCGGGTAGTTGGCGACTTCTGTACGCTCCAGGAACCTGGGTTACTTAAATAAATTATATAGTCGATGTTTTATTAAGCCCGTTGAAGAGCAATTATCACTTGAAAGCTAGCATTTTGAAATAAAAAAGAAACTCATTGTGAGAAAATATTTTGTCATTTTAAAATGAACCTATATGTCAAAACATTATAAAAGTATATATATTTGTATAATAGCTTTTTAAAACGTGACATTATATCAAACAAAAATATAATCCGACTAGACATTATTATACCATGTTTGTGTGGTGAAGAGGTATAAGGTAAAATAATCATAAAGTATGTATATCACGGATTTAATCCCAGGATCTGTAAAAATGGCGCATTCCTAGTAAACATGTCTGTGTGAATGGTGTGACAATTGACAATTAAAAATTATTTATTGTCTTCTAGACAATTTTGCACATTTTCAAACAAAGAAGGAGAGAGAGAAATATATTACATAAAGAAAGAGAGAAAGAAAATATATACATATATGAAACATATACTATATTACAAGATGGTGATGGGAGATGAAGGAAGGAAACCTCGGCGCTGGAGGGTCCTGGACCAGGCGATGAGCGGGTCCTCCACTGCTTCTCCGAGCCCAACCTGAACAAAGTAGCGATATACTCGCAACTTTGCCGACGCCAGGATGGAAAGGGCGTCGTCCTCAAGGCCGGACCCGCCGAAGATCCAAGCCTGCAGGTCAGGGGGCCGCCCGATGATGTTGAAGGCCTCTCTGATGAGAGGCCTGATGGATCGGCAGCACCAGTAACGGTGGCCGAGGGAGCGGTCGATGGACCCGCAGGCCGGACACGCGGGGACGTCCGAGGCAGGATGGGCCGGATGGGGCAGGGCGTGGAGGGCCAACTTGAGGGCCGCGTCGGCCTCGTGGCCCGAGAAGGCGCAGCGCCGCAGCGAGGCCCAGTCGATCCTGGATGGTGGTGGACCGATGGTGGGCGACCATCTCGAGGTTAACCTTAAGATGGGCGTGGCGGCGAGGCGCGGGCGATCCAGGGCCCGTCGGGCCGAGCAGTCGTGAGGCCGTTGAGGAACGGCGTGGCCGTCCCGCGCAGCACCACGGCCGAAGCTAATGTTGAGGATGTAGACTTCGCCCCAAAGCCCACGGCGTTCTCGGAGGTCAGCCTCCGGCAGAAGGTGCCCAGGGCCGCGGCGTCAGCCAGGGCCGAGCGCGTAGGGCGGGGAATGAGGTGGTCCTCCACGATGAGGTCCCGGA
Organism: Cordylochernes scorpioides; assembly: GCA_030710605.1. Classification (NCBI taxonomy): domain Eukaryota; kingdom Metazoa; phylum Arthropoda; class Arachnida; order Pseudoscorpiones; family Chernetidae; genus Cordylochernes; species Cordylochernes scorpioides. Next base: position 55,760,220 of record CP092876.1, read on the forward strand.
CTCGGGCTCCGCGCCAGCGGGCGAGGGCCAGGAGGTCGGGAGGGCGGAGGAACCGGCAGCCGCCGATAATGGGGAGGTCCAGCAGCTGAGCTGTGGGGACCGCCCGGTGGTTGAGGCCCAGGATGTTGGAGGCCTCCTCCCACAGCTTCAGCAACCGGAGACGGCGGGGCTGAAGGCGCGTGCCGTCCGGTAGAGGGCGGATCCAGGGCTCCTCTCCGCTGCTGCTGCTGTTGGTGAGCCAGCTGAAGGCATTTCTGCCTATAGCCTTCAAGGCCGCGTCCTCCGCGGGCCTTGCGCACGAGGCAGATGGAGCTGCGCCGCGTCGACGGAGGCAGGGCACCGCGGAGCCGTGAAGCCGCGAACACCCGGGCCAGAGCTTCCGCGAAGAAGTCCTCGTTGAAGGGTGTGAATGGTGTGGTTTGTCTACTACACTGAGACACTTCCTTCCTGCTTGTTTGGCCGATTGCTTCTTGTTAAACTGTTGACTTGTGTGATGTATAGCGCGAAAAAAATACTATATATACACAGGTGTCCAAAAAATAAGAAACTTAACCAATATTGAAATTTCTCAAAAGATAATTTATTAACAAATATAAAATTTAGTATACAAATAGTTTAAACTATGGAGAATTTGACTAGCTATATGAAAATAAGAAAAATATTTGAAATTATGAAATATGCAAATTATTACCAACATACCCAAACCTAAGGTTCCAGATCTTAAAGAAATAAGATATCAATAGGGAATATGATCATCTCTAACAGCTATCAAGGTCTCACAGCGAGCCCTCATACTGTTTACCAGGCTTTGGAGGAGGTCCAGGGGTAGTAAACCCCACTCCTCCAATAGAGCAGTTCTTAGCTCAACGAGGGTTCTGGGAGAGGGGTGACGAGCTCCAATACGCCTCCCTAGAGCATCCCACACATTCTCTATTGGATTCAGGTCCGGAGATCTGGCTGGCCAATCCATCCTTCGAATATTCTCACTCTGGAGATATTCATTGACTAGCCTAGCCCTATGCGGACGAGCATTATCGTCCATAAAAAAATAAATTGTGACCAATTTGATCTCTATAAGGTCTTAGATAGGGCTCAAGGATCTCGTCCCTGTACCTTTGGCCAGTTAAAGTGCCCCCAGAAAAAAATGTGGAGGGGTGTGCGTCTGCTAGAACTGATGCCAGCCCAGACTAAGAGACTGCCCCCTCTAAAACTGTCTATTTCCCTGATGTTACTGGGATGATAGCGGGTTCCAGGCTCCCTCCAGATGAAAACTCGTCGAGAATCTGTGTTTAAACTAAATCTTGACTCGTCACTGAAGAGAACATTGGCCTACTTATCATGAGTCCAGGCGTGATGTTCCAAGGACCAATTCAAGCGGGCTCTCCTGTGAGCAGAGGTTAAAGGGATACAGACCATTGGTCGTCTTGCATAAAGAGCACCTTCGTGAAGCTTCCGGTAAACAGTTTGTTTTGAAATTCTCGTTCCAGTAGCACTTGAGAGTTCATTAGAGAGTTGAATAGCTGTCATCTCCCTATGGCGCTTGGCAGTTACGACCAGATAACGGTCTTCAGAGGTAGCTGTTTTTCTTTTTCTACCAGAACCTTCTTTTCTTTTGATGGTTCCTGTCTCAATGAACTGTTTCCATATTTTGCTGACCACAGATTTATTCACATTTAGCCATTTTGCTACTTCAACTTGTGATTGCCCTGCCTCCATTCTTCCAACAGCTCTCCATTTCAAATCATCTGCTAAAATTTTTCGTAAACTCATAATTAACTAAGGATTAAATAAAATTATAATTGGACAATTCTTAGATAGGGTAAACGACACGCCAAATAGCACACTTATAAAGACAAGCAAAAATTTGCATATTTTCAATTTTACCGAATCGAATGTTTGCGATAAATAAATTCTACGACTTAAAATACCGAATTAAATTACTTTTTAGCTTTTAGCGTTGTATATTTTAAAACATATCATTAAAAAACAAAAGTTTATTATATTTTGGACACCAGTGTATATGAAAAACAATAGAAAAATAAAAGTGGGTCAGGTGTTGATATTAAAAATAAAGAAGGCATCTCCTGACCACGAGCACATGTGCTTTTTAGATGGCAGAGTGGATGGCTTTTCTTGATTTATCAAGAAATTGGGTTGGCCAAATATCTCGAAGCAAGCTAAATAAACGTTTAGTTTATTTTTGTTCCACTAGATGGCGCTCTGCCATCTAAAAAGCACATGTGCTCATGGTCAGGAGATGCCTTCTTTATTTTTAATATATATGTATAAAGTTTGGGGAGGATGATATTCATATATTAAAAAAGCCAATTCTCCACCTAGTCACTTCACCACATTAACCACCTGTTCCCTCTCGAAGGATGTTATTAAATCGAAGCCGCCCCTGTACTGATGAAGGCTAAAGCCCGAAACTATGATATACAGATTGGTTCTGTGTCTGAATTTGCCTAAACTGGTGTTATGGCTTATTCTTTATCATCACTAGTAATTTTTTATTAGGGTGATGCAATAGTGCTATCGTTCTGATGCACATTTGAAGAGAGAGGTGCTACTTTCAGTACATATATATCTAATTTAAACTAACAACCTCATTTTGTATATAATATAACAAGCTTTTCATGTTGTATAATAAACACTTCTGTAAATAATTATACGCATGATTGACATGTGTCATTACCTCATCATATGTAATGTACTTTGTACAAACTGAGGATAAATATATAAAGCTCTGTAATAGATTAAGAGTTGAGATAGAGCAAAAATCGAGATGTAGAAATCCGAACGAGGCCTAGAAGATATCAGGGCGTTGCCAGTGTACAATGATGCTTCTTCCGATCCACACCCTTGTTGCATCCGCTGAAACCCAATACTTCCTTTCGGCAAAGATATATAAACCTCCAACATGGCCAGAAATAAATAGTCACTTCACCATCAGCGGGCGCCCTTGTCGGTTGTGTCCAAGGTTCACCCCATCGACCATGTATAACAGTAAGAACTCTTCTATCTCCATCTTTCGCTCCTAGCTCGACTTTTATCCGTTCACGGAACTTTCCTAGTACAACTGTGTCCCTTCGTTTTTTTTTTTGCGACATTCCCAAGCTTTCCACTCTGCCTCGACCACGACTGCCTATACTCTATGAGAACTGTTAAAGGTCTTCCAAGGTACAGAGAGGTACTGGAAAACTCTCCACACCCTGACTGTCCCTCTCGGTTACTACAGGTGAGACCCTCAGGATTGCACACCATAGCGAGAGTCTACAGAATCTCACACCATAGCTTAAGTCGACAGGATCTCACACCAATGTCGACAGGATTCCACAACAACAGGATTCTACATATATATATATATACCAATTTGTCATTTAAGAAACATCTTGACTGAAATATAGACCGTACTTTATTGTTCGCTCAGGAATCAAGGAGTCCATCGTCCAGTGCCTCCGTGACCATGACCAGGCCGTGGTGGCCTCCACCCTGTGCGACCTGCGACAGAAGCACGACAGCGAGACCCACACCTGCAACGACCATCCTTGTGACCCCCGGTGAGTTGTCAGTTAACATCGCGGTCACACAACTTCAACATGCGTCTTTTACACTCTTATGTCGCAAACCTAGTTGGATACACTTGATGTCCAAAATTAGGGTAACAAGTACTCAAAGTTAGTTTCCTAAAAATATATATAATTGTTTTGAACGAATATTTGTAGGTAAATAGACAAAACAAATAAAGTTTCGTTAAATTAATTTGTTATTATTATTTTTATCAAGGATTTAGTGTTTGTTACCTTAATTTTGGACACTAGTGTATTATACAAACAATAACCCATTTGCAAAAAAAGGCATAAGATGCCGCAATTATATTTTTTAATTATATAAAGAAGCTTTCGGGCAAGCCCTTCTTCAGCAAACTAAAACCTTAAAAGTTTTAGTTTGCTGAGGAAGGGCTTTCCCGAAAGCTTCTTTATACAATTAATACAAATAATTGCGGCGACTTATGCCTTTTTGTAATTTGTCGAAATCGGCAAACCTGTGATAATGAATACCCCATTTATTGAATATGATTTTGAAAACTTTATTTTAGTAAATTTTTGTTGTAGTCTGAAAGCATTATTTTTATAGGTTTAATGAATAATGATAATAAGTTGGAGGGGTGAAAGATTTGGAAAATCAATTTGAATATTTCCAAATTTCACCTGGACTTGGCGTTCTCTTGTTGGTTTAGAACAACATTGAAATGATTATTTGTTAAAAGTCAAAAATATTAATTCTGAGATAGGATGAGCAGCCAAAACCTGCGCCAATATAGAAATGTGAATTTTCCATAATACACTTTAAAGAACATATAAAGATTATATTATGATGCATTAGCGCGCCATCTGTTATCAAAATACGAAACTATTATAGACGCGTATGATTCTTTTTAAAAACTTTTTTTTTCACCACTTATGAGCCAGGCCCTCCTATTAATTTTTCCATTGCAGCAAGGGCAGTATAAATTGTTTTATTTTTAAAAAGAATCATACGCGTCTATAATAGTTTCGTATCTTGATAACATAGAAAGAGTTTGCTCTTTCTAATAAAGCTGATCTCAAAAAGAAAAATTTCGATCGTTCTATTTAAATTATTTGCAAAAACGCAGGCCGCAATTTTACTGCAAATGATTTGTCGTAAATCAAGAATCTAAACAAAAGTGGAAGAATGGCTCACAATATTCAGACTTGTAGATTGGCTCATAAATCTTTCTTCTCCTTTTTAGAACTTCTGATGGCACACAATGTCTTAGTGTCGTGTCCATAAACGGGGGTTACTTTTGAGCGCATAGAAACGTGCTTTAAATTTATATCAGCTCAAAGAGTTAGTGTCTTATGTAAATTACAATATTTATTTTACTCTTCTCATTATTTATTCCTAAACGCATATAAATTCATAATAACACTTTGAAAAAATGAATTTCTCACATACTAAAATAAATAATTTTAATATGTGTTTTAATATATATATTATATATATTTTTAGATATATTTGAAAATTACTTTTGTGTAGAAGAAAAAGTGTAGGATTTCTATAAAGAACTATTTTGAAAGCGAATATATTATATGCAACCATTATTCCAGAAGTGGCGTATAGACTAGGTATGTTTGTCGATCAGCATGTGGTTTAGACTAAGTAGGCTTTTCGATGGTATGCTACACACCCCAAAAGCCTATGTAAATATAGGGAAGGTATTTGACAGTGTTCTGCTTGACACCGATGATCAAGGATGCTTTTACAGCTGTTTGTTCCTCACAAAGACTTCTACTTTATAGTTCTCTCTCTACCACCTTTCATTTCTTGCACACTGCACATCTCTCACACTGCAGCATGGCTGTGAACGTACCTGCTGCAGATGGAACGTGTCCGAGTTTGGCCCGTGCTCCAAGACGTGCGGTGGAGGCGAGCAGACGCGTCTGGTGCAGTGTGTGCACGAGGTGACCCGCGGCGCTGCCAACGCCATCATCGTGTCCAACGACAAGTGTCCCCAGCCTCCCCCGCGCAACCAGCAGTTCTGCAATGTCCTCGACTGTCCCTCTCGCTGGGTGGCCGGCCCTTGGAGCAAGGTCTCTCTCTTCTTTGTGTCGCTACATCTGACACAATTTACCTCTATATAATGTCCCCCCACATGCTTTTTTTAATACTGAAAATGTTATTATTGCTGCACTACGCGTGTTTACAATGTTTTCCCCCAACGCATCATTTGTATTTTCAGTGCTCCAAGAGCTGCGGTGGAGGATTCAAGACTAGGAAAATCAAATGCCAGAAAGATAGGGCTCACGGACAAACCTTGGAACAAAGCCCTTCTAGCTGTCCCAAAACCCCGCCACGTACAAAGAAGAACTGTAACATGAAGATGTGCCACGAAGGAGCGGGGAAAGGCGAGGGCAGAGAGATCCGCCCAGAGATCCTGGAGTCCAACCAGAAGTACGTGCAGAGTAAAGTCCAGGACAAAGTCTATCTTAAGGTTGGAGGAACCGCTTCAGTCTTCAGAGGAGCTCACGTCAAAATCCGCTGCCCCACCAGGAAGCGGCACCTCGCTAACTCCCCTAACAGTATCCCCATCCTCTGGCTCAAGGATGGCCACAAGATCGCCCCCTCCAGGAAGTACAAAGTCTCCAGAAAGGGAGTTCTGCGGATCCGCAAGGTGGAAGAGTCAGACGCAGGAACCTACACCTGCTCCGTCGGCAACGCCAAGGCCGACCTGCAGCTGTCAGTCCGAGAACCGCCTTATGACCCGCAGAGGAGTTTTGTATCCCCGCCACCTTCTAAAGTACCTCTCAAGTACAAGATCAAGCAGATCAAAGATTTGATGCAAACTCCCTTCAATGCAACCACCACCACCAGATCCATCGACCATCTGACTGATGATGTTCCGTCCTCAAGCCAAGAACCTCCTACACCCGAGTTTATCGGTAACTCTACTTCTATTTTTCATTATAGTGTAAATACAATAATCACTATTATCGTAAAGAAAGAGGCTGCCTGGCCAGCACTCATAGTTCTTAAAATTAAAGATACTTCGACCAGTAAATCTTTACTCCTTATCTTTTACTGTCCGAAGTATCTTTAATATTTATCGTGCATAATTCATATTGAAACCATTTCTGCACCTTTCAAACATGATAAGAGAAGGACGTCAATTGTCCGCAGAGCCCGAGGAGCCGGTCCAGGTGTACGACCCCTGGGGCGACAAATTCCCGCACCACGCTGACTACCACCAGGTCCAGCGCTACCCCCCGCCATCCACGCCGTCTCCTCCCCCGCCCCTGCCCCATTGGAGCTACGGAGACCTGGTCGGCGACCAAGGCCCATCTGGAGACAGTGAGCAACTCTATTATTTCTTACCCAAACTGAGAAGTCATTGTAACGTGAGCAGGCCCTGTGAGCTCGGGGGCGTCCCACCCCCTCCCACACATCCACCAGCTCCTCAGCAACCTGCAGCACACGCTAGGCGGCCCCCCGGCCCCCGGCGCTACCTCCGGGAGTTTCGTCCTAGGCAAAGGAAGTCCCGAGAGTCTGGAATTTGACTGGGTCGCGTCAGAATGGGGACCGTGCACTCAGGCTTGCGGAGGCTCAGAGGGGCATCAGGTTTGGTTAAAGCTTTATTATTTATTGTATACCGTTATTTATTTTATTATTAAAGGCCGATTTTATATATTCTTCCACATAAAATGAACGGTCTTTACTGGATGGTAAAAATATCTATAGATATGCCACGCTTAGAGACTTTCAGATGAGCTCATGCTCACGACGTACTCAACCTTTGAGTCGAGGTGCTCCGAAAAAGTTCTAACATTGAATATTTCGAGCTGACAGCGCCCACTATCAGGGTTTTGCCAAGAATATTTACACATTATATACTGTAAAGTTGGTGTCTATTTAGCATTCGTTAGTTTTGTGCTCAAATATATTTAATTTTCAAATGGATTTGGTTAGGTTTAACAACTTCAAAGCATTCAATATATGTTTTAAATATTTTCATGAAAGTCCATATATGTTTAGTGTTTGATATAGAAATGATATTAAAATCTGTCTACAACTATATGCGATCCATATGCCACGTTGCAAAATGTGCAAGTATCCAGTATAGGCGATCATTGCCCTACAATATACTAAACTAAGCACTTTACATAATCTTCTTTCCACACCCTTACTAGATTAGAAAAAGAACATCTTAGAATGCTCAAATTTAACGGAAAATCGACACATTCCCGAAAACCCCGAATGCGATTTCCAACCAGCAAGTCCTGAACATCTATTGAATTGTATCAAATCCTCCAAAAAAGACCTATAATGACAAGCTGAGACAATAGAACTTAATAGAGATCGTTTAAACGACTTGAGGAATAAAAACAAAAACAACATAGGCGTAGTTGTACTAAACTTCATGAAAAAATGTAGAGCGAAATATTCGTAACTTTCGTTGATCTTAGAACTGTGCCCATTGGTTCACGCGAAACCCGACCAAATCGTGACAAACATTGAAGGTTGACAGTATTGCTAAACCACATACACCGGCCCTCTTCAAGAAGATGCACATTTTGTTGATACACTATATTAATTTTACTTTCCAAGCCACCTTAACATGGACCAATCGAAATTGAACAATCAATAAACATTTTTCCTAATGGAACTAAGCCTATAATCATATTTGCATAGTTTAAAATGCTTTTTACAAATTTCTCCGTCAAATTGTCGCCGTACTTTGCATATTAACCTTGGATTAAGCTAGAAACAAATAATTCACCGCATCGATTCTTTGAAAAAGAAATCTTTATTTTGATGGATGAAATCTCTATGGAAATGGAAGGTTTAAATTACTGGCGATCAATTAATCTTCAGTTTTAATTAGAATGGAATTGATTGCTTTTTTAGTCTCTCGCTTTCTAAACCCAGATATACAGAGTTGATCAGAAAGGATAATGTATTCTAAATTGTGAATAGTTTATTTGTTATTAAAACTGATAACAGATTTTATAAACTACACAAGTGTGTGGGAAATTGGCCTATAAAGTGAAATATTATAAATGATGTTCATTTTCTCAGCTTCGTATAGATGAGTTGTATGTGTGTTTGTGTGTGTGGAGGACATAATTTTTGTCGAGTGTCACGATGTAATAATTCTGTCAAGTGTCACGCTGACATAGCTTTATCAAGTGTCACCATGTCGTAACTTTATCAGGAGTCACGATGTCGTAACTTTGTCAAGTGTCAGGATGTCGTAACTTTGTCAAGTGTCACGATGACATAACTTTATTAAGTGTCACCATGTCGTAACTTTGTCAAGTGTCACCATGTCGTAACTTTGTCAGGTGTCACGATGTCGTAACTTTGTCAAGTGTCACCATGTCGTAACTTTGTCAGGTGTCACGATGTCGTAACTTTTTCAAGTGTCACCATGACGTAACTTTGTCAGGTGCCACGATGTCGTAACTTTGTCAAGTGTCACGATGCCGTAACTTTGTCAAGTGTCACGATGTGGTAAATTTGTTGGACAAAACTTAAGGAAATGGAAAGTATTTGATGTCGCCGTTCGTCTGCCTTTTTTTTTTAAGTAGACAAAGACAATTTTGTTCACCATTGGTTATCTCTTGTGTCTTTAATAAAAGTAACTGGGTATCAAATATCTTTCAGAGTTATTGTCTGAATCCTGATATTTCAATACATGCTAAAAGGTACAACATCCTTAAGTGTTATCCATGACTTTATATTTTAAAATTAAAATATTGTTGTGTAAGTTTTACCATCTTGAATATCCCAGAATTACTTTATTATATTCTGAAATATCCATTTTAGAGTTTAAAATAATATATTTTACAACAATTAAAACTTTAATCCAACATTTCTGCGCCCGGCTGTCTTCCTTTTGAAGGTAAACGTTATTTATATTACAATATAATGCAGCCCATGATTGTAGAACGACACTTGAAAATTATCCCGCATGTGTTTTCTTTAAACGAAAAATCGAAATTTATTTTAAGGAGAAATAACGACTATTTCTAACCTTAGGGATGAAGAATGAAAAGATGAATTGTGAAGAGTAATGATAAACGGAAAAATAAAGTGTCCAGGAATGGGAATAATTTTCAAATGTCGTTCTACAATCATGGGCCGCTTTATATTGTATTATAAATTACTTTATATATTATTTACGAACGGAAAAATATGTCCAGGGTAGCCTAGTGGACATGGCATCTGCCCGGTAAGCGGAACACTGTGGGTTCGGTTCCTATCCCTGGACACTTTATTTTCCGTTTATCATTACTCTTCACAATTCAACCTTTCATACTTCATCTCTAAGGTTAGAAATAATCGTTATTTCTCCATAAAATAAATTTCGATTTTTCGTTTAAAAGTAAAATTTATTTCAATTAAGGAGGATCAGAAGATGAGTTTCTTTTATTGATTGAATGCTACGAGCTTTCGGGCAAAAGCCCTTTGACAGGCAAAAATATAACTATACAAAGAAAGATAAATAACGATTTATATATATGTCAATCTTAACTGAAAACCGATTTTGAATAAAGTAAATATTAAATCTGCTGTCTGAGACCACGAGACGGCGCATGGTTTGGGCTATTGAAATAAACATGTGGGAGGTTTAAATGTAGTTTGTGTAGGCTGCAGGGATGTCTATTTTTCTATTTATGCTGTGTAGCTTGGATGAAACTATGGATTCTAGAACCAATCTCTGGTGTAGGTTGGAGATATTTTTGTAGTGAATGGTTGGGTTAGCAGTGTCAAAGGAATGGCCAGAAGATGCAATGTGTTGGAAAATAAGGGAACGGGTATCTCGGTTGGTGATGTTGCGTGTGTGTTCGGTCATTCTGATGGCGATGGTTCTACCAGTCTCCCCCACATAGGTGGCAGGACACTGTTGGCACGAGACCGAGTAGACTGCTCCAGAAGATGTTAGAGGATCAGTGGAGGAGTCGGTTTTTGTGATGGGATGCCTAAGGATATGAACTTACTAGAAGAGTCTTTCCCTTTAATCGTAAAATTTATTGTTTGCTTGAATCCAAATTTTGAATGATTTGGAAACTAACAGGCGTAGATCGCGTCGAGATTTTATTCACAATGAAAATATTGTCATGTAGAAAATTAGGAAACTTTGTCAGGATGACACGACAATTTATTTATGGCAAGAACAACTTATAAAATACCAGAAAGGCAATAAAGCAAGTTTATAGAGCAGAAAATTATAAATATATCAAAATTATAACAACCTATTAATATAAAAATTATAATATTTGATATATATATGTCATAATATATGCTCTTCCAGGATTAATAAAACAAACCTACAGATAGGAAATTCGGCAAAGCCAGGGACGATATAGGCTCAAAGTGGCCCTTGCGTCCCCTGTAGTTCGCTGAAATCTAGATCCACACACAGCCAGAAGGAATGATGCATTCTCCATGCACCGAGCGGCCATTGGTAGGCCCCTCGCGCCCGCCATTATGGTCTGGCTCTCTGGGGTTGACCACTCACCCACAGGCGTCATCGAGAGTCACTGGCAAGGTTGCTGACCGAGCCCTCTCGTCGGACTTAGAAGAACCCGTCCTACGCTCCAATAGGACTCCCCCCCCTTTAGCCCTCGAACCCTTAGTTCCCAGTACTCCCTGAATCTGCCGTCGAATCAAGGACCTCTGAGGTTCTGAGGTTGACGCGGGGAAACCGACGCGGAGGCGGGGGGGTGGTACTACTGTGTGCACCCCTTGGTTTTTCAACACCAGGCCTAGCCCTGGTGCAATTTTCGCGCACGGCAAGGGCGCTCCCAATGACGCACACACAGAGCGAAGACCCAAGAGTTTCAAGACACGTGTGCCTCGCCTCAGACAACCAAGGAAAGACGGCCAGCTTACAGCTTCACTGGACGTCAGTCAGTGGCACCCCTACGGAGGACAACACGCAGAGACGCCTCAACACTCACTACCCTCTAGAGTGATTGTAGAGGGCGGGAAAAACCTACAGTCAACGAGAGAGAGATGGGCAGCTAAAGCGAGACACTTTAGACATCACGACATTCCAAAGGGGGGGGGGGGGGGGGCAAAAGGGGCCCGCCCGTCAACACCTGGGGACAGATAGTCGGGTGGTGGCCACACAGGCAGTCATTCAGCGGTGGCGCTCGCTCTCTCTCGGATGGCTTCCAAATTCCTCTACCAATTTGTGGCGTGATTATTTCCTTTTCCCACATTATCACTATATTGTCACATATATAATATTTAAAAAAGAAAAGATATTAAATAAGAAAATTTAGAGAACCTTCATATATTACACATTGAAAATCAGTTCGAACAAGTTGGGAAAGTTTTAATTTTTTCTTTCTACTTGCCATGTTTCCATCTTCTGGAGTTTGAGAAAACTTACGGATTTTTTTAATAAGCGATATACTAAAAGAATATATATGCCTAATAGAGAAAATAAGGTGGAAATTAATATATGAAAAGGGAAATGAGCATTTTTTTCAAATGACCTTTAAAACCTCTATATCTTTTTATAATATATGGCTTTATCAAGATTTATATAGAAAATGGGTTGGTCAAATATCAGGGAACAGGCTAAATCAATGTTTAGTTTATTTCTGTTCCACTAGATGGCGCTCTGCCATCTAAAAAGCACATATGCTCCTGGTCAGGATATGCCTTCTTTATTTTTATAATATTTTCTGTATATATATTTTCATATTTAATGTCTTTGTGTATATTTTCTACGCATGCTACATATCAAATCATTCAAAATATAGATTCAAATAAGCATTGTTAAAAACGTTTTCTTTCAGGGTTCGTCGAAACGTTGGAATAAAGATTTTAAAGGTTGTAGTAAATGTTATTTGAAACTCTATTTTATATCTGATTTGCAAAATGGTCTTTCCCCATATATATAAATGTTTAATTATTTATCATAAACACGAGTCGTTCATATCTCAAAATGTATCACTTTTTTTGGCCTTCACTGTGGTTCTTCTGTGGCTCAATACATACACCAGGCTCTTTTGTTATGGAATCGTAGCTGGGGCCGAAGATGGAAACATGGCGAAGTTGAAAAATAAGATTAAAACTTACTCTCAACTTGTTACAACTTATATTTAATATTTGAGGGATTTCTAAATTAGAATGAAGTTCTATAAGACACTCCATGATAATATTGTATGGCATAGAGACTTTAAGATACTTGTCTTCTTTTATTTTATAGATTGTAATATAAGAGAAATTGTTGCTAAATGTGTGGGAAACAGAGAATAAAAGATCCGATTATGAAAGTTGTTGATTTTGTTATTATCTGAATGTTTTTTTATTTATATCTTTTTTTTTTTTTAGAATTAACAAGTAAGCCATGTACGTGTTTGAGACAAAAGTGCGATATATATGTGTACTTTTATTTACTCTACACTCGTACTTTTTATTGATATAATACTAAATGTATATCTTATGATATGTCAAAAATATAGAGAATCAATCAAGAACCTCACATGTAATTATAGAATGGTGTTGGCTTGAAATAGACCATGTACAGTATTTATTCTACTTATCCTCTCGTGACCAACACAAGTCTACAGTTTCTACCTGTTTTACTGAACTAGCCGAGTTTCTTTACTGTATGTATTAAACTCAAATGTTTTATCATATTTTATATGAACTTTTTTAAATCTACCTGATAGAAAGAATTTTGTATTGAAAAATCGAGCAAGTATTGTTTTACATCATTAGTTTTGAAAATAGAGCAACCCATAAATAGATCTTCAATTAAAAAGTCCTATATTAGATTTTAAAAAATGATTTATTTTACTAATACTTCAGTTGACTGAACGCTAACCTTTTCTACAAAACAATATATATGCTGTTTTACCTTGAAAAAGGTTGGCGTTCAGCCAACTTAAATATTGGTAAATAAATATTTTTTTCTATGCTATTTTATTTACACATCAATAGTTATTAGCTTTTTATTTTCTCTAAGAGATTGTTGACCTTCTTCTATCCATTCTAAATAGAGTACCACATCTCTCCTGCGGCAGGTGCGGTCGGCGCAGTGCCTGGTGACCCTCCACAACGTCTCCCGCAGCGTGGACGCCAACCTGTGCGAGGACGCTGGGCTGTCCCCGCCGTCCACCGTACGGCCCTGCGGTCGGGAGGACTGCCCACGCTGGGAGTCCGGCCCGTGGTCCCAGGTGGGATTCTTTGGTCCCACGTCCTGAATCCTCTATTTATTCTGTCTGATCTCCTTCTGGGATTAATTTATTGAGGCTTTACGTCGAATGGATGCACGGGTGAAGTTAATTTCGATATATATATATACAGATAATTCTGTTTTAGGAGAAACATTTCGTTATATTACTTCACCATCCTCTATATATCTGTATGTATGAAACAGTTTTTGTATTTATTATAACTAAAATTCTGTATGTAGTATAGGAGCCCCATCTATGCTTCCTGCGGTGAATCTGTATAAGACAGGTGGTCTTAATAAACCTTAGAGCTATAACAAGTCACGCTGAAGCTTCAGAAGTTACGAGTCATAGTGAAACAGAGGTACAAAAAAGGAAGCATTGAAGATAAAAAATAGTATAAAATAATTTTAAAAAGACAGAGCCAGGATAACATTTTATCAAACTATATATATGTTCAAATGCACCTAGGTACCTTGCTCATCAAGCCGTATAGCGAACCTACACACACACACACACACCTTGCGTAAACAATGTTTTCCCCCAATACCGCCCTCCGCCCCAGAGGTGACCTGTGGTTGCAGTGCAACGAGTGCTTCACTTGGCGGACAGCGGTCCAGCGTCGCGACGTCTTCTGCCGCGCGGCCAACGGCTCCGACGTGGACACCGCCCAGTGCGACCCGGGCACCAAGCCCCGCAGACGCAGGGAGTGCGCGAGCGAGCGCTGCACCGGTGTGTGGAGAGTGGGGGACTGGTCCGAGGTACTGACCCCGTTAGTTGTGGCCCACACCTATTGACCACAGGATTTGTCTTAGAGTCCATATGCATATATAACCTTATTTGTACAATACCCATAATTGGAACGGAACAAAATACCTCTTTCAACATTCAAATGTTCCGTCTAACAGATCAACAGTTTCAGCAGACGATATTTATGAATTAAGTTTCAAATATGTTCACCCTTCATTCTTCCGATTTGATCCTTAGTTATACCTTTCTACCCCTGAGCCTAAAAAACTACAACAATCATATTTTGGGAGCTTAGATCCGTCATTTTTCCCAAAGGTAGAAAAATCAGAGCAATTATATCACACATTGGGTTATACAAGGCAATGAATGTCTTGCATGGTTATCTCAAATATCGAGGTCTTACTGGATTATATCCTACATTGTTGTTTTGACAGATCACCCCCTTCATTTCTATCTTGCTGGGTTACTCTCTACGTTGATTGTCTTGCCGGGTCACCCTCTACATTGATTGTCTTGCCGGGTCACCCTCTACATTGAGGTCTCACTGGGTTATCCCCTATATTGAGGTCTTGCTGGGTTATCCCCAACATTGATAGGTCAATCTAGGTTACACCCTACATTGATGACTTTCTAGGCCTATACATTGCTGCCTTGCTGAATTATCCCCTACATTGATGCCTTGCTGAGTTATCCCATAAATTTCTGTCTTTACTGGGTTACTACTACATTGATGTCTTGCTGGGTTTTAACCTCTGAATTTATGTCTTTCTGTTTGTTTTTTTTTACCACTACAAAATGATGTCTTGCTTAGTTACACGTACAATGATGTCTTGCTAGGCCATACATTTGATCTTGCTGGGTTGACCTCTAAAACATTGTTTTTCTGGGTTACCCCCTACATTTATATCTTGCTGGTTTACCCCCTACATTGAAGATTTGCTGAGTTACCCCCTACATTTATGTCTTGCTGGGCTACACCCTACATTGATGTCTTTCTGGGCTACACCCTACATTGATGTCTTGCTGGGTTAAACCCTACATTGAGGTCTTGCTGGGCTACATCCTACATTGATGTCTTGCTGGGTTTCCCCCTACATTGAGGTCTTGCTGGGCTACACCCTACATTGATGTCTTGCTGGTTTACCCCCTACATTGAGGTCTTGCAGGGCTACACCCTACATTAATGTCTTGCTGGGCTACACCCTACATTGATGTCTTGCTGGGCTACACCCTACATTGATGTCTTGCTGGGTTACACCCTACATTGATGTCTTGCTAGGCCATACATTGCTGTCTTGCTTGGGATACCCCCTACATTGCTGTCTTGCTAGGCCATACATTAATGTCTTGCTGAGTTACACCCTAAATGCTGTCTTGCTAGGCCATACATTGCTGTCTTGCTGGGTTACCCCCTACATTGCTGTCTTGCTAAGCCATACATTGATGTCTTGCTGAGTTACACCCTAAATGCTGTCTTGCTAGGCTATACATTGCTGTCTTGCTGGGTCATCCCATGCATTGATGTCCCGGGAGGTTGAACAGCCGCAGGGGTGCGCAGTGCACCGTGACCTGCGGCACACGAGGCTTCCAGAGCCGGATCCTGCGCTGCGTGTGGTTCGGGACGGAGCGGGCGGCTGGGCACGCCTGCCGTGATCAACCGCGGCCGACAGTCATGCGGCCCTGCCGCGGGCCGCCGTGCGAGGCCCGTAAGTTCCTTCTGTCTTATAATGCCGCTTGATCTTGAACAAACTCTTCGAGGCGAAAATTATCAAAACGAGGAGCATAATATTATTTCTTAAAATTTAAGAATCGGAAATTTTTATATAGTAATATATATTTTGCGCATTGGAGATAATATATTGTCAATTTTTTTTTCATATGTGTATCAATAATTGTAAACATATATATAAACGTGAAACTTTAAAAATAGCTTTATTGAAGAAATCTTCTATGTATATACACTAGCTAGACAGGACTTATATCTACTACAATTGCATTTGAACTCGATCAGAATGTATCTATGAATTTTAAACCATCCAGAGTGGGGTTTCCGAACCGCAAAAGTTTAAGCAATCGAAGTAAAGATTCATAGAGAAGCGTGAAAATACAGTTTGTTTCTACGTTAGTGAAAGTCTATATATGTTATGAATATAATGTTTTGTTGTTGAAAAGATAAAGGATTGAAGGTGCAGTCGTGATACAAGAAAAATATAGAACAGTTATATACTATCAAGTAGTTTTTATTTTTAATTACTTGAATAAAATTACATATTAAATGAATAGAATAGAATTTTCAAAATTAATCCTATATTAGTGAATTTTTAAAAATATAGGAAAGTTAACTATATTTATTTACAACAATTTTCAAAGTGGTATATTCTAAATCCATGGTCAAAAATATAGAATAGTCAATGAATGAAAATAAAATATATGTTTTTAAAAATAAAATATTTGCATTTTTAGATTATATGATATTTATCAAGGAGCTTATCTCCATTATCACAAGCAATAGAATCTGGCTTTGCTGTTCAGAAAATAGGACATTTTTGCTCATACACCACTTCCCGCCCAAGTACGTGATGTACTTTGACCATCTTCAGAAAGTAGATAATATTTATCTCCTGCTCGCTAGAAGCAAAAATTGGAAACATATATATTCATTAATTCTAAATACTACCTCAGGTATACCAACTAGACCCAAAGTACATTCATGGGCAAAACTTAAGGAAGTTGTATCTTTTAGCATGTATATCGGGATCAGACAATAACTTTGAAAGATATTTGATACACAGCGACCTTTATTGTAGACACACGAGATAAGCAAGTGTGAGTAAAATTGACTCTGTCTCCCTTAACGACGGTCAAATCCAAGACTTTCCACTTCTTTAAGTTCTGTCCATGAGTGTAACTTGTAGTTTATTGCTGATGTATGTAAATGTAGATTGGGGAGTCAGATCGGAGCAGTACTAACCATGGTGACATGTATGTGGTGGCAGTGTCGAATTGTGTCGACAAATCAAAGTACTGCAGTCTGGCGCGGAACCTCCAGATGTGCCGTCTTGCCTACTACCACGAGCAGTGCTGCATCTCCTGCAGAAGGAGCTAAGGACTCTCTCCTCCTACGTTCTCCAACATTCCTTCACACCTCTAGTCTACTCTACACCTTCCTTTCACCTCTTTGATTTATTCCTAGTTTTGGCCTCCTCCTCCTCCATTTGCAATGTGTTCGGCAATGAGTGAGATATTGAAAGATATAGATATACACAACCTTTTTAATATATCATATGAATTTTTCATATTTATAAATTTTCAAACCTATCTATCCCCCTCGTGTGTGTATGTTGAATATATATATTTTTTATTTTGCATTCTACCTTATATACATATATATATTCTCCCATTTTGTGTTTAGTTTAATTATATGAACAATATATTCTCTGAATAAATTAAGCTCTACTATCATATATGTCTCTCATACCATATTTAGCTCTTATTATAAAGTGTATAAATTACAAACCTTTAGTATATTTAAAAGGAAATTTTGATAAAATACTGATATGAAATGTATTTCTAATGTACGCGTTCTTTTGTTATATGTGCATTTTCTTTTTTCACAAGAAAAATAAAAAAATATTAAACGAAAATTGTATATCGCGCTCTTGTTTTGATATTTCATATTTCTTCTCTAAATCTAGATCTCCCTATTCAACCTACCTCACCACTACCTGACCTGCACCTTTGATGTACATATGCCACTAAAAAGATGTTTTTCCAAGCACTAAATGTTTTATTGACAAACGGCCATATTTTCAGTCAATATTGAAAAGTAAGTAATTATTTGAAGGCACCAATTTATTTATCGAAGTTGAATTTAAGTTAACCTATATATCTTTTGGGTTTGAATCCTTAAGTCAAATTATAATGCTTAATTTTAAGAACCAATAGATATATATATTAAAATCGAATAATCTTCTTTTTTATATAATTATAATTATCAAATCGTGCGCACGCGGACTTAGATGTTGAAAAAATATATAAAGTTCATATCATATTTATTGAGTTTCTTATATTTAATGAATTATTTTGGGTGCCATTTAAAAAAATATATAAAAGATGTGTGGAAGTATATTATTTAAAATGGTCAAATAAATAATTCCATTTTTGATATTAGTTGAAATTATATATTCTCTATTATTTTTTTTATCACAGAGGCAGCCACATGAATATTTATAAAATAGATATATGAAAGATTTATTCTTCATTAAAAGATTGAAGCATTATTTAACAGACGAATATTCTATAATATTAGCTATATATTCAAATCTCCCTCAGAAAAAGTAAATATTTCCATTACAATTTTATTCTCTTTTTTTTTTATAGAATTAGGTTTAATATTTGTAACCCCCTTTTCTCCAAGTTTTTATTTTATTTTAATGTTCAGAAATATTTTATAGGATTAATACTTGTGTTTTACCCCTCTATTGAATTTATTAAATTTCTATTAAAACGCGATAGGTTTTTTTCTTTATATAGTATATGTAACATTTCAAAATAATTTTATATTCAAAGCGCGCGGCACACTATTTCATCAAATATGGCAAAATATTCTTATTTTTCTTAATAAAATAAACCCAACTATATATTAGTTATCTAATATTAATTAGTGTAAATCATTGCATGACTATCCTATATAATATATTCCAACTTATTTTCTTTATATGAAATTTGGTTGACAAACATTTTTCTTAAATCCTTACTCTTTTTATATATAGTGTTTATGTATAATATATTATATATTATTCTCCTATCATTCAAAATAATCATTTAACTTTGATTTGAATATCTACACAGTTAAATAAATATATTTTCATAATATGCGGTGAAACTTTAAGTGTTGTTTTATCTTTACATATGTTTAGATATTTTTAAAATATATATTTAAAAGAGATTCTCACCTTGAGGCTAAATATAATATTATAATTAAATTTTAATACTTTAATTTTTAACAAACGCAAAATTCGTTTTGAAATAAAATGACTTAATAAAACTGAAAGAAATATGAACAAAATTTGGAAACTATTAAATTGGCAAGCATCAAAGTAAAATCGATAATTATCTATTTTTATATAAAAAATGATTCCGATATTTCTCACACAGTTAGAGAGAAAATGTTTCAAAAGAACATTTAAATATTTTTAGTTGTTTCACCACACGATGTGTGGCGGGGTCAGACGACTGTTGTTACGCTATATATGAACAAAAGATGGTACAAGTGCCAATTATTTCATTCCTGAATCCGCTTAGTTCAAATTGATCATTCATATTTACAAGAGCACAATTTAAAAGTGGCCATTTAATAATCATTTCATCCATAGAATTTCCAAGTTAAAATATTACAGCTGATCATATAAAATAAAGGTAAGATAAATATAGGAATTTTATTTAGTATAAATATATTTTCAAAATTATCGATATTTTTTCAAGACTGGAGCGCTCAATATCGTAAAGTTGGCTTTTTGTTTAGTTACATAGGAATTCGACGCGTGTTTTAGTGAAAATTAAAATATATTAATATTTTGTTTTTCGGAAATCCAAAAGTTTTAAATATTTAATTTGGCTTATTTTTAAAATTCAGAATATTTGAATTTATAAATGTTTTTAAAAATTGCAAACTATATTTCTCAATATATATATTTATATATATTAAAACTATATAATAGTAAACATCACATTCTATTTTGGCACAACATGTAGAAAAGAAAATATAAAAATGCTCTTTACTGGATAACGATATAACACACTGTGATAAAAGGTGTGATAAAAAGCTTCTAAGAAAAATATATATTTAAATTGGACTGAATACCAGATGTTTATAACCAAATTGGCATTATTATTAGAAAATCACATATTCGTGAAAACGTTAAAAATTTCAAAATTTCCTGTTGCAAAAAGCTTAGATAAAAGATATTTCGTCTTTTGAAATTGCATTTCGATTCAAATATTTAAATTATTTTTCTCACGGCAATATTAATTTTTAATTATTATTTCAAATAACCTTTAATATTTTACATTTAATTTAAAATATATATTCAAATAACACATTATTCTGCATCGTAAAAATATGCATATGAAAACAAGCATATATAGATATTGGAATAATTATTATCGAATATTTAAAATATATTAAATATAATTGGGACAATCATAATGGTTAAACAATGGGAAAATATTTAAAATATATTAAATTGTTTGAATTATTGATCACTCTCAATATATCTAAATCTATATTTTAATTTTTCCATAACCTTTATTTTAACGCTTTTGTTTTCTCATTATCTTTTGCCTCGAAATTTGGCTGAAATAACACCCACTGCCGACTTGCTATATAGCTTAGAAAAATACACAAATTAAAACGTTAAATTTAAGATCTTTTTTAGAAGAAACTTATATTGTAATCTATAATATTAATTTCCCTTAATTTATCATTATATAAAACTGACTACATATTTCCCAAATATAATTTAATAGTCATATAAGGTTGTTGGTCTAACATTTTGGGCCAAATATTTATAGAGATGTTGCAATTTGTATATTCCCCAAATTTGCATTTCTCCTCCAATGAGTTTGAACATAGAAAACGATGGTTATATTATAAAACCATCGGTAGTTACTAAGAAAATATATTTACAACCTACTTTCTTTCTTTCTCATTTTAATAATAATACTTTTTTCTCTAGATATAGAAAATTTAATATAACAAAATTCATTGTGCCTACAGAAATGTTCAAAATCTTTTTTAATTTCGTAATTTTATAAATTTCCATACAAAAGGTGACCTAATTTAAAATATATAAATTTATGTGATCGGTGAATATGCCTATATTTATTTGAAAAATAATAATTGGTGATCTCTTTGTGAAATTCTTATGATTTCTCACCAAACGATTCAACACATTCCATTTTCCTCCATTTCAATGTTATATTTATTATAAGGTCTACTTTTCTAAGAGCATGTTAATTTTGATTTGTAAATTTTGTAAATGTAAAATTATAATAAAACATTCCATTTTAATGCATCTATGTGTTCTTTCACAAATTGGCATGATCATATATTACCTATTTGTTAATCAGAGAGAACTATAAGTTTGTTGTTGTTTTTTTATTCATCTAGAGAAGCTATAATTCATAAAATTACATTTAAAAAATGGCTTACCTATAGATCTGTGAAAAATATTTTTTTTTTTAATTATTAAAAGCTTTTTATTAACTTTCTTCCGTGTCTGTCTGTGTCCACAAATCTTGAAATCAATTTTTAATATACTTCAAGATCACTTAGAAATCTGTGAAATTTTGTACACTTTTTATAACCTGATGACAATGCAAGTTGTCAAATTTTCATACTTCTGGATTGTCAAGGTGGCGGGGAACGGACAAATTTCCAAATTGCCTTTCAAATTTTTAAATTTAATTTTAATATTCTTCCAGACAACATAGAAGTGGGAAATTTTGAACATTGATTTGAACACTCACTCAGTCCAATTGGCAATGCAAGTGTACAAATTTTCAGACAACCAATTTCTATATTTCTTTTTAAATCTTATGTTCTGCACGATGTCCACTGGGAATCTGATAGAAGTTTCGAATTAAATTTTTCAGCGATTGTTCAAGACCTCAAACGAGTTATAAACCCGAATATTCAGGTTCCTATCGGAAATCTTCTTTGAATTACGAACAAAGAGCTGCCAAAAGTTAATAAATATATTAATTTATCTGTTATAATTCTGTAATCTGATTCCAATATCATCGAGCGTTATTCAATATATATATATATACTAGCGGATGTGCCCGGCTTCGCCCGGGTTTTTACCCGAGTAAAGGTTTGTCTAACGAACATTTGTTAAAACAATTCTCTATAAACTTATTTAAAAAAGAAGATATATTTTGATAATTTGAAACTTGTAAATTTGAATCTCTCGATAAAGTGAACATTTTTTCCCGGTCCCTGTGTGCCGTGTCATCCTGAATTTTGTCTTTCCTAATTTTCTACATCACAAAATCATCGTTTTATCTAGTGAACATTTTTTTCCGGTCCCTTGAAAAATACTCGATAAGTTGAATAAAATCAATATTAATTGGTTCCTTCGGTAATTGGAAGTTAAAGGAATAGTATCTTCGCCTTGGAATTGTATCATTATTCTTGTCTCAAATAAATTGCCGTGTCATTCTGAGATAATCTTACTTTTGATAAATAATATTTAAGATTTTATTATATATATTATATTATATATATATTACACGTTATTTGTTTTCTTGGCCGACTGTTTTACATATGGTGTTATCTTAAAATTGCTTGTTTTGAATATTTTTTTAGATTGAGATTATTAGCTAGTATGTAAAAAAATTAACTCTGTTGAAATTTAATTTTGTATTTATATATAAATAAAATTAACTCTGTTGATTTTTTTGTATTTAATCGATAACAGCGAAGTTACGCATGTTAATGTTAGGGAAAAATATTTTGATGTTAAGCAAAACCTGCTCCATCTCGTTTTACATAAATGTTGAAAATTTGGTTGAAATTGATGCATTGTAACGAAAGTTTTTAGTGATGTACACTTATGAAATTTGCATTTTATTAATATAGATGGGATAACTTAAGACCACACATTTCACGACACAGTGTTATAGCTCCACATTCTCAAATAATTTAGGCTGACGAGGTCCATTAGCCCGAAACCATGGTCTCTAGGTGGAGGCTTCTCAGTTTACCAAAGCTGGTGTTGTGGCTTTGTCACCGACCCGAGGCCGCTAGTTTGCGGCGACAGTCAATAGATGGCGTCTAGTTTTGACGTCTATTTTGATGGGAGAGGTGATCTTGTCTATATAGCGATAACGTGCCATCTATATATAACAAATTAAAACATTAAGACGCGAATGTTTCTTTTCACAAATAAATCAAACTTATACTGTCCTTACTGCGATGAAAAATATATTCGCAGTAAGGACAGTAGAAGTTTGATTTATTTGTGAAAATAAACATTCGCGTCTTAAAGTATTCATTCGTTATATATACATTATAATTTACAAATATTCTAAAATCACGTTAATATTTACAGATTCAACACTCAACCTGGTGTGCCTCCATGGCAGATATTCATGCTTTCTTCAACAGTTTATTGGCTAATTAACTGCCAACTTGATTCCTGAGAAATCAGGAAATGGGTGTTTAAGACCAAATTTGAATAATTATTCTAAACACGGGAGAAAAGTAATGTGAGTAGTCAGGATATTCCTTTTCTATTTTTTAAAACTTTTTCATATACAATAGAACCTCCCTGTAAAGGACACCTAATTGTAGAGCCAAAGTGTACTTTAGGGAGAGGTGTCCTCTTACCGGAGAGTTTCTAAATAGTAAAAATGGTAATTTTGCAAATGAAAACTGTCCTTTGTAGAGAGGTGTCCGCTAAAGGGAGGTTCTACTGTATATTAATAGCATGGGTTCCCCTTGTTTTTCTTGAGTAAATTCTGCTGAAATAAATTTGTTTTTGTTTAAGAGAGAGAAACGATGTAAAAATCTCACTATTGATGTAACCCATGGAGAAATTCCTGGGAAGTCATCCTCATATATTTGAGTCCCATTTCTTATAGGAATTCAAACCATTCTGGAGATTTTAGTTCCCATCGTACATTAGTGTGGTTATATTACCGCTTAGAAATACTGAATCAGATGTAATGGGAGGTTGGCTTTACATCAGAATTCGATTTGTCTATATCTGGAATGTAAGAAAGACCAGAACGAGTAATCATTAAGTGAAAACAAATGTATTTCACCAAGTAGTTCTTTACAACTTTTTATAGATATCACTAAAACATACTGAGAAAGATATTGTTGCGTCGTACTCAGACGCTATTCGTGTACTTTGTCTACTCAGGATGCCACAAAGATACACGAGTTCGAAGGGATTGCAGCTAAAGTTAGCGCTTTATTATAGCTCACTTAACAGAAGGAATACAATCAGTGGGACTTGCCTTCATCCTCCCCGTGGGAAGTATCCTTGGCGCCGTGGATGTCACTCTCTTGTGAAGCTTGCCGCTCCACACAACACGTCCAGCCTGGACTACACCGTCTTGTAGGCTACTCCGATGTCAGTCTCTCCTTGCAGGATCATCCACACGCCCGGAGGCAAGTCGCCACGTCTTCTCCTCCCCGCAGATGTAACCAGACTCTGTCCTCCCCCACACAGGAATACTGTCTTTGGCGCCTGCCACATGGCAGCGGGGGCAGCTGGGGTCCAGCCCTCTTTCCCCCACTTTACTCTGGTATCTTGGCCTTGTCATCCATGTTACAATATTTATAACCCAGGTTCCTTGAGCGCAGAACGCCAACTACCCAGGAAGTCCAGCTCACCTGTATGGACTAGTGCTAAGCGCTTTTACTCTTGTTCTGTTTTGACTGATGATCTGAACAATTTGGCCAGGAAGTTCCATGCTGAGGTTGAGTCTGGAATTCTGGCCATAGATGTAGGGTTAAGGTGGGTCAGTCCAAAAAGATAGCTGTTTGCATCCTATGTCTCAGGAATGTTTGAATGCTGAAGAGGGGAGATGATCAACTGTCTGTGGCCCTTCTGAACAGTGAGGGAAGGTAGGGTCGGGATATACAAGTACAATGTCTGCCTGTACATGGCCCAGACTGAGAGAGCGACAAAACAAGATATTTACAAATGAACTGCTGACGTCACGTGACTGATGATGATCCGTCGAGTAGACTATCATAGAGTGTTACGTGACAATGTATATCTCTACCTTCTGAATAATTTCATCGTTCTTTTTTTCTGTACTTCAATGCACGAATCATATTATATATTTATAATTATATGTATTTCTACTTTCCTCAAAGCCTATGTCTATAGTTAATTTAAAATACCCTTTACAGGGGTCTAGCTTCAGTATCACTATAAAAGGAAAACCGAAAAATGCAATATAACAGCGGTATGGTAGATTAAACTGGCGAAACCGCTGGAAGAGTTCACCACTGATGAGCCAGGCCCTCCCATTAATTTTTCTATTGCAGTAAGAGAAATAGAAATTGTTTAATTTTTAAAAGAATCATACGCGTCTATAATAGTTTCGAATTTTCATAACAGATGGCGCTAATGCACACATCATAATATATCACAAATATAATAATAAAAATTATTTGATTTGATAAAGAAGATAATATGGTGGCATGCCCATGGATCATAAATATTTCTATGTTTTCATTAAAAACTTGTTTTTATTCCATATGATCAAAATTTATTAAAGGATTAATTAGAAGACTTGTTCCGCTTGAAACCACTGGGAGGGTTAACCACTGATGAGCCAGGCCCTCCCATTATTTTATCATTGCAGTAAGGGCAGTAGAAAATTGATTTATTTTTTAAATAATCATACGCGCCAAAAATAGTTAAAATTTCTCATAACCGATGGCGCGCTAATGCATTCATACTTCATCTCCCGTATTCTGTCCCGTTCAGACAATTTGTTCTTGAAGCGTCGCTTTTTATCGTTTGTCCATGAGGGTATATACAACGAAAAATCACCTTCCTACGGACAAACCGAGAACGACAGCGAACTAAGATTTACTTGTCCCAGACCTTCCATTTATATTTCGAGGATTTATTTAATTTGTTTCAATTTATGTCTGTCCACAAATATTGTAATTAATACTTAATATAAATACCTAGCACCTAGAAGAGTATGGTGTCCTTGTTCAAACCTGATGACAATGCAATTTGACAAAATTATGAATAAGGTGTGTTATAACACGTTTCTTTTAATTTACTTCTTCTTTTACTGCAATGATTAAAATAATGGAAGTTCCTGGCTCATCAGTGGGGAACCCTCCAAGCGATTCCACTAGTTTCATCTATACCATACCATTCTAATATTGTCAATTGTCAAATATTTTTATTATTTTAAATATTGTACTGATTGGATCTTCTCTAATATTTAAACGAACTATGGACATAAGATTTGAGGACAGAAGAAAAATACATAAAATATAAACATGTATCGAGCTTTGATTATGAATTTTTACTATCGTTCATTCATCATATTAAGGGTATACAGGGTTTGGAAATCTTTTAAAAGCCATACATGTAAGGGATGGGTTAGGGGTTTGAAGTGAACCTCTTATGCTCTATCCTCAGAAATTAGTTTATCTTTCTTATTCTGCCAAAAGTTTTATTAATGACCTCGTTTCCCAGAATTATCGTTACGGACGAGAACGTAGCTGGATAATCCAAAATATCCTTTTTTTCATTTTCCTAGAATACTTTTCTGGTCTATAACCACCACATATGAACATTGTCCAATCTACCTATGACCAGATTATGGTTCTCTTTATGGGCTTTCACCTCTCTAATCTCACATCCTTTGACCATCTTGAGTCAAGGATGCTGTAATTTATACGCTATTAACTTCCTAAACATGTTTTTTTTTCGTATGGCTAAAACCATATAAAGCCGTCTCTTTTCCACATATGTCTAATTTAGAATTATTCTGCATTTTAGGCCATTAGACAGTTATTTGATTAATGCTCAGATTGAAGGGTATCGGAAAAGTTTAATGAAAGCTGAATATTTGTCTCCATATATGGCAAATAGAATATATTTGACCAACTCCTGAACACGCCGTTTTAAAGGTTGCTTCTGTAACAAATATCGGTAGGGAAGCGAGATTTCTTTGAGAAATCTCGGAAGAAAATGAAGCAATCAATTTTTGAGTATCTTACAATGAATTCTGATAATATATGGAAAACCACAGTTTTATAAAGTGGCAAACTTGTCCAATACCTTTTAATCTGAGCAAGGTACCAAATTACTGTCTGAGGGCCCAATCTGCAGATCAAACGCCATGCGTTGGCTAGATCTTCTTTCATTTGTCGATAAGTTCCGTGGAGTTGGAGTTCTCTTCAGGAAGCATAATTAATCATATAATGGTAAATTAGTTCTTCACAGGAAAGTTGTGTTGCGCACTATAAGCCTCATTTTCTCTTCTTGACAATATAATTCTTCTCTTGAAGTAAAATATTTTTGAATGGTAGAAACATAAAAATATATTTTCGGAATGATAATAAGCATTATATTAGTCATACGAAATGTAAAAGGTATATTGAGTTATCATAAAATAATCTATTATTGTTGACTAGCCCGCTAGGTGGTCAATGAAGTCTCCAAGATAAAATATCAAGATATTCAAAACTTTCCCCGGCATTCTAGCCATATATTTTTCTCCCATATATAGTTATTTAAGCTTCTAAAATCTTCATGATTACCGAAAAACAATCAAGAACATCCATAACTGAGGTTATATTCTCAAATGATGGCTCATGCAATACCTTAAAGCTCCGAAGAACGATGTATCAAGAATTACCAGGAGTTTGAACTCTCATTGCAAAAATGAAACTGCATCTGGTGAAGCATCAAGATGACCATCAAAGGTAAACCTATACTCAACCTTTGATTCAATATTTACACAAGTTACGAATAGCTCTGATTCAGAAATATATCGATTCTCACAATGGAAGAGAGAATTTTGGTCAAATATAAATAAACAGCGTCATTTAGTATAATTTTCACACAATTTTTATTTTAAAAAAATATCAACAAAAAAAAATAGAAATATTTTAAAATCAAATAATAATACATTTTTTACTTAAAATATTACACCAACGTATGTGTAGCCTAGAGTAACCTCATTTAATCCATCTGAAATCAACCTAATTCAAGCTATTCAACTAATCTAACCAAGCGTATTGATATGCTCTCAGCACAATACATTTTTTTATTCTATTTTTTTTTTTTTTGAATATTCTAAAGTTTAATAATTATACACAGGATAAAAAACAACAAAAATATTTTAGTGCCTAGAATTTAAGAACAGATTGTAATTATATTTGGGTCGTTGAATCTAAATATTAAATCAGTTTTCCTCTATAAGCTCTACTTTTTAAGATCAGTGGTTCTTTTAAGTGCATTTATGCACAAAGTATGCATTTCTAACCTCAATTTGTGCATTTCTAAATCACGTATAAAAGTGTTGGCTCCTGTATACGTGACTGGGTAGGAGGTCTAGAGAGGGGCAAGAGCTCTCAGGAGACGATTAGTGTAAATACTTGTATACGTAACTCTCCAATTGGCATTCTGCTGTCCCGTTAGTTGTCCAGAAAAATCCTGTAGATGGCGTTGTCTTTCCCGCAACTGAATTAACCTCCAACGCTTCAACTAGAGGTTAGTTTACATTCAATGTGAAATATTAAAATAAAAATGTTCATTAAAAGGTCTCGACAACAGGGATACACAGACGATCTAAAACAATGGACTGGACGACACACCTACGAGGAAATGAAGAGGATGGCGGAGGAAGTATGGAGAGACCATGTGGCCCACCCTCAGTGGAGGAAGGCATTAAAAAGGGAGATATGGAGAGACCATGTGGGCCACCCTCAGTAGAGGAAGGCATTGAAAGAGGGCAGTATGGAGAGACCATGTGGCCCACCCTCAGTAGAGGAAAGCATTGAAGGAAGGAAAGAAAAAGTCTCAATTAACAAAATTTCAAATTCATTTCTAAGACTTAAATTTTTTCCGCATATTTTTGATACGATGCAGTTTCACCTAAACTTGATTTGTACATGTTGCATGTCGGAAAGTGCATTAAATCTTCGTTTTTCAACTGCTTTTCCCAAAGAACTAGCTTACATTTGAATGCATTAACTTGGTCACACATATTGGTAATGATCTGATCCTTTCCTTGCAGTTTCAAATTTAAATCCGACAAGTGTTTTGCTATGTCGTCCCTACAACTGCAAATTATCGAATCTGAAAATCGGTACTTTTCAGGAGAAGATAAAACTCCAATAGTTGTGAACCCAAAATCAGCCCATTTCCCAATGGGCAAATTTTTTATATATTTTTAATCTATTTTTTGTCTTCTTTCAGATGATATTAACATTTATCAGTTTGCTAGTTTTTAAGTTCCAATAACACGAGGGTTGTCCGTTAAATAAGTTCCACGGGGCACCACTGTCGTGATGATCGCTTTTAGGCTCGAGCCGACTGCACGGGCTCGTAGCTTGTTCTCCCCACTCCAATTTCCCACCAAGGACACGTCGCTGGTAAGCTTAGTCTTGGCTGAGCAGCAGTTAGTGATGGAGCTTCCCCTCGTGTCTCCCGCCAGCTGCAAATTACGGTCAGTAATTCGATTTTTGGCCGCAAAGAAGAATCCGGCGAAGGACATTCATACTGAACTCTGTCAAGTGTATGGAGAAGGGTGTATGAGTTCCGGGATGGTGCGCAGATGGGTCAGAGAATTCAAAAACGGCCGAACAGACGTCCACGATGAACCGCGTGCTGGACGGCCATTGGTTTCGGACGAAACCATTGCCAAAGTCGAAGCGGCAATGCTTGAAGATCGACGGGTTACTGTGCGGAAGCTCTGCGATTTGGTTCCTGATGTCAGTAAAACCACCATCGACAAGATATTGCGTGAACATTTCGGGTATTCAAAGGTCTGCGCAATATGGGTTCCGAAAATGCTGACTGAAAACCATAAACGGCAGCGGGTTGATGTGGCCCAGAAATTTCTCGATTGCCACAAAATTGGCGGAGAGGAATTCTTGGTTACTGGTGATGTGACATGGGTACACTACACCACACCGGAGACAAAGGAGCAATCCAAGCAGTGGAATCACATTTCTTCGCCGAAACCTCTAAAGTTTAAACAAACACTTTCTGCCGGGAATCTTATGGCTACCGTCTTTTAGAACCGAAAGGGTCAATTGTTGTGCGACTTTATGCGTCGGGGTACAACAATCAATTCCGACCGGTACTGTGAGACCTTAAAACAACTTCGACGCGCGATTCAGAACAAGAGGAGAGGGATGTTAACCAAAGGGGTGCGTTTTCACCACGACAACGCTCGGCCGCACACCGCCCATCAAACCACTGCCCTCATCGAAGAATTTGAATGGGAACTGGTGTCACACCCACCTTACAGCCCGGACGTAGCTCCTAGTGACTTTCATTTCTTCCCCGAGTTGAAGAAAAACCTGGGTGGAACCCAATTCCAGGACGATGACGAGTTGGAAGAAGCGGTTTTAGGCTTTCTACGCGGCCAGGCGGCAGAGTTCTTTGACTCTGGGTTCCATAAGTGGGTGTACCGAATGCATAAATGCGTCGAACGAAACGGGGAATATGTAGAAAAATGAAAAAATTCTGATATTTTCGAAAATGTATAGTTCAGGGAAAATAAACCTGTTTTTCTGTATGAAAAACCTCTGTGGAACTTATTTAACGGACAACCCTCGTACATATTCGTTACATTGCAAGTGAGTGCTAATCATTGATTTATCATGGTTCGCTGATTCAATCTAGCGAATGTGGCACTTTCGACAGTTTGTTTTGAAATAATTTTGACACTTTCACATTCGTCATAGGAAAATAATTAACACTAAAATGTTTAGTGGGCAAAAAAATTTATTCGTAAAACAATACAAAGAAAATATAAAGGTAAAGTGAAACAACAATTGTATTAAATTAATAAAAACTAAATATTGTGTAGTAAACCTTTTGTACTCAGATTCATAATTATAATTATTATGTTATGTTATTAAAATAATGACAATTTAAAAAAAAGTTTATTTTCAAAATATTTTTATAGGTATAAAAATTATAGGTTTTTAATCTTCGTCTTCACTGGCGTTTGGCTCTGGAAGGCAATCTCTGCAGTCACTAGATGTGGGCAAATTGTGGTAATATTCGTGGTATGACCTTGAAATTAAATTTTGGGCGCATAATGATAAAAGGTCTTTTTTTTTTACATCCGAAATCGGGAGTCTCTCTTTGTACGGAGTAACTGGGGTTGTGCTCTGTTTTCCCTTTCTTTGTTTCGAAATAAGTGTTAAGTAATCTCCATCGATCTCTGTCTTCATAAAAATGTTTTTGTTTTCTTCTTTACGGTATTGATACCATACTGCGTCGGTAAATTTAATTTGTGTTCCCTTTTCATTTATTTTATAGTTTTGCTTTCCCTTTTCTTTAATCGCCTCAAATTTAGTCTCTCTTGTGTTGAAATTCAAAAAGTTGTCATGGACTAGTTCTGTAATTTCAAATGGACTGGGTTTGCTGCGTGCCAATCTAATTATTTGTGCCCAACCTTCAAGTGTGTACACAGGGGAATTTTTTTATTTAATTTCTATTTTTGAGTGAATGGAGTCACACTCCATGTGAGAATGGCCTGGCTCAAAATAAACATGGTCTATAATTTTTTAATTTGGGTGAGTATTGACTGCATATTGGCACATAGCAGAAAAATGAAAGTTTTTCTGCTGTCCTCCACAGTTGTCTGACATCATTTTAACATGTTCGATGTTGGGATATGACATAATGTACTTATAGATACATGTTGCTATTTCTATACTCCCCCTTTTTCCCTCGGTTTCATCCCAAATAAAACAACGTACACTCGAGTCCCCTAAATTATAAATTGTTAGATTATAAATTGCAAGTTTTCTAACATAAAAAAGGCCCTGCTGCTCCTTTGGGGGTTGATAAAACAGATTGTAAGTCAAAATTGAACGCTAATATTTTTTTATCTTCCAACGCTGACTGTTTATCATCATTTCTCTTTATTCGTGCTGCTTCTTTCATTTTTTTGGTTGTTTTCATAGTCATCGCGGTTTAAATTTTTTTCAGTCTCTGAGCATCCTTCAAAAGTCACACAAACTTTACACAAATCTTTTTTTGGCTTGTGAAATTTTAATTTGTACTTTTTGAACGTTTTCCGATAAGTTTAATAGGTCTTTTCTTTCTTCCCATTAGATTTACAATCTTCCTTATACAATTCATACATTGCTTTAATAGTTAAATTTGAATCCAAGTATTTAAAGCCACTTTTTTTTCGACAATAGTGAGACTCTAACGCAGGAAATGAACTGATGTGCTTTTTTATTGACTCATCATCTACAAGCTGACCGTCAGCCCCCAATTCCTTTTTTAATCTTTTTCCACCTCTTCTATCAGGCTCTAAAATTCCTGTTGGAGATAATTTCCGAAATGCCCCCTTTATTAAGCCCTCACTGATCCCAAGAGTGTCAAGAAAGAACTGTCTGCACACGCGGTGGGTTTGGTTGTCACCTGAGAGTGTATATTTTTTCGTTACTCCTTTCCTTGATGTTCCGGCGACAACCTTTCTTTTAGGGTTTTCTTGGGTAATGTGACGAATGAAGAACTCGCGTTGTTTTTGAAGGGAATCCAAAGAATGGAAATTTGAAAATATTATTTGTCGTATGTTTTCCGGTATTTTATCGTAGCACTTGTGTTTGCTGTTATTTATACACGGGGATGGTTTCAAAATTTTGCCCGAAACAACTTTACCACTTATTGTCTGATAAGATTTCCCTTTTAGCCTAAGGGCTCTATTAATATTTCTTTTCCAACCAGCTATATTTAATTTACGTCTCTTTTTAGGCGAATCATGAGTATTAGAGGTACTACTTACAATCGGTCTATGATCCGTTGTTTCCCCACTGGGGCCACTAGGAACAGCTTGTTGATTTCCAGTCTCGTCATCACAGTTTGATTCCGTTTCAAATGAACTCTTCGAAGTTTTTGGACTGATTTTTTTGACAAGCTCTTTCTTTCGTTTGCGCGTGTCACAATATTCGTTGCCACCTCTGTAAGAAAAAAAAATCAATATTCAGGACAATAAAAGTACTTAACAGGTAAAAAAATATTGTAAGTCATAGTAAGTCAACAGCTAAGGATAATTCCAAAACGAAGTTAATTTATGAAGTATGAAGGTACCAGAAATTTTGCGATAAATTAAAAAACAAAAATTACCTCCTGAAAAATATAATTCCTCATTAGATTCACAACTAGTTGTCTGTTCGGGGGAAAATGTCGGATCCAAATCAGAATCGTCAGCAGAACTTAAGAACAAATCTATAAGATAAGGAAATCATATTTATTACTCGAGTATAAATAGAAATCGAAATCAATATTCGTAAATTCAAAGCAAAATTATGTTTACCTTGCAAGAGGTTGCTTTGGTTGTTCCCATTATCACCAGGAAGGCGAACAATGTTGATAGAGTGTTGAATTTTATCTGCATCTGAAAAAGATGAACAATCGTAAATAAAGTCCCAACAAAAGAAAGTTCGGTACGGTTGGTACCACAATAAAAATAAGAATATAATTATGCCTACTTACCATTTTTGTTTTTGTGGGAAGAGGAATCACTCTGCACAGAGGACGCGGCCGTCCCTAATGCGTCGTCTTTTAATTTTTTTAAAAATACTTCTCGCTTAGAGAACATCCTGGTAAAGCTTCAGGTTACAAACTGAATAATAAACGGAAAGGGCCCCAAAAGAAATTGTAAGAAAATCAGAGGCTGGGATCTCAGAAAAGATTGTTTAATTATCAATTATATATATTAAGATGACAAGTAACAAAGAGAGTCAAACAAAGCAAGCGTTAGGGCAAAGAACAAAGGCAAATCACTGAAGCCTATATTACAGGTAAGCCGGCGTGGCGTGGTGCCAGGTCACGTGATGTCTGGCAGGAAGCGGCCGTTGCTATGGGAACAGCCGCTGTGCGACGTTACTTTTTCCAACAGAAAGAGGGGAGATTTAGGAAAAGTTGGAAGCCGTAAAAGGTTTCACGGAATCCAAGTGTAATTAACAATTTTTGGAACGCTGCACGTGTCTTCAGTCCACATTTTCTTAGAACCAGAGAAGGTTTGTTCGATTCTGTCGGCCCAACTGTATCAATAATATTGAATAATATTATAATTTTATTATTATAAACACTTTTAATATGACACATTCGACCTTTTTGCAATGCAAAAATTAAAAACACTTGTGACATTTGCAAAACCAAACTAACTAATATGACATATTGGATACTTTGAAATTGTTCAAGTGTCATAATATTCAAGGCAAACGAGCGAA
Organism: Cordylochernes scorpioides; assembly: GCA_030710605.1. Classification (NCBI taxonomy): domain Eukaryota; kingdom Metazoa; phylum Arthropoda; class Arachnida; order Pseudoscorpiones; family Chernetidae; genus Cordylochernes; species Cordylochernes scorpioides. Next base: position 55,794,678 of record CP092876.1, read on the forward strand.
TGTACTTGTTCGATACTTTGACAATGTCCAATGTAAAAAATCCTTCACATTCAATACATCGTCAAAGGTTTTTCCAGCGTTCCTAATGAAGCTAGAGATTCGACGATTTGCCATAAGACGTGCCGTGCCCAATGCAATATCATTGCGTCGAATCTGAAAAATTGAATTTCACATTCGATAGTTTGCAGTTGTAGGGACGATGTCAACCACGAAAGAAAAATATTGCAACCATACTTGATCAGAAAACAAAGTGATGTCTTGATTCTTGGTTATTAAAAACTGACATATTTCTTCTTTCAAGTCCCAAAATTGTTTGAGAACCTTGGAGCATGATAGCCAACGTACCTCGGTATAGTATGATAAACCTGAATATTCGCTTTCTAATTCAGTTAAGAACAGAGAGAACTGTCAGTGATTTAAACCTCGAGATCTTATGAAATTGATGAATTTTTTGATAGGTGTCAACACATTTTCCATTTTTATTACCTTCGCACATAATACTTCCTGATGTATAATGCAATGCGTATGATGAATATTGGAACCATCAGAAATTTCACTTAGTTTTTTTCGCAGTAATTATACGAAACCGTTGGTTTTTCCAGTCATTGAAGGAGCTCCATCTGTTGCTACAGAAGTCAATTTTGATTGAGGTAAATTGTATTTTTGCAGAAGATCATAAACGCAATTAAATATATCTTCTCCTGTAGTAGTGCCATGCATCGGTACTAGTTCCAATAATTCCTCAAAAATGTTGAAATCCGTGTCGCAAGCTCGAAAAAAAAACAGCTAACTGAGCTACGCCCCCAATATCCGTACTCTCATCACAGGCAATGGAAAATGCTTCGAAACAAGATGATTTTTCTTTTATCTGATCATTTAAATTTCTGGCCATATCAGTAACTCTTTCCACAACGGTATTTCGAGACAGATATTGCTTGAAACGTCTTCACACTTCCAGGACAAACAATTTCTGCAGCTTTAATTAAACATTCCTTGATGAAATCACCTTCAGTAAAAGGTTTTGAGTGTTTAGCTATCATCTCCGATAAAACGTAGCTTGCATGCACCGCCGCTTCACTCTCTTGTGATACTTTAGTAAACATAAACTGTTGTTTTTTCATTCCCAACTTGAACTCTTTTAACTTTTCTTGTCTCATTAAACCTTCGTAGGTATCATATTTTGATTTATGTTGTTCATAATGACGTTTAATGTTATATAATTTTGGTACACTAATAGCATTATTACATATCAAGCAGATGATTTTATCTTTTACTTCAGAGCAAAAATACTCTAATTCCCACTTTTCTTGAAAATTCCTATGTTCGTCAGCAATTTTTCGTTTAGTTTTACTGCCACTTGGTTTTGATGAAGACATATTGAATACAAAGGTCTGAAAAAAAAATAGTAATCGCTAACACAAAATAATAAAACGTTTTAATTAATATTTTAAATTTTTTTAAAAAAATTAATATTTTTTAACTTACCAGACACAGAATAACTGCACAAATTATTGAACGTAACTTTAAAAAAAAAAAAATTCTAGTACTCCGAAAGAATATTTTCTTTAAACTTTGAGGCACACAATACTTATGGCGATGTGCATACGTTATGTATGTAGGTATAATATTATCAAAACTTACGACTTATGTATGGCGACCAGTGGTTCGTTATTAATAAATAAATTATGTATAATTACAATTTTTAAAAATTAGGCTACAAATTTTTATTAATTTTTTTTTTTTAATTTATAAAAAAAAAATATTAAAATATATTATCTGGTGGGCCGCAAATTTATTCGTTGTGGGCCGCATGAGGCCCGCGGGCCGCGAGTTTGACATGCTTGGTGTAGACGTTTTATTTTCCCGTTGGCGGTTTCATGTTGAAGGAAAAAGCCAAGGCTTTTGTGCAGTCTCTTGGAATTAAAGGATTTGCAGCAAGTGATGGGTGGCTCTCAAATTTCAAAAATCGACACAGCATATCATTTTTTTTTTTTTAATTAGGAAGAGAGCGCCAGCGTGGATATTTCCATTTGTTCTCAATGGATTGACGACCTAAACCAACATTTGAATGGCTATGACCTTAGGGACATATTCTACGCAGACGAAACTGGGCTTTTTATAAATGTCTTCCTGATTGCACTCTGACATTTAAAGACGAAAAGTCAAAAAGAGGGAAACTCAGCAAGGATAGATTAACTGTTCCTTTAGCGTGTAACATGGACGGTTCTCAAAAATTGAAACCACTTTTAACAGGGAAATCTACGAAACTACGCTGTTTCAAAGGAATAAAATCGCTGCCCACAGTTTATAGGTTAAAATAATCGTGGTGACGACAGAGTTGTTTAATAAATGGCTGACCTCAGTTAACAGTGACATGAAGAAGCAAAAACGTAAAATCTTACTGTTTTTGGACAAATACACCGTGCATAATAACCCACCAACATTACACCACGTAAAATTGATTTTTTTTTTCAGCCAACACGATATCAAGATTACAACCGTTAGACCAGGGCATAATTCAAAATGTTATCAAACTCTTGTTTGAAAAAGATCAAGACCCAGAAGCTCCCAAAAAAATTATTACTTGAAAAACTTGAGGTAATCACTTATTTAATCATGTATCAACAGAGTATGTATATCCCGAAACTGCTAAAGCTTCAAACGCTTGTGTACTTTATTGTTTTCCCTCCCTCCCTCTTGGTTGTTCAAACTCCTGTTATTTTGAACAACTCTTGTTAAATTGAAAATTTTCTCTAGTCCCTTGAGTTTCAAATTATCGAGAGTCGACTTATTTGTAACTTTTTCTTGTAAGATATAGTCGATGTTTTTTACTAAGCCCGTTTAAGAGCAATTATCGCTTGAGCTATTCAAAATAAAAAGAAACACATTATGGTAACATATTTTTGTATTTTTAAACATTTAATTAATAAAGGTGACTGGGAGGATGAGGTAAGATCAACAGTTCTTCAACCAGGAGGAGTTGGATGACTTATCCAGAGATCTCAAGCTCTCATCTAAATTACTTACTTCCAGATTGAAAGAAATAATGTACTGGAACAAGGAACCCAAAAAAATGTTATCATCTCTGGCGCGCGAAATGTCGTCGTTTGTAGAGCGCCATCTGGTGGAACAGAAATCAACTAAACATTGATTTAGCCTGTTCCCTGATATTTGGCCAACTCAATTTCTTGATAAATCAAGAAAAACCGTGGATCGTGGATGGCTTTTCTTGATTTATCAAGAAATTGGGTTGGCCAAATATCAGGGAACAGGCTAAATCAATGTTTAGTTGATTTCTGTTCCACCAGATGGCGCTCTGCCTTCTGTGAAGCACATGTGCTCCTGGTCAGGATATGCCATTTGTATTTTTGATATATATATATAATTTAATAATGTTAGGGTTCACAAATGATCCTTACACGTGAATTTCGAAATTGGCCCGTGTCTGTCTTTCTGTCATATCCGAAAAGTTTCACCTTTGGTGGGGCTGGTACTTATTCAAAGTAAGCCATGATAATCATGGTGGGCAGTAAGTGACTTCATTTATTGTAAGTGCACCACATGTCTACACGTGTAGAAAATAGTCCGGCATTTTCACTTACAAGTGTGCCAGAGCACCGTTTGAAAACTTGTACTCACTGTTGGCGTTGAACTTTTGCAATAATAAAAGGCCATCAAAGCATTTAACTCCTTGATGTTGTGCTAACTCCTTGATGTTGTGCTAACCCATTGATGTTGTGCTAACTCCTTGATGTTGTGCTAACCCATTGATGTTGTGCTAACTCCTTGATGTTGTGCTAACCCATTGATGTTGTGCTAACTCCTTGATGTTGTGTTAACTCCTCGATGTTGTGCTAACTCTTTGATGTTGTGTTAACTCCTTGATGTTGTTTTAACTCCTTGAAGTTGTGTTAACTCCTTGATGTTGCGTTAATTCCTCGATGTTGTGCTAACTCTTCGAAGTTGTGTTAACCCATTGATGTTGTGTTAACTCCTTGATGTTGTGCTAACACTTTGATGTTGTGCTAACTCCTTGATGTTGTGTTAACTACTCGATGTTGTTCTAACTCTTTGATGTTCTGCTAACTCCTTGATGTTGTGCTAACTCCTCGATGTTGTGCTAACCCATTGATGTTGTGCTAACCCATTGATGTTGTGTTAACTCTTTGAAGTTGTGCTAACCCATTGATGTTGTGCTAACCCATTGATGTTGTGTTAACTCCTTGATGTTGTGCTAACCCATTGATGTTGTGCTAACTCCTTGAAGTTGTGCTAACCCATTGATGTTGTGTTAACTCTTTGATGTTGTGCTAACTCCTCGATGTTGTGCTAACTCCTTGATGTTGTGCTAACTCTTTGGTGTTGTGCTAACCCATTGATGTAGTGTTAACTCTTTGAAGTTGTGCTAACCCATTGATGTTGTGCTAACCCATTGATGTTGTGCTAACCCCTTGATGTTGTGCTAACCCATTGATGTTGTGCTAACTCCTTGAAGTTGTGCTAACCCATTGATGTTGTGTTAACTCTTTGATGTTGTGCTAACTCCTCGATGTTGTGCTAACTCCTTGATGTTGTGCTAACTCTTTGATGTTGTGCTAACCCATTAATGAAGTGTTAACTCTTTGGTATTGTGCTAACTCCTCGATGTTGTGCTAACTCCTTGATGTTGTGCTAACTCCTTGAAGTTGTGCTAACCCATTGATGTTGTGTTAACTCTTTGGTGTTGTGCTAACTCCTCGATGTTGTGCTAACTCCTTGATGTTGTGCTAACTCTTTGATGTTGTGCTAACTCCTTGATGTTGTGCTAACTCCTTGATGTTGTGTTAACTCCTCGATGTTGTGCTAACTCTTTGATGTTCTGCTAACTCCTTGATGTTGTGCTAACTCCTCGATGTTGTGCTAACTCCTTGATGTTGTGCTAACCCATTGATGTTGTGCTAACCCATTGATGTTGTGTTAACTCTTTGAAGTTGTGCTAACCCATTGATGTTGTGCTAACCCATTTATGTTGTGCTAACCCATTGATGTTGTGTTAACTCTTTGAAGTTGTGCTAACCCATTGATGTTGTGCTAACCCATTGATGTTGTGTTAACTCCTCGATGTTGTGCTAACTCCTTGATGTTGTGCTAACTCCTCGATGTTGTGCTAACTCCTTGATGTTGTGCTAACTCTTTGATGTTGTGCTAACCCATTGATGTAGTGTTAACTCTTTGGTATTGTGCTAACTCCTCGATGTTGTGCTAACTCCTTGATGTTGTGCTAACTCCTCGATGTTGTGCTAACTCCTTGATGTTGTGCTAACCCATTGATGTTGTGCTAACCCATTGATGTTGTGCTAACTCTTTGGTGTTGTGCTAACCCATTGATGTAGTGTTAACTCTTTGAAGTTGTGCTAACCCATTGATGTTGTGCTAACCCATTGATGTTGTGCTAACCCCTTGATGTTGTGCTAACCCATTGATGTTGTGTTAACTCCTTGATGTTGTGCTAACCCATTGATGTTGTGCTAACTCCTTGAAGTTGTGCTAACCCATTGATGTTGTGTTAACTCTTTGATGTTGTGCTAACTCCTCGATGTTGTGCTAACTCCTTGATGTTGTGCTAACTCTTTGATGTTGTGCTAACCCATTGATGTAGTGTTAACTCTTTGGTATTGTGCTAACTCCTCGATGTTGTGCTAACTCCTTGATGTTGTGCTAACTCCTTGAAGTTGTGCTAACCCATTGATGTTGTGTTAACTCTTTGGTGTTGTGCTAACTCCTCGATGTTGTGCTAACTCCTTGATGTTGTGCTAACTCTTTGATGTTGTGCTAACTCCTTGATGTTGTGCTAACTCCTTGATGTTGTGTTAACTCCTCGATGTTGTGCTAACTCTTTGATGTTCTGCTAACTCCTTGATGTTGTGCTAACTCCTCGATGTTGTGCTAACTCCTTGATGTTGTGCTAACCCATTGATGTTGTGCTAACCCTTTGATGTTGTGCTAACCCATTGATATTGTGTTAACCCATTGGTGTTGTGTTTACCCTTTGATTTTGTGCTAACCCATTGATGCTGTGCTAACTCCTTGATATTGTGCCAACCCATTGATGTTGTGCTAACTCCTTGATGTTGCGCTAACCCTTTGATGTTGTGCTAACCCATTGATGTTGTGTTTACCCTTTGATGTTGTGCTAACCTTTGATGTTGTGCTAACTCCTTGATGTTGTGCTAACTCCTTGATGTTGCGCTAACTCTTTGATGTTGTGCTAACCCATTGATGTTGTGTTAACCCATTGGTGTTGTGTTTACCCTTTGATGTTGTGCTAACCTTTGATGTTGTGCTAACTCCTTGATGTTGTGCTAACTCCTTGATGTTGCGCTAACTCTTTGATGTTGTGCTAACCCATTGATGTTGTGTTAACCCATTGGTGTTGTGTTTACCCTTTGATGTTGTGCTAACCTTTGATGTTGTGCTAACTCCTTGATGTTGTGATAACTCCTTGATTTTGCGCTAACCCTTTGATGTTGTGCTAAACCATTGATGTTGTGTTAACCCATTGGTGTTGTGTTTACCCTTCGATGTTGTGCTAACCTTTGATGTTGTGCTAACTCCTTGATGTTGTGTTAACTCCTTGATGTTGCGCTAACCCTTTGATGTTGTGCTAACCCATTGATGTTGTGTTAACCCATTGGTGTTGTGTTCACCCTTTGATGTTGTGCTAACCTTTGATGTTGTGCTAACCTTTAATGCTGTATTAACCCCTAGGTTTTGGGCTAATCTTTCTATGTTATTCGAATAGTTCAATGTTATTCGAATGCTTCAATTCTGTTCTATTCCCTTGATGCTGTGTTATCCTTAAATTTTATGGGAAACCTTAAACGTTGTTCAAAAACGCTAGACGTTGTACTCTATTTTATATATGTTATTTATCCCCTCTAGGTGTTATTCAAACCAATAGATGTTATTCTAACTCCCTGATATTGTTCTAAATTTTAATGTAATAATGCTCAGTACTATCTTCTGTTCTAATCATTCGATAATATCCCACCACCTTGATGCTGTACTAGATATTGTGTCGGCGCCTATAATCTGTACCACCAACCTCTTGATGTTGTGATAACCCCTCGATGTAAAGCTAAGGATTATATTGATGTTGATCTCTCTAAACCCTCGAAATTCATCAATTCCCTAAATGTTATGTTTACCTCTACATGTTATCTTAGCTCCTAGATGTTGTTCCTTATGTTGAGCTCACACCAAGATATCGTTCTAAATTCTTGATGTTGTGCTCAAACTTGATGAATCCTGTCCCTATAACTGATGCAAAATGAAAACTTTGGTTTTAGAACTTAATTAATCCTCCACCATATCTTCTATAGTATCAGATATTGATATTCCTGGTTTGAACAAAAGTTATTACCTATATATATCGTTAGTCATTTGTTTACAAATTCTGTTCTCAAATCAAGGGCATCTGCTTCTTTAGAAAAATTCAACCCAATTTAGTTGGTATTATCCTTGGTTAGGTTAGCTCAGAGACAGCTTTAGTTCAGAGATTTTGAGTATTTTGACCTGATTTGTGTTCCAGATAAATGAGATAAAGAAGTTTTTTTAATTCCCGGGAATATCTCGACTTGAATATTCTGCTTATGATAATTTTTATGTTCATTCTAATGCTCACATATTGGATTGTCACTTTTGGGTCGAAATTTCTTCTCAAGGATAATGGCAAATACCTTTTTGAAAATGACTATGGTTAATATGGATTCAAAAATTTATCTCATATATGCTCATTTTCAATTTTTTTTTTTTTTCAAAATTATTCAGCAACAAGTTTTTATGTATTTTGGGAAGACATGATGTCGTCTTTCTAGCAAGCTCATCTGACTTGACGTTGCCTAAACAATTACTGTACCCTTTAACTTAAGTAACTGATATTTTGTATTTTCGGATGCTAGATGTGTGTTTGAAATGATGTTCGGAGCATCCACAATGAGTTAATTTTAATTTTGATATTATTTCCTGCTGAAACTACGGCCTTGTTGTCTATACATCATTATTCAGGTATTCAGGCAATGAGTCCTCAAGTGCTCTAATTAAGTGCATCGCTTTAGTCTGTAATTCAGAACCTCTGATCGAGAGGAGCAAACTGACTTGGATTTATGGAATTCTTACGATAGAAGAAGTTCAAAAATTTCGCAGTCGACACCATCATTTTTAATAACCGTCCGTGTATTAGTAGACGCCTAGTGGAAGGATTTCTTTAAATGTTGATGAAAGAAATAAATAGGTAAGATAATATTGCCACGTGTAAAACTAGGGAAGACCAACTTCTGTCTTTGAATTCCGGGCTAATTGGCCTATCAGGTAAGGTCTTCTAGCCTCAACATGGCTGCAGAACGCGAACTGGTGGCAAGGGATCCTAAGATCTGGCAGTGGAGGTGTCATCGCAGGGGTGGAGGAAGCTGGAGAGGTCAGGGAAACAGCGCCTTGATGCAGTGAGAAGCAGAGATGTAGTCCAGTTGAGGAGGCAGGAGATCCTGGAAGCCTAGAACTTGAGGGCTCTAGACTTCAAGATGGGGCAGTTGAGACTCTCGCCTCGTGCTTGTCAAGAAGGCCCTTGGCACAGCAGTTGGCACATTCGGAAGTGCGCTGGTCGGCAATGGATGGGCAGGCGCGACTTTCATGGCCGTCTTCACCGCAGTGGAAGCCCTTTGGAGCTCTGGAACATTGCGCAGAGTTGTGGCCGAAGCCACAACAGCGGAAGCAGACGCGGGCGCGGATGGACTCCTCGAAATTGAGGATTACTCCATGAACCACGATCCTCCCGCGCACGCCCAGGGCTCTGAAGGTCTTGAGGTCCACCTCGATGAAGGCGGTGCAGGTCCCGTTTCTGGGTGCAGAACGGTGCGCCACGCGCACCACCTTGTCCCCAGTAAGTTGTTTGACTGCAGGGGTTTCCAGGAATGTCTCCTCAATGGTGGAGTTGGATGTCTCCTCATCCACTTTGAAGAGGCAGATGCGTGGCAGGATCTCCTTCTGTTGGCGGACCTTCATGCCATCCAGCTTCTTGGCCAGGGAGGTTGTAACAGCTGGGATGGTGTCGGGGTTGCTGGAGTGGAGGACAAGCTTCCCCTTGGTGCGTAGGGAAGCCCAGACGCCTTGGGGGAGAGTGTGGGCAGCGCGTACTGCCTTTAGCATCTCCCTGGGGTCGGCCTGAGGGTTATCAGAAATAACCACTGTGTGGGCCGCCGATTTCTCTCCGTGGAGGGTCACTCGGGCGGCCGCCGGCTTGGAAGCGCAAGACACAGGTTTGGCAGGACCTTGCAGGTTTGTCCTTTTTGCAGGTGGGTTGGGAGCCTCAGGCTGCTTCCTCTTTGTAGGAGCAGGAGCAGGCAGCGTGGGGGCAGGCTTTTTGGTTGGGAGAGCAGCAGGAACAGGGGTGGCGGGCTTGACTGGGTCAGTCTGGGAGCAGTAGTCCTTGCAGGAAGGAGCTGGGCTGGTTTGAGTGCTGTGACAGGCAATTGGAGGCTTGTTTTCTCCTCCATGAAGTCGTCTAGCTCCGCGAAGGCATTGAGCGTGCCAGAAAGGTTCTCCACTTCAGCGCAAAGAGTCCTGATCAGATCAGTCCTCGCCGCGATGAACCTGATGATGTCTTCGTGCAGGGACTTGAGGGCGGGATGGCCAACGGCGCGCAGGATTTGGAGGTTGCGGGAGATCACCATTTCGTCCTCCTTATCCAGGTCGGCGATGTCCACGATGGGCTTGTGGGCACTCTTCCTCTTCTTCTTAGCAGGATTCATGGCAAGAGCAGGAAAGCAAAGATGTGACCAGGTAGAGAGCTAGCTGGCAACTGAGAACGAAGACCAACTTCGAGATGAGACAACAATTTATTTCAGGCAAGAACAAACTACGAATGGTAAACAAAAGATAAGCCACGGGGGAAATTTACAGAGTAACAAAATATAAACATAATAAAAAATAATAAAAATAATGAATACTTTGTTACAAAATAAACGGCAAGGACTAGAAGCGATTGAATTGTAAGTCAAAGTCAACTCTTACCCATCTATCAATCGTCTTTGCATTCAGGTCGATTACTTATCGTTACAACAGATTTGGTAAATTCGGAAAGCTTGCCTGATTTCGGGTATGACCAGTAGAAGAGGCTCGGATTTTACGATAGCTCACTCTTCCACAATGGAATTATTCAGATTATAAAATGGTAATGTTTGTGGATGATAGAGACATATCAGGGACGATTTTTCATTACCTAAGATTAACTTGAAAACTTTAGAGAACAAAGTTATCTAAAACAAATTGTAGAAAAACCGTGAAAAGTCTAATGGGGCCTGGATTGACGTAGGCTATACTCTAACCCACAGGCTTTGGGAGGGTTTTATAAATTTGTTAAAGATGGTCTAAAGGGACCTTAATCTGTTATATTGAAAATACGATTGAAATATGGAACATTATTTCAACGTCGTTTTGATGAAGTTTTTTTTTTATTATTATTATTTTACCTAGCGGAAGGACTGTGCTACAAACCTAATTACTTGTGAATTTTATACAAGTACCGAAGTGACTTGTCTTATTTTTAATGAACATACAATGGAGTATATACAATCAGAATGAATAATACAATATTTCTGGAGATCTGATGGATTAAATGGGCGAATGTCTTTGGGAAGGTTCACCACTGATGAGTCAAGCCTTTCCAAATCTTTTTCTTCTTCGGTTTACTAATTGTATGGAAATTCTTCCTTTATGATAAGAAATAAATGGCGTAGAAAATATTTTCATCCTTATCACACAGATGGCGCTCTATAGGTTCTATTTGCTGCTATTAGATTATACCTAAGTGGCCTTGTATTGTTTGTTTGCGGAAGGTCATTGATCAATGAAAATATTTAAATGTAATTCTGCTGTCCTAAAAGCTTATGTTCATAGTTTGCTTGAAACCCATTTATAAAATTCCAGCCTTCATTGCAGCATATATAAGCAGAATCGTCCAATACAATATGAGCCTTAAAATTCTTATCAGATAGCATGTAGAAGGCGGAATAATTGTTACATCCAATACAATATTAGAGCTCTAAGAAGCGGTCTGGTAGATTAAATTGACGAAACCGCGAGGAGAGTTCACCACTGATGAGCTAAGCCCTCCCAATATTTTTCATCGCAGTAAGGACAGTATAAAAGTTTTTTTTTATATTAAAAAACATTCGTGCCTTAATGCTTTCATTTATTATATATAGATGACAGTTATCGCCTTGATATTAAATATTTCTCTATTCAGAAAAATATTCCAAATACAAGGTTGTCCCAAAAGTTCGTAAACATTTGCAAAAAAATAGTAATATCAATATTATTCGACTATAATATTATTCGCCGTTATGTATAATGTTTATATTATGTATAAAGTAATTATATTATGTACTATATTATGTATTCGCCGTATTAATATTATTCGCCTAGTAATAAGAAAAAAACGTTTTAAGAAAAACACGAACTTTTGGGACAACCTTATACATTCCGAAGGTTCCTATATGACTTGTATGTATCCGCTTCTCGACCTTTTGGCTGAGATCAAAGTATGTATAAGGCTTGTATGAGAACATAGCAAATAGTACCAGGCAGACGCCTTCAGTAGCTCGCACGGTACAACGCGAGACTTGGGCGCCGTTTGAAAGTTTCACCATGTAACCCTGCCTATGTTTATCCTGAGGTAAGTCCTGCAGGTGACCATGTTGCCCATAGATGCTCTGAATGAAGATGTCGAATTGCGCGACAATTCTTGTTTCCATTCAATATTTACTGGAATAATTATATTATGATGCATTAACGCGCCATCTGTTATTAAAATTCGAAACTATTATAGATGCGTATGATTCTTTTAAAAATTAAACAATTTCTACTGCCCTTACTGCAATGTAAAAATTAATGGAAGGGCCTGGCTCATCAGTGGTGAACCAAGTGGATTTACTAGAATCCAAACATTTTTATGAAATGAGATTTGAAAACTGTGAACAAGTCTTTTAATTAATCCTCTTATAAATCTTGATCATATGGAATAAAAACAAGTTTTTAATGAAAAGATTGAAATATTAATGATCCACGGGCATGCCACCATATTATTTTCTTTATCAAATTAAAGAATTTTTATTATTATATTTGTGATATATTATGATGTGTGCATTAGCGCGCCATCTGTTATGAAAATTCGAAACTATTATAGACGCGTATGATTCTTTTAAAAATTAAACAATTTCTATTTCTCTTACTGTGCAATAGAAAAATTAATGGGAAGGCCTTGCTCATCAGTGGTGAACTCTTCCAACGGTTTCGCCAGTTTAATCTACCATACCGCTGTTATATTGCATTTTTCGATCTTCCTTTTATAGTGATACTAATGCTAGACTCTTTGAATGGATATTTTAGATGAACTATGGACATAAGCTTTGAGGAAAACAGAATTACATTTAATTATAAATATATAATATGCTTCGAGCAATCGCTCTTCCGCAACTATCAAATTGAGCCTTTTATTAGAACATTTATAATATGATGCAATAGCCTGTGATATACACACATGTAATTTGAAGCTCTGAACTTTGAGATGGACCTCGAGATTCTGTCAGCTAAATAAACGAAGTATGTGCTAACTGTAGAAGGAAGCCACGGACGAGAAACGCTGTCTGTGATGCAGCCACGATGGCTGGGAAACCTACCATGGCCCCCCAGCGCTGGGCCCATCTTACAGACGACCAAATGGTAAGAAAGAAACCTCGAGTCTTGATTACCTACACATTGCGTCATTAAAATCCACGATTTTTCTCAAAATTTTGATAATATTTACTAACTGAAAACTCTTCATTTGTCCCTTGCTATAATCTTGATTTACTCAGCGATTGGCACAGCCATTAAATACACATGAATAAATAGGAAAATAGTATTTATGGCGCATACATTGCTGATTCGGTAAGGAGAATACTAATTTTCAAAATGTATTACGGATTTTATTAATGTTATTGCAAATATCAAAGTTATCTCTGTTCTCTAAGGTAAATACTATTTTATATACAACACTATAAGACTAACATAGCAATTGCACAATACAATGAGATTATGCAAACTCTATGTCTGTAGATTTTGTTCGCTAAGAAAAAAATTAAGAATCAATTTTAATTTTGAAGCTTCGGAAGTAACATTAGAATTAACAAAACTCTCCAGAAAATCCAACATGAAAATGTGTGAAAGAGTTTATTCCCAATGGTACGTCCAAGATTCTCTGTAGGTAGGTAGGGGACATTTCCCGCTCACAAATCCACAGGGAGATCCAGTACCCAAATAAACGAACATGTCTTCTTGAGTGTCTCTCCTCTTTATCATGTCCTCTGTCGTGCATAGTTCTGCGATAGTTATTGAATGGTTAGTTGTAGGCTTTGTAACTCTTTTTTAAGTTAAATTATCGCAATGTGTGGTATCATTGTTGGGTGGATCGCAATTAATCTTTTAAAATAAATATCACCTTTATTGAAGGTACAAACTAAATAATTTAAATGAACATAAATTTCTATTTTTATATATTCTTCATATTATATTTATTTTCATATTCGTCTTTTATTGATTCGCCACCCTTGGTGATAACGTCTTCAATATATTCTTCATTTATTGATACTTTCCCCAACTTATTTTATAGAAGAATTCGAAGAATATATTGAAGACGTTATCACCAAGGGTGGCGCATCAATAGAAAGCGAATATGAAAATAAATATAATATGAAGAATATATAAAAATATAAATTATGAAAATATAAATATAAATTTATATATATATTTAAGTTAGCCTTTCTGGGAAATATTAGCTATCTATCAAATAATAACTATTTATATAAATTACCTCACACATCTCAGAAATCTATATTAGCCTAAATACATGCCTAACACCACAGATTATCAAATTACAGATTATTATAGTTAATGAATAAAATTAATATTTGAATGATATAATATCCAACATATTGTAACATAGTGTATTTATTTATTTTATTTATGTAACATAGTATTTATTAATTTTATTATTTTTTATCAACAGAGTGGTCATTTTTATGTTTATATCTTGCGACTCTGTAAATTTCCCTCGTGGCTTATCTTTTGTTTACAATTCATAGTTTGTTCTTGCCTGAAATAAATTGTTGTCTCATCCCGAAGTTGGTCTTCCCTAATTTTCCACGTGGCATTTTGGTGGAGATGCCGGGTAGGTTAGGGAAGACAAACTGAAGATCGCCGAGAAGAATTTGAAGCCATGGGTGCTGTGATCCACATTTTTAGAGACTGGCTCCAGGATTCCACCGCCGTGTCAAAGCCAAGACTTCCTTCCAAGATGACGATGTCCCTATAGACGACGATACGACGACAAAGCCGCTCTTCACGCCGCAAGAAAATGGACGCAAAGGTACTAGGGACAAAGTTCCAAGACTTCGATGGAATCTGTTCGTGTTCGTTTAAAAAAAAATAAATGGTGATCGACTGAAAGGAAAAACAATGGGGGAAATAAATGCACAGAAACACAGTATAACAAAAGGATTTATTTCAAAGATTAAAAACAAAAGGGATAAAAACTATTATACTTATATAAAGAATTAATGGTAAAAAAAACAAGAAAAATGGTTAAGCTAAATTATACTTATATCTATAGAATTATGTATAAAAAAATAAACAAGGTTAAGCAAAAAAGAAAGTAAAAAAATTAACTAATCTCAGGGAAGGGAGATAAAAATAAATGGCGGGGGGGTGTCGAGCGTTTGTTTACACAGTACCTCGTGGCAGCACCGTCGCAGGCTTGGCTTGGCTTGTCTTGTGCGATGTCCAATTGTCGCGACTCGTTGGTTGTCTAAGTGTCTTTTCCGCTCTCAAGTTGCTGCTTGAGGGATACTCCAATGCGTTCTCTCCGTCCACAAGACGCTGCTTGCAGGATAGCTTGACGTCTTTCCTTCCACAAGACGCTGCTTGCAGGATAGCTTGACGTCTTTCCTTCCACAAGACACTGCTTGCAGGATAGCTTGACGTCTTTCCTTCCACAAGACGCTGCTTGCAGGATAGCTTTTAGACGTCTCTCCGTCTGTCAAGGGAACTCAACTTTCCCCTCCGCTTCTAACAAGGGAATCCTGCCAACTGACCAAAAAAAGAATGTAACATGACGCTCCGTCGTCTCCGCCCACGCCGACCTTTGCCCTCGGTCGGTCCAAGCTGGGGCTATCTATAGATATAGATGTCTTGCTCGTTGTCTCCCTTCACCTAAGACCTTCCTTCTATGTACAAAAAGTAAAGGATCTATAAAATAGTTTTAACATTCTCCCACATAATTTTGCTCCGAAAGAAGCCAAAATTAAGTATAAGACAAAAGAGCATATATATACACAATACACACAAGAGTAGATATGCCTATTACATTACATAAAATACACATAAAAGAATACACATATTACACTTTTTTTTTCATACAGGTACTTTCACCAGTCCTTCGAGTCATACCTTGCAGGCTTTCTGATTACCCTACCATATCTATTTCTAGAGTCCCTGGATTCAATTGACTGTTTTTTAAGTTTCCCTACAAATCTTAAAACATAGGACATTACCCTGATGTTGAGAGAGTAATCAGACCTCCTTGTCAGTATCCAGTCTTTATAATCGATGTTCAAATTAATGTTGGTTTTCATAATGTTTTCTTCAACCTTTATTTCTTTTGGATTTATCGAGAACTCTGAATTGGGCCAGAATTCTTTAGGTTTTTTCAACCATTCGGGGCCCTCCCACCATCTGCTTTGCACAAACTGGCTTGGAGGGCAACCTCGAGACAGAAGATCGGCCGGGTTCAACTGACTAGGAACGAACCTCCAATCGTTCAAATTGGTAGTGGCCTGTATTTCTCTGACTCGGTTTCTCACGAAAACTCTCCACTCAATTTCTTTCTTTATCCAACTTAGCGCGGTAGTAGAGTCAGACCAAAGAGTTGTTTCACATTTTCTCTTCAAGGCAGCTTGGATTGCATTGGCTAGTCTAGCTCCTAGTACCATGGCCATTAATTCCAAGCGAGGGATCGTAATACTCTTCATAGGAGCTAATCTGACTTTGCTCCAAATCAAAGTTAGAGTATTTTCTCGTCCCGTTTCGCTCCTTAAATAAGCTACAGCTCCATAGCCTATTTGACTAGCGTCACAAAAGATATGAACTTCTGTAGGGAAAATGAGATCATTCCACATATATCTCGGTATCTTTATTAACTCTATTAATTTTATTTGATCCAACCAGGTTCGAAATTCCTGGGCCATACTTTCGGGTAGAGGTGTATCCCAACCTAGTTTCAGCCCCCATGATCGCTGCAGTAACAACTTTGGTGGCAAGAATACTGGAGCGCAAAATCCAAGTGGATCAAATATCCGCTGAACCATGGACAGTACCAACCTTTTCGTTAATTTGGGTTGAAGACTCAAATTGTCAGGGAGTTCGCATTTTAATGAATCTTCCATTTTATTCCAAACAACACCCAATATTTTTGTACAAGTCCCCTTTTCAGGGTTTTCCTCCAGAGAATATTCCCACTCTCGTAAGTCCATTTTAGCCCTGTCCATAATTTCAATTGCGGCCTTTTGAAATTCCTGCACTTCCTGCTTTGTTTCCAGCGAGGTAATACAATTGTCCATGTAGAAGGATTGAGCTAAAATCTTTGCCCATTGAACAAGTGGGCCTCTTATTGATTGAAGATGGTATTCTATTACGGCGTTCAGCACAAAAGGACTGCAGTTTAAGCCAAATACAAGTCTCTTATGCCTGTAAGCTATTAGTTCTCTATCGCTCTCCTTTTCCCACCAAAGGAATCTAAGATAGTTCCGTTCAGATTCTTCAATCGCCACCATCTGGAATGCTTTTCTTATATCTGCCGTGACTCCAAATTTATTTTCCCGAAATCTTATCATCATTTCAGGGATTCTTTCCAATAAATTCGGTCCCTTTTCTAAACATTGATTCAAAGATAGTCCATTATGGCCTAGACAAGAAGCATCGAAAACCGGACGTATGGGCGTCGTTTTAGATTCCATCTTGTACACAGGGCGGTGAGGTAAATAATAGCCTCTTCTCTCGAGAGGATTTTCCTCGACTCTTTCAATGAGTCCTTCAGTCAGCCAGTCTCTAAAGATCTGACTATATTCGGTCAACTTATTCTGTGAGGTCATTTTCTTAGTGCTTATATCTAACCTTTTTATCGCTATGTCAAGATTGCTGGGGATTGACTCCTTTTCTACCTTCCAAGGTAGACCTACAGAATATCTCTGATCACTTTGTCTTTGAATTTTTGTTATAAACTTTTCTTTTATTTCCTGATATCTGGTCTCTTTGGAGCAAGTTTCAACAGGATCCCTAATGCCTAGTACTTCTAGATCCCACAAATCCTTTAAATCGCATCGCGTTGTTAGCAGATTCAAAGTCTGCTGCACATTGTCATTGCTATCAATAATTGGCGAATTGCCCATTAGTGTCCAACCTAATTTCGTTTCCACCGCAGTTAAATCTGCTTCAACTTGAATTAATTTTCCTGTCAAAATCATACCTAGATAGTTAGCACCAATCAATATGTCAATCTCTTGTCCTTTAAAATTGTCCTGAGACAATATTATGCCCTTAATCTTCAATTTTTCTAACCAGTCTCCTTTTGGGCAAAGGTGGTATGGCGTCGCAAATTTTACGTTGATCCAGCGCCTCAATATGGATCACATCTCTTTTATTACCTAAATTCTCTAATTCTAACATAAATTTACCGTGCTTTTCTTCACCAATCTTATTACCTCCAAAAAGACTTTTAGCTATGGTTATTTCGCCTTTTCTTTCTATTCCTATACTCCAGACTAACGACTGTTTGATATACGAAAACTGACTTCCACTGTCGAGGAGAATTCTAACCCTTCTAGAGGCATTTGGGCCTCTTAACAGTGCTACCGTGGTCATCAGCAAGACCTGACCTGTGCAGGCTTGACTAGAAAGCGATGCAATGGGTTCAGTTGCATTTTCCTTTAGATTTTCTCTTCCTGGTTTCGTTAACCGGTTAGAAGAATTTCCTTCACATAAAACTTCCAAGTGGTTTCTCCCACAGTTTTTGCACTCCAATTGTTCTCGGCACTGACTCTGTATGTGTCCCTTTCTTAAGCATTTGAAACATAGATGGGCACTACGTATTTTATCATTTCTCTCTCCCGGAGACATTTTCATTATGGAGCGGCATTGATGACTCGCATGATTTGTTCTTTCACAAAAGAAGCATTTTATATTAGTTCGCCCTCCGAACAGACTAGACACAGTGGCGGGTCTGAAATTGCTCCTTGTTCTGGTCCCATCATTGTAAGACCTTTTATAGGGTTCCTCCTGCTTAAAGCCTTTTTCCACAAATTTCAGCCGTTGAGCACTCCTTACTTCGGCTTTTAGAAAGTCCAATAATAACCTTAGCTTTTCTTGAGCTCCTCCAACCCCTTTATCTGACTCTTCCCGTTTTGCTAACTCCATACCATAACCCGAAGAAGGATGCCTGTGCCATATTTTCAAAATATCCGAAGGTAATGAAGACTCGACAAGAGGGTATAAAAAAATACCCGACAACTGGGGATCAATGCCCAATGTCTCTAACGACCGGAGGTGACTGCTCAGTTCGTCGTACAGACTGCTTAAATTTCTATTTTCTTTCTTTACATTAGATATAACCGAATTCAATAGACGTCTGACATATAGTTCTGTCAGTATATTCGGGTCACCGAATCGCTCCTGTAGGGCTTGTACTGCCAAAACATAGTTGGCGCCTGTAACGGGATAGCTTGCTACAACACGATAGGCTTCTGAATTTGGTACAATTGCTTGACGCAAATATAAAAACCGGTCGCTATCGGATAAATTCTTATTTTCGTGAATTTCGAAAACTGCGCCCACCAGGGCAACCAACCTTCCAGAGAGCCGTCATAGCTTTTTAGGGCTAACTCTGGTAATTTCACATTTATTACAGTGTCCTCGCTAGCAATCGGGATTGTTTCTTCTTTATCGGGATTCCGTAGTACACTGACTTTCTGTTGAATATCAAACTTTTCCTCTTCATATTTATCGCATTCTTGCCATTCCTTATCAATACTTTCCTCTGTAATCCCTTCTTTCACTACCAATAAAGCCTGATATTTTTCGTTTAGATCTACAAGTTTCGTGTAATAAGACTCTAGTCTATTAAACTTAGAATAAATATCATTCCTATCAATTTGAGACTTTTCAAATTCCCCATTTATTTCATTAATAATTCTAGTGAAAGTACCTCTTATGGCTTTTCTGCGCTTTTTAAGTGCATCCATCTCCTCCATATTTCCTTTAAATCGATCACGTCCGGCTCACCAAAATGTTCGTGTTCGTTTAAAAAAAAAAATAAATGGTGATCGACTGAAAGGAAAAACAATGGGGGAAATAAATGCACAGAAACACAGTATAACAAAAGGATTTATTTCAAAGATTAAAAACAAAAGGGATAAAAACTATTATACTTATATAAAGAATTAATGGTAAAAAAAAAACAAGAAAAATGGTTAAGCTAAATTATACTTATATCTATAGAATTATGTATAAAAAAAATAAACAAGGTTAAGCAAAAAAGAAAGTAAAAAAATTAACTAATCTCAGGGAAGGGAGATAAAAATAAATGGCGGGGGGGTGTCGAGCGTTTGTTTACACAGTACCTCGTGGCAGCACCGTCGCAGGCTTGGCTTGGCTTGTCTTGTGCGATGTCCAATTGTCGCGACTCGTTGGTTGTCTAAGTGTCTTTTCCGCTCTCAAGTTGCTGCTTGAGGGATACTCCAATGCGTTCTCTCCGTCCACAAGACGCTGCTTGCAGGATAGCTTGACGTCTTTCCTTCCACAAGACGCTGCTTGCAGGATAGCTTGACGTCTTTCCTTCCACAAGACACTGCTTGCAGGATAGCTTGACGTCTTTCCTTCCACAAGACGCTGCTTGCAGGATAGCTTTTAGACGTCTCTCCGTAGGTCAAGGGAACTCAACTTTCCCCTCCGCTTCTAACAAGGGAATCCTGCCAACTGACCAAAAAAAGAATGTAACATGACGCTCCGTCGTCTCCGCCCACGCCGACCTTTGCCCTCGGTCGGTCCAAGCTGGGGCTATCTATAGATATAGATGTCTTGCTCGTTGTCTCCCTTCACCTAAGACCTTCCTTCTATGTACAAAAAGTAAAGGATCTATAAAATAGTTTTAACAGAATCCTTGGCAGAAGCACGTCAAATCCACGTCAGTATCTACAATAATTGCTAGCTGTGGGTCACAGCTCCCATAGGGAAGAAGCTATGTAACATAGTATTTATTAAATTTATTTATGTAACATAGTATTTATTAATTTTATTATTTTTTTATCAACAGAGTGGTCATTTTTATGTTTATATCTTGCGACTCTGTAAATTTCCCTCGTGGCTTATCTTTTGTTTACAATTCATAGTTTGTTCTTGCCTGAAATAAATTGTTGTCTCATCCCGAAGTTGGTCTTCCCTAATTTTCCACGTGGCAATATATTACACAGAAGTTACGTAACTAAGCAGCACTGGTATTTCTAATTAATACAATTGTCATCTGGTTTTGTATTTTCAACATGTCAACAGACTGTTTCGATCAAATTTGACTTAAATGAGTTGACTATATCTTGGCCTAGTCTGTGTTTTATTCTAAATCGATCATTGTAAACCTTTGTAAATAACTAACTGCAAGATGAATTCAATATTTTTGTGGTGGTTAAAAGTATTTCAAATTCTTCAAATTCTCCTTTCCTTTTTATAAACTCTACTATTTTCGATTTGTAAAATTCTATTTTAAATAGGCGAAGCGCAAAATTATTTTTGGGTCCAGGATTCCAACTTTATATATTTGTTAAAGAACAAGATTTATCTCTTATCGCACTTGATGGATATTTTAAATACTACATATTCCATGGCGGGTAGGACGAACCATCTACAAGTAGACAACCTACAGTAGCACCCACGGTGTGTCGCCAGGATGGGTCTACACTGCGCCACGTGGTCACCTGTCAGCAATCCGAGCTGACCCGGCTACGTCTACAGTTGCGGCATTCGGAGGCTGAGGTAGGT
Organism: Cordylochernes scorpioides; assembly: GCA_030710605.1. Lineage (NCBI taxonomy): Eukaryota > Metazoa > Arthropoda > Arachnida > Pseudoscorpiones > Chernetidae > Cordylochernes > Cordylochernes scorpioides. The sequence goes on from CP092876.1 coordinate 55,815,831, forward strand.
GTGTCTTATACTTACATTACATGGTAGTATGACATAAATATACCTTCTGGTTGATTTATATGTAGATCTCTACGGTATCACTATTCTTACTCTCTTCTTCACTCTCGCCTTCAACCTAAATCTCTCACAGAGGAAGAGCCCAGAATTAGAATGTTAGTCAGACGGCTTCACAACCTAACGTAGCCCTGGAGCAGGGATGTTCAGTTCTTCTCTTTAAATATGAACTTAAGGGGGTCGGTGGAAGGATGGTCTAAATCGTTGGTTTACGACCGCTTCGACCTGGGTTCGATTCTCACATTGGGCACTTTTTTCTGATTAAAAAAATGCTCCAATGGCCCCCGATTCTTGCAAAAGTCCAACCCCACCAGCGAGTGCAAGTAACCTAACGGTGCCCTGGCACATTTGTGAGTGCAAAATCGAGCTACTTTTTACATATGTAGACATGCGGTGCACTTACAGTTAAAGCAGTCGCCTATCTCTACCCACCATGATTATCATGGCCTGTACCACGTGTACTAGAGGGATAAACAAAAAAAAAACTCTCGATACAGATATACTGATTTTGTTAAAACTACCAGACTGCTCTCTTGAAGGCACTGCAGAATATTAACTCTCTTTTTATATATCGACTCGCACACTCTAAGGAAAAGAACCCAGGCCTTCCTCCAGCACAAACAAACGGGCCTAGAACGTCAGTTAGTCTTAAACTACAATATCAAAGTTTTATTTATCAAATTTTTACCTTAGTAAAGCTAAATGGTCATATATGTATTAATTATTTAATTAGTACATATTTTGAAATATATTTAATGTGAATTATATAACACAATGAAGCCAATATATGGACGATATAATAGAGCAGTTTCAATCTTTCTAGACCTTACACCAACAGAATGCGCGCAAATATATATATATATATATATATATATATATATATATATATATATATATATATATATTAAAAATAAAGAAGGCATCTCCTGACCACGAGCACATGTGCTTTTTAGATGGCAGAGCGCCATCTAGTGGAGCAAGAATAAACTAAACGTTTATTTAGCTTGCTCCGTGATATTTGGCCAACACTCGTGGTCAGGAGATGCCTTCTTTATTTTTAATATCAACACCTGACCCACTTATCTTTTTTTTTTCTATTGTTTTCTCATGTGTTAAGCGTCTTTACGCAAATTTGGCCTTAAATACCCATTTCTTGATTTCTCAAGAAGCCATTGGGTCCAAAAAATATTTTTGGATGCAGTGGTTACAGCCTACTCCACGCTGACGAGCGCCAACAGCGCGAAACGCGTTCGTGGATGGCTTTTCTTGATTTATCAAGAAATTGGGTTGGCTAAATATTACGGAGCAAGCTAAATAAACGTTTAGTTTATTCTTGCTCCACTAGATGGCGCTCTGCCATCTAAAAAGCACATGTGCTCGTGGTCAGGAGATGCCTTCTTTATTTTTAATATCAACACCTGACCCACTTATCTTTTATTTTTTCTATTGTTTTCTCATATATATACATATATATTACAATATTACATTTGTACTATTTTTTCATCTATATATATATATATTTTCTTTCTCTAGTCTCTACCATTGGTTCTCTTATTTTCTTATGTACTTGTACCAAATTCCCGCAGCATTAGTATCTCCCACAACACTACCCTCTTCTGAGGCAAAGAGTTTGCAGCTTATCTGATTTCTTTACTCCTTTCCCAAAGCTTCTTTTACTTCTCTCATTGACAGTCTCCACATCTATTGACTGTCTCCACCTTTAGCGGACTCGACAAAGTCGCGTCACCTGCTTTGTCACCGACCCAAGTCTGCTATAGGCGAACTTTCTTTTAAACGAAAAATCGAAATTTATTTTAAAGAGAAATAGCGATTATTTCTAACTTTAAGGATTAAGGATGAATTTGATTGTTCTATAAATATCTGACCAGGACTACAAATGTAAAATTTATTATTTTATTTTACAAAGTAGTAACTCTCTCTTGTGTAAATGTGTAAATTTTCCCGCTAACCTACCTCCTAATGTAGTACAAAAGTGAATTTGTACTAGGATCAGGTGGATAAATTGAGAAAAAAAAAGACATTTCCTGTTCGTACAACTAAAAGTTGCTATTTTACTCGTATTAAATAAATGAACGATGTATAAAAAATGAAAACATCAAGACGCGAATGTTTCTTTTCACAAATAAGTCAAACTTCTGTATATTAACTGATTTATATATAGTCAATGAAGTATTCAATGAGACAGTTTTTATTCATACGTAGACATTTATGTTTTTGTTTTTATAAAACGCTGCTTTGTTCGCAATTGCGATGTTTATTGTAGATTTGTAGTTCACTTGTCGAGAAACACTACACGATGGTTGTGTCAAAGAAGGAAATGCTCCTGGAGTCCCTGGGCAAGCTTGAGAACCTCTACGACGCCCGTATCAAGATCGCTGACTCCCTCAACGCCACCTACCGGAGAGAATCGTCAATCTGGAAGAAGAGGTAGGACTTTGATGGGCGAGGGGTAGCGAGAATGTTGAAGAGGGAAAATAAATACCAGTTTTTAGTTACAAAGGAGTTACATTTTTGGACTTAAATCAACGTTTAGTTGGTTTTTGTTCCACTAGATGGCACTCTGCCATCTAAAATGCTCATGTTTTTAAAACATTCTTCATCTCACAAATATTTTAAAATCAATCTGCATCAAAAATTCTAATATACCCTAGTGTGTATAGGAAGTGTTCCACTCAGAAGTTAAAAAAACATGTAATTTGTATCAAATTAACCTCTTGTGAAATGTAAATGGAGGATTAAATTAAGGATTCAAAGCGTATAAAAAGATTCAAACACATTTTGATTTTAAATATCTTGGTGTGTGCATAAAAAAATAACACAAAGCAATAACGCGCCATGTACACTGCGTGACATTGAAAATAGAACACCAAGAAATAGTGGCCAGAAAATTATGCAAATTTCAGGGTAGACGCGCCTAACCGAGTTATGCAAATGATGTAAAATGCGCAGCTCTCGTGCGCACATGGAGTAAGATATAAGGGAAGGAACTTGCAGAAAGGACAGTATTCGTGTCGTTATTTCTTCAAGGAAAATCATTGTAGAAATTTTGTTCTTGTGTCAAAAGACACGTGTAATAACAGAGAATGCCAGGTCATCGTAAACGGAGGCAGTTCAAGCAGACAGACGCTTTTACGAGGGGCATGGTGATCGGACTGAAAAGGGCAGGTTGGTCCATACGTCAAATCGCAGCTGATACACACCTTGGTGCGTCCATGGTGCACCGACTGTGGAGAAGATGGTTGGAACAAGGAAATGTGGCAATTTATAGGAATGCCGGTGCAACCAGAGTGACGTCAGCACGTGTGGATCGGCGTATCCTTCGACAAGCAGTGGCGGCCCCACAAGCCACTTGTACCGCCATCCTGCAACATGTGCAAGACACCCTAGATCATTCCATCTCGACCAGAACCATTTCCCGTCGATTGGTTGCTAATGGCTTGCACTCATGCCGTCCGCTAAGAAGACTGCCATTGACCCCACCGAATAGGCGCCAACGTTTGGAATGGTGCCGGGCTAGATCGACGTGGATGACGGAATGGTACAAGGTCGTGTTCTCAGATGAGTCGCGTTTCTGCTTGTCCAGTGATAGTCGCCGTGTACGCGTGTGGCGTCGACGTGGAGAAAGGTCCAATCCGGCAGCAATTGTGGAACGCCCCACCGTGCGACAACGTGGAATCATGGTTTGGGGCGCAATCGCGTATGATTCCAGGTCACCTTTACTTCGTATTCAGGGCACTATGACGGCCCAACGATACGTTGATGATGTGCTGCGACCGGTGACACTCCCCTACCTTCAGGGGGTACCCAATGCCCTTTATCAGCAGGATAACGCCCGACCGCACACTGCTCGCATTAGCCAACAAGCTCTGCAAGATGTACAGATGCTTCCCTGGCCACCGTACTCTCCTGATCTCTCACCAATCGAGCACGTCTGGGACATCATTGGACGCCGTTTGCATGCCTTGCCACAGCCGCGTTCAGAAGACGAACTGTGGCAAATGGTTGAGAGGGAATGGAGAGCCATCCCTCAGGACGCCATCCGTACTCTGATTGACTCTCTACCTAGACGTGTTGCTGCGTGCATCGCCGTCCGCGGTGGTCCTACTTGCTACTAAGCCGACGCCGTTCTCGCTCTGTATTATGACTATCATTTTGAAATAAAGATCACTTATTGTTCGTCCCTGTCTCTCTCTGTCTGCCGAGTTTCATCACTTTCTGGCCACTATTTCTTGGTGTTCCATTTTCAATGTCACGCAGTGTATATAGTTTGCATATTCTTGTGCAAAGCTTCATGCATTCAACCAGTTACTTCTGGATATAATATTTTATAGTATTTTATAAAGCTATCCTGTTTATTGAGCTATTTTTCTGTGAACCCGCTATAAGAATTTGTATATTGAGCTACAAAAATTTCGCTTATAACACGTGACAATCCTTTTCTTATATCGCTATTTCAAATTGTTCAGTGTTCATTTTAGACACCCAGATTGACACCCAGCGTGAAAGATCAACTGCCAGTATTGAAAGAGAAACTTTTTTTATTATTTATTAATCAACCAGGCGCGGTATTGAAATATTTGCGCCTATTACAGAGGAAGCAAAAATAAATAAAACTCAGAATTAAATATTTACAAATTTACATGTTTTATTCGACAGAGTTCATAAAATTTATATAGACAAAGTGGCTGATGTAAGAGAGTTAAATCATTTAGATCAGAGAATAAACGATGTCTCATTTCTGTAAAGCTCGGACAGTCGTAGATAAGGTGAAGAGCAGTTTGCAAAGTTTCTCCGCAGGAACAATTTGGTGTTTCTGATAGACCTCTTTTATGTAAGTATTTCTGGAATTTTCCGTGTGATGTGACAAATTGGGTGACTATAAAATTTGGATGGAAGTGTGTAGGAATTCTGTTTGGAAAAATAGTGCGAATTGTATAATTAGCATTATAAATGATTTGATACAAATGATTCATAATAGTTTTTTCTTCGCCATTTATTGTTATAAGTATTTCACTAGGTAAATTTTGTTTTTTCAGTTCGTATTCTATTGATTTATAGTTGAGATAGTTTTTTCAAAGGAACCCTAAATGGATAGCATGTGTTTATCAAAGAACAAGACGAAAAAGTTTAAAATATATGATTTTATATACAGTATTAAAAATATATAGGTATTTTGTTTATAATAATAAAATATTTAATTAATATTAAATTAATTATGCAATTATTATTATGATAAGTTCTCTTTTTATTAATGCTTTGTTCTTTTGAATAGTTCTTTTGATTTCGCATTTATAACGCTCTATATATTACTTTGGGCCAAGAACCTTGGATTTCCCCGTTATAACGTAGTTTCCCTGAAAATTTTGAAAGATCAAATATAGATATGGTCATCATCAAGTCTTCATATTTTTATATAACGAATGAAGACATTAAGACGCGAATGTTTCTTTTCACAAATAAATCAAACTTCTACTGTCTTTACTGCGATGTAAAAATATTGGGAGGGATTTGCTCATCAGTGATGAACTCTCCCAGTGGTTTCGCTAATTTATTCTACAAGACCGCTTCTTTAGAGCTCTAATACTGTATTGGTTCATTCTGCTTTTATATGCTACACTGAAGGGTGGAATCTTAGAAATGGTATTTAAGCAAACTATGGACATAAGCTTTTAGAACAGTAGAATTACATTTAAATATTTGCATCGAGCAATACTCTTCCGCAAACAATAAGAACAAGGCCAGTTAGGCATAAATTAATACATAGCAATGACGCGCCATCTATATAATACAAATGAAAACACCAAAACGCGAATATTTATTTTCACAAATAAATCAAACTTCTACTGTCTTTAGTGCGATGAAAAATATATAGATACCAAATCTCTATAGAGTATTGTGTACAGCTTTATAGCTTATAGGAAAGCAGAACAAAATGCTTTCAGAGTGCTATATATCCCTGTCCAATAAGTAAATGTGGGGGCAGGTACCAAGATGTGGAATCCGGCCACCTGAGCTGTGAGGTCACCGACGCCCATCTCCAGAAGATCAACGAACAAAATGAACTCATACTTCAGGTATCAACTCTATAGTTGGAAATATGAATTCTTCATTGTACATTACAGAAGTCGGTTAAATATTGTCGAGGAGATAAATAAAGCAAGGGCAAATTTGGGAATTAATTAATTTATTATAAAGGTGGGTATTTACCTTTTATTTCTCCAATAAAATTATATACGAGAGGTATTTATAGGGAGAGAGAGTCAGATAATATAACAACTTATCCCAATGTAAAAAAATAATAATGAGAGTGGTCCGCCACCGAGGCGTCTCGTTTTCCTTATTTGCCGATAAGGTTCCGAGAACCCCTCACACCTGTGGCCGTCCCCCTGGAGTCCAGTGATGATTTACAGGTGTCCCATGGAGATTCCTGTGGCCGGGGTTGCAGAGCTACTTGACAATATTGTAACGTAGAAAATTAGGAAATTGAAACTTCAGGATGACACAGCAATTCATTTAAGGCAAGCACAAATTAAAACTAATAAAATAGCAGAGAGGCAATGAGAAAATGTTACAGTGTATCAAAATACAAATATCGAAATTAAAAATATTTTCATAGAATAATATATATTCCATTACAATATAAGGCTGTTCCAAAATTTCGTGTTTTTCTTAAAACGTTATTTTTTTCTTATTACTTGGCAAATAATATTATTACGGCGAATACATAATAATACATAAAACAATTACTCTATACATAATACAGAGACATTATACATAATGGCGAATAATATTGGTATTTCAATTTTTTGCAAGTGTTTACGAACTTTTGGGACAACCTTGTAACCTAAAGAATTTTGAAACAGATATTTACTTGTGTCCAAAGATCAATCTTTCATCGACATTTCTGATTTTCTAGTACGGAATTTCCGGTCTCACAGCTTCTAGATCTGTAATCTTCTAGCTCCGTAATGTGTGTGGACGAGAATTCCGATGCACCCATCACAAACTAATGCAGTTGGTCTCATTTCTGTCATTATGGGAATAAGTATCTTGTAAGGTAAGGATGGGAGAAAACCCTCGGAAAAGTAAAGTCATATTGTAGCGAAATATTTATATTTTATGAACAAATTATTTATACTTCCTGTATACTTCCCTTATATAACTTCTCTTGTATCTTATCAATTTTATTTTGTGCTTGTGCCTTAAATGAATTGCTGCGTCAGTCTGAAGTTTCTCTTTCCTAATTTTCTAAGTGACAATATAAATAATAAACGAAACGGCTTCCGGGGATGGGTTTCTATATTATCTCAAGATTTCGGGTAACAAGACTTAGAACAAAACACTATAAAGGAATGACAATACATCCAGATGGCACAAGAACCTATAGGGCATGCAACAACTGTCCTGGTGTGGAACTAACACCTACTCACATATTCTCATGCCTAGCAATGGCCGCAGCCTTGCAGGAAATTGACATAGACCCAGAGCAGCAGCTTTACACACCCAAGATAGTGGACATTGTTGCTGCTGTGATAGAGATGCATGGAGACATCTGAAGCTCTTCATTGGACACGACAACAACAACAACAACATTTCGGGTAACACACACCCTTCTACAGGAGTATATGACAAAATAAATTTTAATCTTCAACTAATATCTATATCTTGTTGATATCTATATATCTTGAAATTAGTCAAAGATTTATTTTGTCTTATACTCCTGTGTGTGATACCTGAAAGCTAAAATAGAGCAAGAAACTTATACTCGGAAGCCGTTTCGTTTATTATTTATATTATTAGAAAAAATTATAGACGCGTATGATTCTTTTGAAAATTAAACAATCTCTACTGCCCTTACTGCAATGTAAAAATTAAAAGGAGGGCCTGGCTGATCAGTGGTGAACCCTCCCAGCGGTTTCGCCAGTTTAAATTGAAGTAGAAATTGTTTAATTTTCAAAAGAATCATACGCGTCTCTAATAGTTTCGAATATTCATAACAGATGGCGCGCTAATGCATCATATTCTAAAACATGAAAAAACAATAGAAAAAATAAAATATAAGTGGGTCAGGTGTTGATATTAAAAATAAAGAAGGTATCTCCTGACCACGAGCACATGTGCTTTTTAGATGGCGCTCTGCCATCTAAAAAGCACATGTGCTCGTGGTCAGGAGATGCCTTCTTTATTTTTATTCTAAAACATATATATTAACACATACATTCAGAAAATACTTATTTAATTTGTACGCTTATTTATACGTTGTTCCGTTCGAAATCGATTAGAAATGATGCGGATGTCAGGACCTTGTATAGACAAACTTTCAAACGCTTTTTTTATATTTGAATTACATTGTTCTATAAATCAAAATAGCTGTATTTTTCAGTTTAAATGATGTAAGGTTATAGAAATATGTTTTTTAAACGGCTTGTCCGAAAGCTAGCCTTAGTAAAATAAAGAAACATATGATCCAATATCACTTACGTTGTTCTCCTGGAAATTCAAGAGAAATGCTAGATCTTTAACATTTTGAGGAAAATACTGAAGATAAACTTAACCAACAGGTGCATATGCATATCAGAAACGTGCCTATATAAATCCAACACCAAAATCATTTCGTAATAATTTAATCCAGTACCATGGGTACTTATCTACTTCCCAGAACAATTTATAAAGAGACACTCAATAGATCGATAGATCTTATCACGGGCCATGTTTCGACCCATTGGCTCAACCAACTTTGAGTCGATAGATTTAAGCACGGACCTTGTTTCGACACATTAGCTCAACAAACTTTGTGTCGCTAGATATCAGCACGGGGCCTGTTTCGACCCATTGGCTCAACCAACTTTGAGTCGATATATCTTAGCGCGGACCCTGTTTCGACCCATTGGTGGCTCTACCAATTTTGTATCGATAAGTCTTTGCACGGACCCTGTTTCGACTCTTTGACTCAACCAACTTTGTGTCGCTAGAAATCAGCACGGACCCTGTTTCGACCCATTGGTAGCTCTACTAACTTTATGTCGATAGATCCTTGCATGGGCCCTGTTTCGACCCATTGACTCAACCATCTTTGTGTCGATAGATCTTAGAACAGACCATGTTTCTAAGCATTGGTGGCTCAACCAACTTTGTGTCTATATCAAGGACCCTGTTCTGACCCATTGGCTCAACCAACTTGTGTTAGCAGATCCGAGGCAAGTTGGAACAGCTTGAAGCCACAAACAAACTCATCGAGGAAAAACTTCGTTCAAGAGAACAGCTTATCAAAGATCTCGAAGGTTGGTTGAAAGTAAAATGCTATTCACGATCTTCAAATTTAGGTGCAACGAAAACGCATCTAAAATTTAATTTATTTCCTATATACTTCCTATCTTTGAGAACAATTCATTTACTTTCTATAAAAAGAGAGCATCAAATATTAATATATATCAGTTTTTTAATATTTTCATCATTAAAAACTCCTTTCCTGTTTAAATTTTTGAAAATATTCATGTTTTCTAACGCTTATGAATTATGTCAACATTTTCTGAAATCTAAGCTCGATATATATATTTTCCGATTCAATTACTGTTCTCAGTATAGTATAGCTAATTTTACAGGATGGTTAAATGGTTAGTGAAATCTTTGGTTCTGGTTATTTCAGGCGACAAACCAGATTCGAAGCATAACCAATAGTTTATTGCCTGTCTGAATAAAACTCTTATTGTATTAGTGTACTTAGTAATAAATATCATTTTTGATCTCTTCAAAAAAAATAAAAACTCGAAATAAATAAAGTAATATATATGTAATAAAAAACCAACTCGGAACTGGAGCACCACATGTTTTCTGTTTAAAGTTAAGAAGTGAAAGGGAACTTTTTTTACAAAAAAAAAATTGGATCATATCATCTTGCTCTGGGGACTCTGCTGTCTAGGACGACAAAGAATTAATCCAATGCACTGTCCCTGTACAAGTCTTACAGTGCGGCGCAAGAAAAGAAACACTGAGGAAATAATTTTGTGTAAATAGATATATAAATGAACGATCACCTGTAAATAACTAATCTTTTCTGAGCGGTTAACACCAGGGCGAGAGAATCCTGTGTAAGGCATAGGTCCTCAATAAAAGGCTTGTTGTTGTAATATATATATTGTATCGTAAAATAGTACTGGGATTAAGTGGTTATTAACACAAAGCAATAACGCGCCATCTATACATATAAAATAAAAGGATTTAAAAGCGCGAATGTTTCTTTTATACATAAAACGAACTTCTACTGTCCTTACTGCGATGAAAAAATATATTGGGAGGGCTTGGCTCATCAGTGGTGAACCCTCTCAGCGGTTTCGCCAATTTAATCCACCAGACCGCTTCTCAGAGCTCTAATACTGTATTGGATCATTCTGCTTTTATATGTTACACTGAAGGATGGAATCTTAGAAATGGTTTTCAGTAAACTATGGACATAAGCTTATAGGACAGTAGAATTACATTCAAATATTTGCTTCGAGCAATGCTCTTCAGCAAACTATAAAGACAAGGCCAACTAGGAATAAATTAACACAAAGCAATAACGCGCCATCTATACATATAAAATAAAAGGATTTAAAAGCGCGAATGTTTCTTTTATACATAAAACGAACTTCTACTGTCCTTACTGCGATGAAAAAATATATTGGGAGGGCTTGGCTCATCAGTGGTGAACCCTCCCAGCGGTTTCGCCAATTTAATTCACCAGACCGCTTCTCAGAGCTCTAATACTGTATTGGATCATTCTGCTTTTATATGTTACACTGAAGGATGGAATCTTAGAAATGGTTTTCAGTAAACTATGGACATAAGCTTATAGGACAGTAGAATTACATTCAAATATTTGCTTCGAGCAATGCTCTTCAGCAAACTATAAAGACAAGGCCAACTAGGAATAAATTAACACAAAGCAATAATGCGCCATCTATACATATAAAATAAAAGGATTTAAAAGCGCGAATGTTTCTTTTATACATAAAACGAACTTCTACTGTCCTTACTGCGATGAAAAAATATATTGGGAGGGCTTGGCTCATCAGTGGTGAACCCTCCCAGCGGTTTCGCCAATTTAATCCACCAGACCGCTTCTCAGAGCTCTAATACTGTATTGGATCATTCTGCTTTTATATGTTACACTGAAGGATGGAATCTTAGAAATGGTTTTCAGTAAACTATGGACATAAGCTTATAGGACAGTAGAATTACATTCAAATATTTGCTTCGAGCAATGCTCTTCAGCAAACTATAAAGACAAGGCCAACTAGGAATAAATTAACACAAAGCAATAACGCGCCATCTATACATATAAAATAAAAGGATTTAAAAGCGCGAATGTTTCTTTTATACATAAAACGAACTTCTACTGTCCTTACTGCGATGAAAAAATATATTGGGAGGGCTTGGCTCATCAGTGGTAAGGACAGTAGAAGTTCGTTTTATGTATAAAAGAAACATTCGCGCTTTTAAATCCTTTTATTTTATATGTATAGATGGCGCGTTATTGCTTTGTGTTAATTTATTCCTAGTTGGCCTTGTCTTTATAGTTTGCTGAAGAGCATTGCTCGAAGCAAATATTTGAATGTAATTCTACTGTCCTATAAGCTAATGTCCATAGTTTACTGAAAACCATTTCTAAGATTCCATCCTTCAGTGTAACATATAAAAGCAGAATGATCCAATACAGTATTAGAGCTCTGAGAAGCGGTCTGGTGGATTAAATTGGCGAAACCGCTGGGAGGGTTCACCACTGATGAGCCAAGCCCTCCCAATATATTTTTCATCGCAGTAAGGACAGTAGAAGTTCGTTTTATGTATAAAAGAAACATTCGCGCTTTTAAATCCTTTTATTTTATATTAAGTGGTTATATTGATAAAAAGGTATTTAATGATCGTGAAACTGTAAGTTGCTGACGGCTTGCTCCATCTGCTGGAATAAATATCAAATAATCGTTGATTTATTTTTTCGTCCCAGATATTAGTCAAATGCCCTTTCTTGATAAATAAAAAAAGCCAACCATGTACGCATTTCAGGCGGTTGGCCTTTATTATCAGCAACTTAGCAACATAGCTTATATAAAAAAAGGCATCTCCTTATCGGACAACTGAAAGTTGCTGATGGTTGATGTCATATATCGGAATAAATTTCAAACTATTCGTTGGTTTTTAATTTTTCCAGAATTGGCCAAATACCCATTCTTGATTAATCAAGAAAAGCTAACCACGTACGCATTTCGAGATGTTGGCCCTCGTCAGCGCGGTGCAAGCTGTACTTCAACGACCAAAATACTGGTCATTCAGGCATCCTGAAAAATCATGAAACGGGTAGTTAAGGCCAGAATTGTGTGAGAACCCGAAATAATGTGGAAAAATAGTACAAATGTGATATTGTGTACAGTTGATATTTATTCCGCTAGATTGTGCAAATCATCAGCAACTTTCAGTTGCTCGATAAAGAGATGCCCTTTTTTTACTATTTTTCACATAGCTTATATTGTAACTCTTGCATAACATTCAAACATAAATTAAAAGGAAAATGTATGTCAAACATTATTTCTCTATTTCGTAGCCGTTTCATCCCTCTCTTTATTATCTCTAAAGTGTAGTAAAAATATATATAAAAATGGTTAGAGATTCTATCCAAACATGGGGGAGAGAAAATACACAACCTAACAATATTCAGGTAAAGTCTGGTCTATTCGGCTAGTTCAACTATAAATAAAAATGAGTGTTTAAATATAGATAGGCAATTTGTGTTTAGTATTGTTTTCTACCTTTGTATAATTGTACACATACAGAACGACAAGCAAGAGTTTATGGTTTATTTTTATAACACAAGGAATATAAATGAAGGGCCAACAATTATTGCTGTTGCAAACTAGAATAAGTGACTAGTATATCGTCACTTATGATATCGATAGAAAACTTTGGACTTTACTGTTTCTTCGGATTCCTTTTTGCGGGACGTGACGATGTTTACGTAGGTGAAGTCATTGCGCTTATCGGTCGAAGAATAATTGGAATAATTAGATGACATGGAACCCTCGGTTTGATCTTTAAAAGGCTCTTTTCTAGTCTCTTCTTGCTTCTTCTTGATATCATTTGGTTCTGGCTTCTTTTCTTCTTTAGGAGCTTCGGTATCTATTGTTTTGATTGGCTCCTTCTCTGGAGTGGGAAGACGCGCCTTTGTATCGGCGGCTTCTAGCTGAGCGCTTCTCTTTTCCTTCGCCAGCACTACACTGTCGACGCTGCTGACCCCAAGATTCCTGTGCTTGAAGTCCCCCTCGTTGTAGCTGGTGGCGATGTTGTAATAGCTGACGTTGCGGCCTGGCACGACGTGCTTCTGTCGTAACAGCAGAACACTGTCGACGCTGGTCAGTCCGTCTTGTAGAGAATAGGTCTCCGTTCCCAGCTCAACCACGTCGTTTTTGTTTATCAGAATTGGATTCCACTTGTTCGTGTTTGTCTTCTTGCTAATACCATCAACTATGTGCTCCGAATTGGTATAGATACTTGAAACTGATCCTTTTATTTTGACATGCTGGTATTCTGTTTCTTCATCTGGATCGTCATTTTCTTTATCTGTTGTTCTAATAGATTGTGTTAGTTCAGAGTCTTTTGATTTTCTTTTACGTATCCTTTTTTTCAGGGTTTTCTTTCTGTTTCCTTTATTTGTATAACCTAAAGTTTTTGAAGGCAAAGAAAACTCTTCTTCTGCAACGCACATCTTGCATTTAGAAGCTAGAGGTATAGAGAAATTTGCCAGTTTTTCCTCGTTGTTCTTGGCTCCAGATATACTAACGAATTTGTAGGAGTTATCATTATAATTTTTCTTGGCGAGGAGTTCCTGGCTAAAGGAAGGCAAAGTCAGGGTCGCCGGCTTGTCCATAGAGAAGGTAGTGTGGGACCCGGGGTAGACGGATGATCCCATGTCGACGCCAGAAAAAGAACATTTACAATCTCGTGTTTCTTGTGCGTCCTCAATACTGCGTCCGTTATAAAGAGTCGTCAGCTGGGAACCATCTTTCTTTTCCATGATGTCAATACAATATTTCATCTTATCCAAACTTAAGTCCATGCAGGTGAGACAGGCTTCGAGGTTTTTGATGTAAGTGTGTATTCGGTTGATGTTGGGAGTGGGCGATGGGCTGATGGGGGTGGTGCCGTACAAGGTGGAAGAGATATGGTCGGCTTGACATCGCAGGCAGTGCCGCTCAGGATCGTAATATTCGAAGGGAGATCCCATGGCAGTTATTTGAAGATCTTCGCCTTGTCAACGTACTTTCATTAAATTCTCTGCTTCCCGGTGATTTCAGAAGGTCGTCTATGGAGATTTTTGTCTAGATCTTGTGATTTCTCACATGTGACCCTTTTCTCAGATTAATCTCTCCTCGAATCACACCCATTCTCACCTGCGTTCAGGTGCAATAAATTTTTAGTGGAATTATTTGAAAGAAAAATTAGTAGAAATATTTACTTTCTTATATAAATTTTATCAAACTAACAATAACATGTTGTTAGAAACTAATTATACATCGACAATACATTCTGTAACAAATATATAAAATAGGTTTTTTTAATATTCCCCAAAAGTTATATTTTCGCTCTACATGGTCATCCCACGTTCTTTAGGACAATCAAATGCATGCTAACAAAGATCTACCCACGCCATCAGTAGAAAAGTGCAACTCGAAAACTAAATGCCAACGTCTAAGGGTGACACTTGAATCGCAAAAAAACTTGAAGGAATCTTAAATAAACTAAATGAAATCTTGAGTTGAAACTAAAGGCTTTAGAACGAGCTCTCCAGTTCTGCGATGAAGATATGCATTTGTTCTCCTTTCTTAGTTAATGTCGAACTGCACTTTCAGGAGATGAGCCGTCCTGACTGGAAGCTGCGTATGCCAAGCCACCCTCACATCCAAGATATCGCGGCCTCGCCCCTCGTGTTTATCGGAAGTGTGCAATCTCCATTATCTTTATATTTTGGCATTTATAAAATTCGCTTACTGTACAAGTGTGATATTTATTTCAGAAAATATTATCCGTATAGTTATCCTATCATGTAGTCTTGTTCCAAAGTGAAATCTGCCTAAATGCCCTAATGTGTGACTTGTGCTATCTGTAATCACTCAATTTTGATATCATCAGCTGAGTGCTAGGCCAAATTACATTCTGGTGATAAGAGTGGCATCAAAGCAGTCGTTGTCTCTCCTAGAAATGGTCTGGTGTGTTCTTAGTGTGTATGGGAGAGAAGGAAGCGAATTAAATTATAAATTATATTTTATCTAACGGGATTGAGGCTAACTACGCTAATTGTTTTAATAAAAATAAGTACATTTATATTAAGCTAAGGCATATAATTGTTATTTTACAAATACTCTTGGAGGGATGTCTTGGCTTTAACATAGCGGCGTCAGTCGTGACAAAATTTACGTAATGAAATCTGCAGCACTCCGAGACCTCAAGGTCTACTCTACGATCTTCAGTTTGTCTTTCTTATCTTACCCAATATCACCACCAAAATGCCACGTAGGAAAATGAGGGAAAGCAAACCTCAAGGTGATATGACAATTTATTTTTATCAAAAATTTGACAAATGAGATAAACATTGCTATCTAGCCAAATTTTAAAGTTATTAATATGTTTATTAAAAAAATAATAAATATATTGCGCTACAATATAAAACAACTATTCGAGGGCTATTCTAAATAAAGCGGTATCCCATTTTGCTCTAATCGCCATAATTCTCAACGGTTCGAGTTTTAGTCGCCTTCTTTCTCTCCATTCAATTTACGTCTCCTGATAGCACTCTCTGAAATCTCTACCTGAATTTGCAAACGACTGCTGAGATCTTCAGCTCCTGTAGAATGTACCAGGCAATCTGACGTATGGTGAGCTGAAGGTTTTTTACCATTTTCCCATATATCTCTTTCTTTAAGTAATCTCGACCTTCTGTCGAGGTACCCTAGTGTACTATAAATAGATCTGTTTGATATCGTATGTCGTTATCTAGAGAGGCTGGGGGCGGTGAAGCAAGAGCTAACCACCCTGCAAGAGGAGCGGCTCCTGCCGTTGATAGGGAGCGTAGAGGACGGGTCTCCACAACTGCCCACCCCATTGGAGTAAGTACCGTCCTGTAGGGCTGTCCGGGGGAGGTATGCGCCTGGGAGAAATTTCTTTTAGCGCTCTTTAATCAACCCATGCTTCTCCCCCACCCCACCCCTCTCTCTCCACCTTTTCTCTTACAAATCTTGCAAATAATATTTTTAGTTTATCCATTAAACGTTGTAAATAATACAATAGGTAGTTTTTATTGTTATTCTGATTATTTTCCACTTCGGGGCCTTCTCGTGGCACCTCCTTTGAACGAGTGCCACTCGCCCCTCCATCGGAGAGACCTGCCGCTTGGTGACGCTGATAACACAGGCACACACACCTGTTAAAAGAACCAAGATATTTTTCTACGCAAATAATTCAATCAGTAAATGTTCTCACAAAGTGCTGCTGATGTTGCAGGAGTGAGTCGTCTAGATTTCAAAATGATCTAAACACCACCGCGAATTGAATTCCGTCAAGGCTGAGAACTCCCCTTGTGTTGAGACCAGAATAAAATAATTTCTTCTGTTGAATTTAGTACTGTATTTATTTTTCTACTCATTGATCAGCAGCACTATAAGGCTCCCATAAGACTTACAAGTATCTTTATTATCTAATTTGTTTCGTTTATAATATAAATACACTAAAATGACATATATGTGTGATCCTATAAATTGTATTAGACACACACAACATATTATTACAAAGAATTGTTAGAGTAACGAAAAATCATCGTATTGTTTAAGTTTGAAGCACATTTATTCCAATGTGATATTCAAGGCTAAATCAGATTTTAGGAAAAGGTATTTTGATAATGATTTCTCCCCCCTTTCCTTTTGCCTTCCTCCACTGAGGGTGGGCCACATGGTCTCTCCTTATCTTCTCTTTCAGTGCCTTCCTCCACTGAGGGTGGGCCACATGGTCTCTCCATATCTTCTCTTTCAGTGCCTTCCACCACTGAGAGTGGGCCACATGGTCTCTCCATATCTTCTCTTTCAGTGCCTTCCTCTACTGAGGGTGGGCCACATAGTCTCTCCATATCTTCTCTTTCAGTGCCTTCCTCTACTGAGGGTGAGCCACATGGTCTCTCCATATCTTCTCTTTCAGTGCCTTCCTCTACTGAGGGTGGGCCACATGGTCTCTCCATATCTTCTCTTTCAGTGCCCTCCTCTACTGAGGGTGGGCCACATGATCTCTCAATATCTTCTCTTTCAGTGCTTTTCTCCACTGAGGGTGGGCCACATGGTCTCTCAATATCTTCTCTTTCAGTGCTTTCCTCCCCTGAGGGTGGGCTACATGGCCTCTCCATATCTTCTCTTTCAGTGCTTTCCTCCACTGAGGGTGGGCCACATGCTCTCTCCATATCTTCTCTTTCAGTGCTTTCCTCCACTGAGGGTGGGCCACATGGTCTCTCCATATCTTCTCTTTCAGTGCCTTCCTCTACTGAGGGTGGGCCACATGATCTCTCCATATCTTCTCTTTCAGTGCTTTTCTCCACTGAGGGTAGGCCACATGGTCTCTCAATATCTTCTCTTTCAGTGCTTTCCTCCCCTGAGGGTGGGCCACATGGCCTCTCCATATCTTCTCTTTCAGTGCTTTCCTCCACTGAGGGTGGGCCACATGGTCTCTCCATAGCTTCTCTCTCAGTGCCTTCCTCCACTGAGGGTGGGCCACATGGTCTCTCCCTATCTCCCTCTTTCAGTGCTTTCCTCCCCTGAGGGTGGGCTACATGGCCTCTCCATATCTTCTCTTTCAGTGCTTTCCTCCACTGAGGGTGGGCCACATGGTCTCTCCATATCTTCTCTTTCAGTGCCTTCCTCTACTGAGGGTGGGCCACATGATCTCTCCATATCTTCTCTTTCAGTGCTTTTCTCCACTGAGGGTAGGCCACATGGTCTCTCAATATCTTCTCTTTCAGTGCTTTCCTCCCCTGAGGGTGGGCCACATGGCCTCTCCATATCTTCTCTTTCAGTGCTTTCCTCCACTGAGGGTGGGCCACATGGTCTCTCCATAGCTTCTCTCTCAGTGCCTTCCTCCACTGAGGGTGGGCCACATGGTCTCTCCCTATCTCCCTCTTTCAGTGCTTTCCTCCCCTGAGGGTGGGCTACATGGCCTCTCCATATCTTCTCTTTCAGTGCTTTCCTCCACTGAGGGTGGGCCACATGGTCTCTCCATATCTTCTCTTTCAGTGCTTTCCTCCCCTGAGGGTGGGCCACATGGTCTCTCCATAGCTTCTCTCTCAGTGCCTTCCTCCACTGAGGGTGGGCCACATGGTCTCTCCCTATCTCCCTCTTTCAGGGCTATCCTCCACTGAGGGTGGGCCACATGGTCTCTCCATATCTTCTCTTTCAGTGCTTTCCTCCACTGAGGGTGGGCCACATGGTCTCTCCATATCTTCTCTTTCAATGCCTTCCTCTACTGGAGGTGGGCCACATGATCTCTCCATATCTTCTCTTTCAGTGCTTTTCTCCACTGAGGGTAGGCCACATGGTCTCTCAATATCTTCTCTTTCAGTGCTTTCCTCCCCTGAGGGTTACCACATGGCCTCTCCATATCTTCTCTTTCAGTGCTTTCCTCCACTGAGGGTGGGCCACATGGTCTCTCCATAGCTTCTCTCTCAGTGCCTTCCTCCACTGAGGGTGGGCCACATGGTCTCTCCCTATCTCCCTCTTTCAGTGCTTTCCTCCCCTGAGGGTGGGCTACATGGCCTCTCCATATCTTCTCTTTCAGTGCTTTCCTCCACTGAGAGTGGGCCACATGACCTCTCCATATCTTCTCTTTCAGTGCTTTCCTCCCCTGGGGGTGGGCCACATGGTTTCTCCATAGCTTCTCTTTCAGTGCCTTCCTCCACTGAGGGTGGGCCACATGGTCTCTCCCTATCTCCCTCTTTCAGTGCTTTCCTCCACTGAGGGTGGGCCACATGGTCTCTCCATATCTCCTCTTTCAGTGCTTTCCTCCACTGAGGGTAGGCCACATGACCTCTCCCTATCCCCCTCTTTCAGTGCCTTCCTCTACTGAGGGTGGGCTAGATGGCCTCTCCATATCTCCCTCTTTCAGTGCCTTCCTCTACTGAGGGTGGGCCACATGGTCTCTCCATATCTCCCTCTTTCAGTGCTTTCCTCCACTGAGGGTAGGCCACATGATCTTTCCCTATCTCCCTCCTTCAGTGCCTTCCTCTACTGAGGGTGGGCCACATGGTCTCTCCATATCTCCCTCTTTCAGTGCTTTCCTACACTGAGGGTAGGCCACATGGTCTTTCCCTATCTCCCTCCTTCAGTGCCTTCCTCTACTGAGGGTGAGCTACATGGCCTCTCCATATCTCCCTCTTTCAGTGCTTTCCTCCACTGAGGGTGGGCCACATGACCTCTCCCTATCTCCCTCTTTCAGTGCTTTCCTCTACTGAGGGTGGGCCACATGGTCTTTCCCTATCTCCCTCCTTCAGTGCCTTCCTCTACTGAGGGTGGGCTACATGGCCTCTCCATATCTCCCTCTTTCAGTGCCTTCCTCCACTGAGGGTGGGCCACATTGTCTTTCCCTATCTCCCTCCTTCAGTGCTTTCCTCCACTTATGGTGGGCCACATGTTCTTTTCATATATCACTTGGCTCATCAGTGGTGAACCCTTCCAGCGGTTTCGCCAATTTAATCCACCCGACCGCTTTCTTAGGGCTCTAATACTGTATTGGACGATTCTGATTATAAAAATGTTAAAATTTCAGAACCCTCGAAAAATATTTGTACTCTGCATAAAATTTGTGCTTTAAATTGAATTAAATTTGCGTTATATATCTTTTCTCGATATTTGACCAATTTGGATTCAATTTTAACAGGAAATAGATTAACCAAATACTTATTTACTAATAAACATTCTGCATAAATAACGCAATGACACTTTTTCAGAATATTTGCATTATATATAATTTTCAAAGTTATTATTAGATTTGATTCAATTTACCTTTCCAGAATTTTTCTATTTTACCAGCCAACCTACGTGCGTTTTAGTATTTTCTCAGTTTTGAACTGGCTAAAATCCTCACCATTATATCTGGGCTTGGTTAAAGATTTCATACGCTCCGATAGAACTTCTCTTCGTCTGCATATTTATTTATGTACAAAATAGAGGCACCTCTCCCTTTAATTGGGCATCAGAACGATGTCACAGTTCATCACCCTAGTAAAAATATCCACTAGTGATGATAAAGAATGAGCCAAACACACCAGTTTTGGAAAATTCGGGCAAAAACCCAACCTGCATACCTTGGTTTAAGGCTTTGTCTCTCAATCGGCACTTGCAACATCACCAGCTCAAACACAATTTTGGAAAATTCGGCCTGTTTCATAACCCTTCTTGTAAGATGTTATGAAATCGAAACCGCCCCTGTACTGATGAGGGCCAAAGCCCGAAAACATGGTATACAGATTGGTTTTTTGTTTGAAATTTCTAAAACTAGTGTTGTGGCTCATTCTTAGTCATCACTAGTAAAGTTTTTTTTACTAGAGTTAGGCCCTGTGCCATCGTTTTTATGTATAATTAAAGAGAGAGGTGCCTATTTTGGTACATGAATATCATCCTCCCGCAACTTTATGTTATACATTGATTTATTTCCGGTACATCTCAATACGTCTCAAATATGCTGACGACCTAAAGTAATATGAAAAAAGGGGTAAACGCGAGAACCCTAAACAAAAATCATTCAGCTTCCATGTCAACTTTACTTTCTCAAATAAATCTACTCAAAATGATGTAAAACTCTATTCTCCCTTCTTCAACTTAATTATCACTATATTTACATAAGAGGTCATTTAGCAATCATTGTCAATTGTATTCTCTTCTCTCCCTAAATTAAATCCAGACAATGTTGTGATATATTGATCTATTTTAATTGAAATTACACAAGATGACACTTAGCATCTATATTGTCAACACTATTATTCCCAATTAAATATGAACAATGGTGTGTAAACCTGATCAATTATCACTCATATTAAATAAGAAGGCACTGAGGAATCATTGGCACTTTTAATATTCTCAAGTCTATATCTCCACACAATCTTTTTTATTAAATTAATCAAATAACAATCTACAGTTATATAATAGTCATCATTGGAATCTTTAATATTCCCACAAAGAAAATTAGGTAAAAATATATCTAAAATCGATTAAAAATATATATATATATCACTACAATTCCATAAAAAAAAACTAAGTAAAAATGAATAATTTTAGCTTTTAATGAAATGTGCACAATTTTGTGTGATATTTATCAAATATCACTATAGTTACAGAATAACTTTTCTAGCAACCATAAATAGCCGGCAACGCTGTTGAAGGTGGACGTGCGTCGCCTCGTTCTGCAATTATTGGTAAATATTGACTTAATTTCATTTAAACTATCACTAAATTCATATTAGTTAAAATTTATTGAAATTTATATTGAGAAATAGTAGGGTGCCGCCTTTGCGGTACCTGATTAATTAATTTTTGCTTTGAAATTTGCATAAGTCAAGTTTAAATATGGTCGATAAAATTGAAAAACGTACTGAGGAATGTAGGATTCAGCATAAGATCATCTCGGAACAAATTGCTGACACATTAAAATCTAAGTACTCATCTACAAATAAAAGCATAAATCAAAATGATCTTACAATTGTTCAGGGTTTGCTAAAGCAATTGAATATATTGATGGATACAATGGGAGATATCGCTGTAATTAATGGCTCTATCTGTGATAGACTTGGAAATCTGGACGAATCAATAAAAGAAAATATCTCCTTCAAGTCAATTTTATAATAGGTCATATGCTCAAGCTACGAGAGTTACTAGTGAAGACGATAAAATAGTTATGCAAAATCAAAACGTAACGGATAAAACAATAATATTTAAATCCAAGCTAAATGTTTCCCCGGCTGATGTATTAGGCGAAGTAAATAATAGTATTAAAAAGATGAGAAATGAGAGATCTAAAGTCAAAATAAATAAAATAATAAAATCAAAATCTGGCGTAATACTTAAAGTTGATTCAGGTGAAAATTTGAATACATTGATTGAAGAGTTTAAAAAGATTGATGAAGTAAATCAAAAAGCATCAATTTATGCACCAAAACGACTAGATCCTACAATTGTTCTTAAGTCAATTACTAAATCTACAGATATTAAGGAACTGCCTTCGCTTTTATGCAATATGAACCCAGAGTTAGATGGTCGAGAGAAGAAGATAAAGGTTCTGTTCGCTATGAGATCAAATACTGACTACAGGATGTTGTTCTCCGCATTTCCCCGGCAACATACCAAATTATGAAGAAATTACAACGTATATATACAGACATACAGGTTACATATATGAAGGATAAGGTGCTTGTACGTCAATGTCAAAACTGTTTTAGTTATGGTCATAGTAAAAATTCATGTACCATCATAAAATGTAAAAATTGCGGAGACAATGACCAACATGTTAACTGTCAATCCTTACCGAAGTGCATAAATTGCTCTACACATCCTAAATATAGGAATAGCAATAATCATCGTTCTAATGACAAATTATGTCCTGTGTTCCTTCAACAAATGAAATATGAGATACAAAGAACATGTTATGTAGATTTAGATCATGATATTGTTACTTTGGATTAGAATAGATTTATTCTTGTTTTTTGGTCAATGTTCAAATTAAAAATACTACAACAAAACACGCGGAAAAGCAATTTGGTTAATAATGAAATAAGGGAATTTATTTCTAAAGAAAAATATGATATGATTATAGTTCAAGAACCATATAGTATAAATAATGAAGTCATCTTTAATATGCGTTCAAAAATATATTATGCAAATATACCGGGAGTTCCAATATATACCGCAACAATCGTTACAAACCCTTTCTTATCATGTAAATTAATTACAGAGTTTTCAAATTCATTTGCAACCACTATATCAGCACAAACTACTAAACGGCAAATTATTCTTTCAAATATTTATATACACCCTAATAAAATGGATACCTGTCATGTTCAATTCCTTGATAAATTATTTAAAAATTTTAACACAAATCCATTGATTTTAGCTGGAGATTTTAACCTCGAAGTCAGATGTGGTTTGATAATATTATTAATCAAAACGGTAGAAGACTTCAACCTATAATTGATTTTCACAATATGCTCATACATAACAATCGAAACAAAACATGTCGAGGATTAAGTATAATAGATCTTACTATTACTAATAGTCATGCTCATGTACTTGTTAATGGATGGAAAACGTTAAATATTTCGCTAATTACAGACCATCACGCAATCTCATTCGACATTAGTCTGGAAACAGAAAGTTTATTACATGAAAATAATTCTACATGGTATTTTCAAGAAAAAAGAGCCAATTGGGAAAAATATGAGCAGGCAATCAAGGTGTCTAGGATAAATGAGGCAACGATGAAATTAGGTAAAATAGTAAATATAAACGATATAAACTGTGTAGTTTCTCTCATAACTGACATATTAATTGAAGCTTCATATGCATCTCTACGAGTAAAACCAAAATATTTTAATAATAATCCATTTAATTGGTGGACGGATGAACTGGAACTTTTTAAAAATCATTTTAAATATGTTCGAAATCTATATTATCGGGGTAAACGGTCTAATAGACAGCTAGTTGATGAAAAAAATGTATAAAGAAATACGAAATAAGTATATGAATATTATTGAAAAAACAAGAAATGTAAGCTGGAGGGTATTCCAAAACAAAAAATTTCTCCTAGGTCTTTTGATTTACCAATTCTAAATGTAGCTCAAGATGTGCTCGAATCAGAAATGAAAAATCTTCTCTCTTCTCTATTTACGAAAGAATGTCAATCTTCTGACACAAACTATCATAAATTAATCAGAGGCAAGAGTTATACTTTTTCTAATGATAAAATAATTTATTTTGATAATATTCAAATCTGTTCAATAATTGAAAAACTCAAAAATGGCAAGGCTCCAGGATTAGACCATATACAACAATAGCCTTTATTGGGCACACGTGCCAGACAGGATTCTCCCGGTAGGACAAAATAAATAAATAACAAATTAGCATCATAGTTATATACAAATATTGGGTATTGACCTCGACCAATTATCGAGTTGGATCCGGTATCTGTGCTAAATATTTTGATTGAGCTGATTTCCAGTATTTATAAAAAGCGAATGCAAAGGGTCTGGATTTTACGACTTTTGCCATTAAAACATAAGGCGAATTGCTATTATAGCCGGTCTCTTGACGAAGAATTTCTCTTTCTTCTTCCATTGCCGTACAGTAGAACATGTAGTGTGGAAAATCGAGACTAAATTCACCGTTGCATAAGGTGCATTTTATGGTCTTAGTTTTCAATAGTGAAACATGATTAATTCTCTGTACTACAAAAAGGCTTCTTACTTGTGCAAAGATTATCTTTAAGGTTAGGGGGATATTGTCATTCAGATAGCATTCCATTGTAGGTGATGAATGAAAGTAATTATAGTGAGAGAGAGAGAATAGAGTACTGATTTTCTTATTCTTACATAATCGGAATAGACCATATAAGCAATCAGATGATCAAAACGGCAGTTCATCATATATCTCCTGTGTTAACAAAATTTTTCAATGCTTGTATTGGACTTAATTATTATCCGGAGGCCTGGAGAAAGTCAGCAGTAATGATTATAAAAAAACCTAATAAAGAAAATTATAAAGATCCGAAAGAGCCTACCGCCTAAAGCTTGTCTTCTAATTCAGGTAAAATTTTTGAAAGTCTAATTCATATTGAACTTTTAAATCATATTAATAGTAATAATGTTATGCATCCTGCTCAACATGGATTTACACAAGAAAAATCAACAATCTCTGCTTTACAAAAAATAACTGAATTAAGTCTTCAGAAAAGAGAAACAGAAAATACGGCAATAGTAACAGTGGACATCAGCGGAGCTTTCGACAACGCATGGCACCCGGCAATTCTCCAACAATTAGACAAGGCAAATTTTCCAGCGGTACTTATAAAAATAATTAATTCTTACTTTGAAGACCGGAATGTAGAGTTTAAATATACTAATGTAAAGTGTATAAGAAAGATAAATAAGGGATGTCCCCGGGGTGGTATTATTTCTCCTATTCTTTGGAATATATTACTCAATGATTTCAACTTATCTTTTAACGAAAGTTTTGCTAGAGTAATTGCTTTCGCGAATGATGTGACATTTGTGGTATGGAGTTCAAACATCTATGATCTTCAGTATAATATTACCAAATGTTTAATAAAAATCAAAGCATGGTGTGAAAAGGTAAAACTTTCACTAAGTCCAAACAAAACATGTATACTCTATCTACCTAACTATGAAAAATTGCCCATTAATTTTGATGGAAAAATAATTCAACCATCAGAAACTGTTAAAATTTTGGGAGTTATTTTTAAAAATCATAGACAAAGGAATAAGATTAATTTTGGAACACATGTTGACAATATAATTATGAAAGCTACGAAACTTAAGAATATATTATTCTCATTATGTGCACGTTCTTGGGGCATTGATACTCGGCGTAGATTGATCTTATATAAAGCTATGGTACGCTCAACAATAAGCTATGCATCAAATATTTGGTTTCCTTTTATCACTGCAGCAAAAAGATCTAAGTTGAATTCTATACAATATCAAATTCTTATTAGATGCATTCATTCTTATAGGACTTCATCTTCTTACATCACACATATACTAGCGAAAACTCCTTTACTGTCCGATTATCTTGAATTATCACAAACAAAGTATAATATAAAAAAGGGCGTACCTGGATCTGTAAAGAAAAAAAAAACAATTTGACTCAAAGTATAATATGACAAATTCTCTCACAGATCGAACACTCAAAACACCCCTTCAAAAAGAATTAAATAAATAATATCTGGATCTAAAATTTAAGTTTTATCTTTCTCAATCTAATGAACTGTTCATGAAATTCTTTCCAATTGCTGTCCCAAATTTCATTTCTTCTGATAAATTCACTACTTTATTCTTAACAGGCAGAGGACCCTTCTTAAGTTTCCTATTCAAACTGAATGTTATCAATGATCCAAAATGTGAATGCCGCTTAGATGTTGAATCACTAGAGCATCTTCTTTTAACTTGCCCTCCGACTAATCAAATTGTATGTAGATACTTTGAAACATTACCAAATTCTCTTTGCGTATATACTCTATCTTATGAGAACTTTGTTAAGTTTAGAACTATTTGTACAATAATTTACAAAACACTACTAATCCATCGTGTAAATAATTAATCATATATATGTAAATAATACTAGCACAGCACAATAGTCCTTTGGACTTCGTGCTTTTGTAACAATAAATAAATAACCATTGATAACTTTATTATTCTCAAAGAAAACTATGAAATGGTTTATGTAAATTTGATCAAGTATCACTAAAATTACACAAGATGTTATTAAGCAACTATTGTCAAATATAATTTTCTCAGTGAATTCAGATTTAATTGAGAAAACAAATTGAAAATGACTGCTATGTGACCGCTGTTGTAATTTTAGAGCTATTTGATCAGTTTTATACACATCTGTGTATCTACACAGCTCTGATATTACAACAGCGGTCACATAGCAGTCATTTTCAATTTGTTTTCTCAATTAAATCTGAATAATGTTGTGAAAAATTGAACAAATATCATTATAATCACATAAGAAGTCACTTAGCAACCATTGTCAAATTTACTTTTCTAAATGAGGTCTACACAATATTGTGTAAAATTGATTTATATTAGCAATAAAATAACAGCAAATCTCACTTTGTCACATTTTACTATTCCCAATGTACAAATTGGTGTGTATCACTGATATTACACAATAACACCCTGCCCAGAAGTCCTCCTCTACGTGGTGGGCGGGAGAAGCAGCACCAGTAAAGGACTGCCCTTTATAGGGCGAAGTACGGTGTCGTGAGCCCCGAGCCGCTGACTGGCTGACTAACGGGGCAATGGCACCCCCCCCCCCCCTTTCCATGGGACAAGACACCACCACACAATAACACAAATGGGAATCATTTTCACCTAAGTTATTCAATGAAATCTACCCAATATTGTGTAAAATTAACCAAATATCGCTCTAATTACATAAGAGACCACTTGTCAACCTCAACATTATCTCACAGAAAATTACGCATTGATCTCCAAAATTGTTCAAATATCACTAAAATTACACAAGAAATCATTAAGCAAACATTTCCAATTCAAAATTTCTATTGAAATCAACACAATGACGTGTAAAATTGAATTCACTGTAATTAAAAAACATTGCGCTTAGCAACCTTTGTTTATTTGCTTAGCAACCTTTGAATATACACATTTATTGTTAAAATTTGTAAAATATCATTAAAATTTCAATAGAGATCACTTAGCAACCATTTTCAACTTTCCTTTAGTACGGCGTACTTGAATTTAAATCTTTTCGTTTTGTTATTTAAGATTGCGCCGTGCCCGACTATCTTCTTATTAATATATATATAGTCACGACCGTCTTTCCTCATCGGCCTCAGTCACGGATGCGCGCGCATCATCATTATGATCATTATCATTATCTAATGATAATAATAATAATTATTATTATTATTATATTATTACTAGCGGATGTGTACCCGGCTTCGCCCGGGTTTTATCCGAGTGAAAGTTTGCCTAACGAATATTATATATTATGAAGTATAATAAACAATGTTAAAGATTAGTTTTAATTATTAATCAAGATTGTGTGTGAATATGTGAGAAAGATGTAATATCGTTGTTGTTTTCTTGGCCGACTGTTTTACATATGGTGTTATCTTAAAATTGCTTGTTTTGAATATTTTTTTAGATTGATTTGAATGAATTGCTGAATTTATTTTTGTATTTATATATAAATAAAATTAACTCTGTTGATTTTTTTTTATTTAATCGATAACAGCGAAGTAACGCATGTTAATGTTAGGAAATATATTTTGATGTTAAGCAAAACCTGCTCCATCTCGTTTTACATAAATGTTGAAAATTTGGTTGAAATTGATGCATTGTAACGAAAGTTTTTAGCGAACAACACTTATGAAATTTGCATTTTATTAATATAGATATTATATATTATTATTTATATTATTATATTATATATTATATTATATTATATTTTATTTTATATTTGAACGATAGGCTCATTATTTCTTTATACCGTTATATTATATATATTATATTATATTATATATATATATATATATTATACCGTTTTGCACATATATATTATATATTATATTTGAAAGATAGGCTTCATTATTTATTTATACCGTTATTATACCCAATTTATAATTGTAACGAATAGTATTTGAATTAAAACGTTTTTAAAATACAGGGTGATCCAAAAGTCCCGCACAACTTTAAAAATTAATAACTCCCCGAATATTTGCGCTAGAGCAATGCGGTAAACACCATTGTGTTCAGGATGCAATGGGATTTTTTATGGCAAATAATGAAAAATTCGAAATTGATTTTAGTTACAATTTTATTCGCCAGATGGCGCTCTACCAGAATCAGAGATTCAGCGGCCAAATTGTTTGATAAATTGAAAAATATAACTGATCGACACGTATTTTTCCTTTTTGAATACCAGGAAAGAACCCTAATAATATCAAATAACAAATTAATAAAACACCACTTCGCCAAAAGTATGAAGAATTGGTTAACGATTTTCAAATACAATCAGAGATATGTAAAATAGGTAAATGCAAATTAAAACATGTAGCAAAAAGAAAATTGATATTTTAGATACGGTTTGTTTCCGAAGATAATAAATATCTAATATTTTTTATTCAACTCTCACTCAGTATCGATTATGTTTATTTTAATTCATTTGAAAAATATGTATCTATCTCTGATAATTTATTTTACTCTGGAATGCCGTTGTTGTTTTTGTCGTGTCCAATAAATAGCCTCAGATGTCTCCATGCATTTCTATCACAGCTGCAGCAGCAATGTCCACTATCTTGGATGTATAAAGCTGATGCTCTGGGTCTATGTCAATTTTCTTGCAAGGCTGCGGGAATGAGAATATGTGGGTAGGTGTTAGTTCCACACCAGGACAGTTGTTGCATGTTCTATAGGTTCTTGTGCCATCTGGATGTATTTTCATTCCTTTATAATGTTTTGTTCTAAGTCTTCTTATAGTTTTTGTCAGTTTTCTCTCAGAGTTTATTTCACATATTTGATCTTTTCTTATTTTTTGTTTAATTATCTTGTATTTTGCCAAAGCATCAGCGTCAAATACTGACATTTGTTCTTTATTTTGGCTCAGCCTTCTGGCTTCCTTTGCCAATTCAACTGCCATTTCATTACCCCCGATCCAAACACTGGCAGGAATCCATTGTAGAATGCAGTTATTCTCCAATGATATCAGTTGAGTAAGTAACGAATGTATTTTCTGTGTGATTATAGTATTGCCCTTCTGAATTGCTTCTAGATCGGATATGAAGTCGTTGTACAGTATTTTATAATTCCTTCTGCTTGATGCAGGGATGGTTGGTTAAGGCATACATCAATAGCTTTCCAGATAGCTGTCAGTTCACAAGTGAAGTTTGACGAAATCTTTCTTGCTCCTTCTTTGATTTTGATGTTTGTTCCATCTTGCAGTATTATGTTAATTCCGGCCCCTCCATTACTCAGGGTAATGTCTGAAGATCCATCTGTATATGCTGTTAAAGGGCGTGGCCTAGCATTTTTAATCAAGAATTTGTACTATGAGGACATAGCCGTTAATATTACAAACACATCAGACCTCGAAGCCCAAGGTATCAAAGTCTACCTCAATCAAAACAAAGCCATCAACATATACAATGTGTATCACCCTCCAAACAATACATTTATTGACGATGGAACAATGGCTCAATTTCTTACAGACAACACTATTATTGTAGGTGACCTTAATGCCAAACATCAACTATGGGGATGTCCTACGCCAAACCCAAGAGGCAAAATAATATCAAACATATTTGACGACAATGCCTTCATGTGCTTAAATGATGGGAATCCTACCCATCATTCATACAAGCTATAATACTGCACAAGCCCTTGATATAAGTTTTTACTATCCTGACATTTTCCGCAAATGCAATTAGCAAATATTAAAAAGTTTTGGAAGTGATCATTTGCCTAATTTGATAGAAATTAGCACCAAGACCAAAACTAGCTCAATTAAGAAAAATTCTGGAACTTCAAAAAGGCTAATATGATATCTTTCGAAAACACCATTATTGAAGCAGCCAAATTTGCAATACCAAGAGGTAATATTAAGAAATGGATACCAAATTATACACACCAGGCAAAAAATATTCAAACACTTATAACTAAAAGAAATGAACTACAAAAAAGTGCACCCAAAACCAAACAAATTGTACAACTGAACTGAACATTGTGATTGCAAAAATAAAAAGATTATACGTAAATGTGAAAAGGAAAAAATGGAAACAAACTTGTGAAAACCTGAACCCAAGAAAGCCAAATACAAAACTTTGGAATTTGGCAAAACAAATTGACAGAGCCCACCCAAAAACTGAAAACACAAATATGATTAAGAATACAGATAGTACACCAGCAACTAATGACAAAATTGCTGCCAATCTTTTAGGTAATTCATATCAAATAAGTAGTAAAATCAAGGTTGAAAAAAGGCCCGAAAGATTATTCATGACTGTAAAATGTCACCAGTACTCATAATATTTTCCATGAAAAAAATCAATATGAAAAAGCTAGCTAATGCATCAGAAAACACTGACCTAAACAAGACTCCTGGGCCAGATGGAATCCATGGCCGAATGATATCAAACTTGGGCAAAATTGGCAAAGAAAGACTTCTTAATATTTTCAATAACTCCTGGAAAACTGGAAAATTGCCTCAAGACTGTAAAACTGCAACAATAATTCCCATTAAAAACTTGACAAATCTGCTGATGACCCAAAAAACTACCGACCTATCTCCCTAACAAATATTTGCTGCAAATTAATGGAAAAATTTATACTCAGACGACTCACCTACCACCCCGACACAAGAAATCTCTTACCAGAAGAACAATATGGATTTAGGAAAGGACATGGGACAAAAGACCAACTCTTATTTTTCACACAAAAGGTAAAAGATGCACAAAACAAAAAAACCAACTAACCACACCATAGCTGCTTTTTAGACCTTACACAAGCTTTTGATAAGGTATGGAAAAACAAGTTAATTACAAAATTATACAAACATTTCAAAATTGATGGAAAAGCTATCACTTGGATAAATAATTCCCTTAAAAATATATAAATCAGGGTCAAATATAATGACACTCTATCTGAAACCTTCAAATTGTACCAAGGATTACCACAAGGATCAATCCTTAGCCCAACTCTCTTCACCCTATTTATTGCAGGCATAGAAGAAAATTTTTCAAATAAAACCAATATTGGACTTTTCGCTGATGACATTATTCTATGGAGCAGCAACACTAACTGGAAAAAAGCTGAAAGAGATTTGAACAAGACTCTTCTCCACCTAGAAAAATTTGCTAATAAAAATAAATTAGAATTTAACCCTCAAAAATCTGAAACCTGTCTTTTTACTACCGATAAGAAACTCTACAAAATAAGACCAAATATTATTCTGAAAGAAGAACAATTACAATATAATAAACATCCTAAATATCTCGGCTACACCCTGGATCCAGAAATTAAAACCAGTAAGCATATTGAAGGAGTTGTTAGAAAATGAAGAGACCGACTAAAAAATCTTGAAATATATTTCAGGAAGAGTGGGGAGCTGAAGCAACAACACTAAAATTAACTTACACATCTCTAATGAGACCTATCTTGGAATATGGATATCAAATCTATGGTACAGCATCTGAAACAAATCTAAAATCCCTGGAAAGGATACAACTAAGTGCAGCCAGAAATATTACAGGTCTTCGAAAAACCTGCCCTAATAATATTGTACTTTACGAGGCAGACATTATGCCCTTGAAGGATAGAATAGGCTACAATCTGCCGAAATATATAAACAAAATCAAGAGTTATGAAAACAAACACAGAACTTTCAATTACATACTTATTTGGGAACCCAATATAAGATTCAAAAAAGAAGGCCCTCTCCACCTGGCCAAAAGAAATGGATTTTTAAAATATAAAGTGGAAAAAAATTATTTAGCTGAAAAAATATCTCCATGCGAACCATTAACAAAATGTTATTTTTAATGCCACTTTAAATGAACCCACCAACAGACAATACCAAAATCCAGAATACTTAAAACAATTAGAATTAATTAATAAAATTCCTAAAAATGCAACAACTACTATACCGATGGTAGCAGAGACGAGTAAGGACACACTGGCAGTGGCTGTCTCATCAAAACCACAAATGGCATTGAGAAAATAAACAGAAGAAACCCAGAATTTTGCTCAGTCTTCAGATCAGAACTTATAGCCATCTATGAAGTCTTAAAATCTATCAGAAAGATTAAACATCACATGATAGTAGAAGTGCCATACAACACTTGAGTCACACAGGGGATCTTAGAGACAAAGTAAGCAGGAACATAATTGGGTATCTCCAAAAACTCTCAATACCTCAAAAATTCACCTTCAATGGATACCCTTACATGTTAGCATTGAAGGCAATGAAGCTGCTGATGCGCTAGCGAAAGAAGGCACAAAAGAACCCTTGCTACAGAAAAATAAACTTACTTTTAAAGAAATAGAAACAGTAGCCAAAATAAACAAGAACTGGAGGATCCCACCTAAGCACAGTTGGTATACCCTAAAAGCAGATGGCCACCCAGACCTTTAGGTCCACAATCCGGCATGCGAAGCATGCCCTTCGCTGCTATTCTGTTCAACTCATAAGCCAAGTAACGGTATCCAAGCTAGTGCTTGGACATTTTACCTGGAAACACCACCTCCCAGACAACGTGTCTGGAAGGATTTATATACCGGTGGCCTTTAATCATTGCAAAATAGGAAACTATCTACTGTGTCCAGCAGGGACCGCGGGGAGGCAGCCCCCGGTCGACTCTGTTCACTCACAGCTGAGGAAAAGCTCAGGTGCCACGTCGTGGGCTTTCTCAAGAAGCTTGCTGTGATTTCTCAGCAGCTTACTCTCGATCGCGCCCCTCGCCCTCCTTCTCTCTTCCTGCACACCCACTACCCTTGGACAATCCAAGACGTAGTGGCGTGCATTCATAGCCCTTTCTCCATAGACGCAATCAGGGTTTCTCTTAATTTTAAATCTGTGGAGGCTTGGGGAAGAGCCCATGTCCCGAACTACCCTAATGAGTTTGTGGGACATTACCTTACAGAGGTACTTGGGTGTTGTTACCCCATTGAATACCTCTCTCCCCTTCACACTGTTCCTCCATCTGTCCAACCATAAGTCCTGGACGTGCCCCCTGATCCTCCTATAAACTTCTTTCTTGGTCACTGGGGTCCTCAGTGATCTAACTCTAAAGCATCCTGCCTTAGCGATCCTGTCTGCGAACTCATTACCTTCGATGAGGCTGTGTCTCCTAAACCAAGGGAGCTCCGGAGCCCGCGTCATCATCTCCAGCTCCTGGATTATTTGATGCGCGAGTTGCCCTTTCTCCAGATTGATGGCGACGAGGGCCGACATACAATCTGAATAGAGGCAGTCCGGGCTGAAGTTCTTCTCGGCACACACTCTGAGGGCTACCCTGATCGCAACCAGCTCGGCTGAAAAGACCAATTCGTCCATTCTGAGTGTTAAACTTTCTTGGAAGATCAGCTCTCCATTAGTGAATATCACTACCCCAGCTCCAGTATTGGTTCCAGACTTACTACAATCAGTGAAAACCTCCGTGCCAATCCCTGTCGGCCCTCCAGGACTCCAATTCCACTTTGGCAACCACTGCGGAGGCTTCCTTGGATCCCTCTTCGATTCCAGGGACCCCGCTTCAAGTCCCAGGGCATTTTCCCTGTTCTCTGATGGTCTCCTCCTCTAGTTTCAATCCCAGGGGAATAAGCCCAGCGAGGACCAAAAAGGCCTCACTGCTGGTAGTGCGATATCCCCCTGTGATTCTCTGAGTGCCGCTGTCCTCTGCACTCTCTCTCTCTAGACTTGTTGCCACCTTCTGATCCCTGTTTCGGCACCACCAAGCCCCGGAAGCATATAGCAAGATTGGCTCGACACAGGAGAGGCAGAGGTTCCTAAAAATAGTACCCTCCTTCTCCCCCCCCCCCCCCCCCCCCCGTTGAGAGCCAACCAGGACAGGCCTGCACAACGCCTCCCTGCCTCTCGCCACCATTTCCTCCGCCTGGTATTGCCAACCCATCTTGTGATCAATGACCACCCCCAGAATGGTCATCCTATTGACCAACGCTAACCTCCGTCCTTCCATCCTGATAGCCGGCTTGTGTTACCATTTGATCCCTTTCCTTTTAGTTCTTATGTCCCTAGGCTTAAAGCTGAGGGCTTTAGTTTTGGAGACATTGAACTTAAGGCCAGAGTCATGGGCCCAGATCGAGAGAATTTGGAGAGAAGTTCCAACACACTTCTCAGCCTTCGCTCTCGAAGCAGCCTCAATGATGAGGAACTGGTCGTCAGCATAGAGAACCAGCCTGGCTCCCTCAGGGAGCTCCTCCTGGAAAACGGTGTTTACCAGGATATTCCACAGAATAGGTCCGCAGCAAGAGCCCTGGGGGCAACCCCTAGCACAGTTTCTTTCCAACTTCCGCCCACCAAAACTGAGGCTAATCCGTCTATCCCTCAGGAAGTCACGAACCAAGCTGCACAAATTATCAGGACAACCCATGTCCATCAAATTTCTCATCATCTTGTTCCAGCTCATGGAGTTGAACGCGCCATCCATGTCCAGGGCCACGAAAAGAACCCAGGCACCCTTATTTAAGCCCATCTCAACCCCCTCTAACACCTCGTTCAGAGCTGTGGTTGTGTTCTTCCCTTCCCTAAAACCATGTTGGAAAGAGGAAAGGAGTTCATTACTCTCTAGCCAATGCTTCAGTCGCTGAGCTAGTAGGCTATCCAGGACCATACCTAGACACACTAGTAAAGAAAGCGGACGATAATCATTAGGAGAATTACCCTTTCTACCAGACTTTTCGAGAAGCACTACTCGGGCAACCTTCCATGCCTCAGGAAATGCACCAGTGTCCAGGCACCTATTGAATAACCTGGAAAGAAGCGATGGGTGCATCCTTACCAGGGCTTTCACGACCGTGTTATCGATCCCTTCGGGACCAGGAGATTTCCTTTTCCCGAACTTGAAAGCCGTCAGTTTCACCTCATTTTCAGAAAAGGGCGGATCTAACAAACCACAAGTGGTCAAAGAGATCTCGTCCTCTGGTTCCTCGTTTCCGAAGTGCCGATCCAAGTTGTTTTTATTTTGTCTTCTGCTTTCGATCGAGTAGGTCTAGAACACATTCTCTCTGAATTTTCTCATTGTTGGTGGATGAAACAGCACCAGTGATTATTTTGGCCGCTTTTGCTTGAACACTGTCTAGTCTTACTTTTAGTGATGAGCTTGAGGAAGCCCAGACCGGTGTTGCATATTCCATTATCGGCCTTATTAAGGTGGTATATCTTGTTCTGAGAATTCTGGGTTTTACTCCCCAATTTGTTCCACATAGCCATCTCAGAATGTTTAGTTTTCTGATAGCTCTATTTGAGGTGCTAATTATGTGTTCTGAAAATTCCAATTCCTCATCAATAATAATTGAAATAATTTTGTTGACACATATTGTCAATACATGCACAGTCTGCACTATTAAAAAAAGATAATATGCATTATATACAATATGTACAATGAATATGGCACCTCTGCCAGCGCTGCAGAATTTGGTGGAGAATCGCCAGTGGGTCTCCAGCGACACCACGCATTTTGCGATCTACGATGAATACGTAGATCGCGTACTTCGCCGCTTAGGAGATGGTGATGGCGTGGTCCTCGAGACCAACTTGAAAGATCCAGGACTGCAGTATCACACCTAGGTATTATGGATTTCTAATTTTATCAAATATTTGTTTGTTTATGCTTATTTTGTGGTTATATTTATGCCTTTTCCCTGTGAGTGGAGAAGACGCATAGGTTTGGTTTTATTAGGTTTATGGTCATTTGGAGTTCCATTGCCCACTTTTCCAGTCCTTTCATTGATGTGTTCAGTATTTTTTACGATTTTTCTATGCTGCTACTTGTGTGCCATATGGCTATATCATATGCATAACAGGCAACCTTTGTGTCTTCAGTGAGGTAAAGATGGATGTCGTTAATATATAGCAGATAGAGTAGAGGACTGAGCACAGATACCTGAGTTACACCAGCCCATGTTCTTCCTTCCTTGGAAAATTCTCCATTGACCCGAACCTTTAACCTTCTTCCCCTTAAGAAGTCTGCAATCCAGATTAAAGTGTTTCCTCTTACTCCGATGTTGTGCAGCTTTTCACGTAATTTCTCCCTCCACACTCGATCAAAAGTTGAGGTCATATCAAGGAATATTCCCGTGGTCTTCTTTGGCGGTTTTTCCTGGAAAGAATCTATTATTGATTGACAGAAGTAAAACAGTTGATCAGTCGTACAGTGCTGGGATCTATAGGCAGTTTGGTAGAGGTTTATTTTATTATTGTTAGTGAGCCAGACTATGAGCCTAGAGTGGATAATTCGTTCTGGTATTTTACAAAGTATGCTGGTGAAAGCAATTGGCCGATAGTTCTTGTATTCCTTGGCATCTTTGTTTGGCTTCAGTATTGGCACTATAATTGATATCTTCCAATTCTTTGGTAGTTTACCAGTTTGCCATGAAATGTTCAGTATTCGTAGGAGTTGATTATTAGCTTTGTCTTCAAAGTATTTAATCATTTGACCAAAGATTAGATTATCTCTTGGATTTTTTTATTGATAAGTTTAGCTCATTCAGTGTGAAGTCTATCGAGAAAATATCTTGTTGATGGAAGTTTCTTGCTTGTTTAACTAACTTGTTTATATTATTTTTAGAGTCCTGTCTTCATTCGTATAGTTTAGTATGGAAGTGCTTGAAAGATATTCATTCAGCAATTATGTCAGCCATTTGTTTGTTCTCGTTCTCGCTGTTCTATTCAGATCGGTTAGAGTATTGGGGGATTGGTGTTGGTTTTGATTGTTCTCTAACACTCTAACCATATTCCAGTGTTGGCTATCCTTTCTTGGATCCATTTTTCGCAGAATTCTGCCATTTTTCTTGTTTGCATATCCAAATTTCTTGTTCTATTTTGTGACTAATTTCAATTAGTTCCTTTCTGTTTTCTTCTGTTTTATTTGTTTTAAGAAGTTCATTGATATTGTCTCTCTCTCTGAAATCATTGCCTCGATGTTGTGGTCCTTCCAGTAAGGTATCCACAGGTCTTTACGTCTACCTCTAGGTATCGATGCTTTTGCAGCTTTTGAAATGTTCGAAGAGAATTTTTCCAAGTTTTTTATAAAGCGTTCTGTAATTCAATTTTTCGTTGCACAGTTCTTCAAGCTTTTCTGTGATTTTTTTTCAAGTCGGCTTTCCTAAAGTTCCATGTTCTTTTATTCAAATGGACATTCTCAATTTTGAAGTTTAGGGTTGTTAAAATTGGTCTGTGGTCACTGATTGCACCTCTCAGGATTTTCCATTGTGTTGTGGGTGCGATGTTGTAATTTATCGCTGTGATGTCTATTGCGGATTCTGTGCCTATGGACTTAGATAGGTAGGTGTTATCTCCGTTATTTAACGGTGTAAGGTCGAGGTCGGTTAGCATGTCCTCAACCTGCTGACTTTTGTTATCCTGGACAGGTGATCCCCAAATTGAACTTTTGGCGTTAAATTCGCCGAGTATGATTGTGATATCCGAAGACGCTTCACTTAATGTCTCTATTGTGTGTACCCCATACAAAATTCAAAGATTTCACGAGCTGAAAGTTGGCGATTTTGATTTGCGTCAAGAATTCGCTGCATGGGTTTTACGGCAAATTGATATTGATGAAAACTGGCTGTCGAATGTTCTGTGGACAGATGATGCTCACTTTTCTCTAAACGTAGAATTTAACATTCAAAACAGCCGCATTTGGGCAACAGAAAACCCTAGGATTTTTACAGAAATGCCACTTTACCAGCCTAGAGTTAGTTTTGTGTGGGTTCACTTCTTTTATTATTGGGCCATTTTTCTTTGAAAAATCAATGGAAGAACCTTTAAAACCGTTTTTGTAACTGGTGAACGTTATGTTCAACTTTTGAGAGAAAAGGGTATTCCCATATTGTGCTGGGCAAAAGCACTAAGCGAAATAACATTCATGAAAGATGGAGGACCTCCTCATATCTCCCGAGGTGCCAAACAATTGCTGAAGGATACGGTCGGTGAAAATCGTGTGATAAGTCGCCACTTTATATACCAGTGGCCTCCAAGATCACCAGACTTGACGCCTTGCGATTTTTGTTTATGGGGGTACATTAAATCGTGTGTTTATCGATGCTGGCCTACCACATTGGCCATGTTGAAGGCTTCTATCAGATGGCAAGTTTTATCAATTTCAACAGATATGTTATTTAATGCTGTCCATTCTGTCATTTATCGTCTGCAGGCGGTGATTGAGAATGAAGGGTGCCACATTGAGCAAGGATTGTGACCTAATACAAGAGAGAAGGCAGTTACCTCATGTGTTAGATAAGCCGCTATGTATTATATTTTCTACCAATATTTTGCAGCTCTTTGTGTTGGGATATGGGGATAATAAATGCTGTCCTCACATCTTGACTCTATTTTTTGTGAACAGTAATTTTTTGTTTGTCATTTGTTCACATATTATGTCGTGCAAACCAGAGTGTTATAACTTCTCGAATAACACTGGTACACACAATTTTCCCCCTTATGTTTAGTTTTCGCTTTTCGCTCATTAAAAGAAATAGCATAAGGAATATTTTCTGTACACCAATAACTTTAGAAATTTTGTGAAAAAAAAAATGCCAAATGATTTTACTACCACGTTTTTCAACGCAAAAGGTCGATTTAAAAATTATTTTTATTTGAGGGGACACATTTTTTAAAATTGTGTACAGTATAATAAACAATGATAACATTTGACAAGCCCATAGGATATTTGGAATAAAGTACGACAAATATATTTTGTCACTCCCCTCTATATTTCATTTGTTGGATCATGACAAATATCCAGTTAAATAGTCAAGGGTCGCCAATCAGTCAAGAAACTACACATTTCTTATAGCAAAAAATCCTATTAATAGTGCCATAATAATTTTTGGTACTATATTAACATTTCAAAAATTCGTGTATTGATATCAGCAGTGTTTTTCAAACATTCAATCTATTTCACAAAACCCCATATAAAATATACATATTTTTGCTACATGTTTCAATTTGCATTTACCTATTTTACATATCTCTGATTGTATTTGAAAATCGTTAACCAATTCTTCATACTTTTGGCGAAGTGGTGTTTTATTAATTTTTTATTTGATATTATAAGGGTTCTTTCCTGGTATTCAAAAAGGGAAAATACGTGTCGATCAGTTATATTTTTAAATTTATCAAACAATCTGGCCGCTGAATCTCTGATTCTGGCAGAGCGCCATCTGGCGAATAAAATTGTAACTAAAATCAATTTCGAATTTTTCATTATTTGCCATAAAAAATCCCATTGCATCCTGAATACAGTGGTGTTTACCGCATTGCTCTAGCGCAAATATTCGCGGAGTTATTAATTTTTAAAATAGTGCGGGACTTTTGGATCACCCTGTATATACGCACTCGGGTAAACCCCGGGCGTTGCCCGGGCCATTCGTCTAGTTTTATAAATAAAAGTCTTTCAATAACCAGAACAATCGTATTTAATTAAAACACAATCCTTAGTTATGTCTAATTCAAAAAGGTTTAATGTTTGAATTCTATATTTAAATTTACATACATACATGTAGAAAATGCTAATATCCGGTAGAATTACGTTTGAATATTCTAATTTTTTCCTGTCGCTTTGGCAACGTTCTAATGCTAGATATATATTAAATAATTTATATTTTGTTTCAATAAAAAAGACATGTCATTAATTGAATTAAAAAGACAATTATACTCAAACCTGTGTTAATGTATATTTATTATCATAACATTTATAATACATTCATGCTTTTAATTCTGCTCATAAATCAAAATACAATTAAAATTAACTTAATCTCTATACTTCCAGACATTTTTTGAATATCCTTCTCTGATATGATCAAGAAGAATCTTTTCCCGATTTCGGCAATATTTAAATTGAATTCCGATATTTAAAGGGACTTTGAAATCTTTGAGGAAGATTTGGTTTTCGGTCTCATTTCGAAGATCTAATGACAATTTCTCTATGTGTTTATGCAGATCCTCTTGATTGTCCATGAAGATGAAGGCTTCATTCGTCTCTTTAAGGTAAAAAGAAAAGACATAGGAGTTCATCAAGGTCGTTCGGCAATGACAGAGTGTTTTGATACCTTCTGAAAGCGTGCTGAAATCCAGACCTTCACTTGAGAGATTCAATTTTGAAATGTTTTCCTTAAGTTTTTTAGTGTAGTTTACTTCTAATTTTAAGCTATTTTTATGTCCTGCATATCGCTTTGCGT
This sequence comes from Cordylochernes scorpioides, assembly GCA_030710605.1. Classification (NCBI taxonomy): domain Eukaryota; kingdom Metazoa; phylum Arthropoda; class Arachnida; order Pseudoscorpiones; family Chernetidae; genus Cordylochernes; species Cordylochernes scorpioides. The sequence goes on from CP092876.1 coordinate 55,856,635, forward strand.
AAAAATCAAATCGTTTAAATTCTTCCTTTTTTTGTATTTTATCTTTATTTTCCTTTTTAGAAAGCCTCACACAATGGTGTTCATGACAAGAAATTTTTTCCAAGCAGATCCAGCAAAAACCTTTACTACAAAATCGGCATGTGATCAAGTTACAGCCTCCATTTTTCTCAATGCTAGAATTACAATGGGGACACTTTTGGGTAAAAGCTCTAAGCCATTTATTAACCGCCTCATTCCCCTCAAACATTTTTAGCCATTTCTCTAGAATTTCGCAGGGTACAGGATCATGAGCGTCTCGGCCACAAGGAAAACAAAATTCCACCTCGCATTTGCATGTGACCGAAGTGACAGAAGATGAATAAATCTCGACAATAAATTCGCAATTTGAGGCAGGACAAAACTTCATGATGTCGCATTGAGTAACAAAATAATTCACTAGCTGTTTCTCATAAAGTTGGTGTAAATTTCGATCTTCTACAACAGACATAACAAATTCGTCATCCAGTAGAATATTACACTCAGTATCCATACACGCCAAGCCTTGAGAAACGCCGCCATCCATAATCTTGCTTTTCACATAATCTCCCCAACATTCTGTGCAATAGTAATGGCCGCAAAAAGTTGCAAGAAGCCTTTTGTAAGTCCCATCAAGACAAATCTCGCACTCTCCTTTTCTTGCCAAGTTAGCTTCTGCATTACTTAATGATAGGAATTTTTTCAAAATTGGTTTATCGCAAATGAATCTTTCATAATCTCCATAATAAACATTTAGACATTTGTCTGTGCTCCATTTATTATGATGCAGAAGTATTCGTGCATAGACCAACGGTATCTGGGTGACATTTTGGATTTCTTGAGCAAGGATTTTGAATTTTTCCTTCTTGAAAGACTCGAAATTTTGTACTTGATCTTCTTCCTTCTTCTTAGACGTTAATATTTCAACTTCTCCTTCTTGAAAAGAAAAATCTTCGTCGCTGAAGTATATTTCATCGTTGTCTTCCGAAAAATCTTCACTTTCGCTATGATTAGCCATTCCTCTATAAGCTATTTATATTTTATAGTGTGTGTTGAATTAAAATGTATTTTAAAGTATTATTTTTATTCAATTTTTTTTCGACAGCGAATTTCTCTCTTCTCTCATTAGGAGTTTAACAATGAAATATCAACCCTGTGTGCATTTAAAAATGATGACATATTGGGCGTTTAAATCTGTATTATTGAATATATTCTAATTATTTATATTTATCTATGAGAATATAATTTTAAATATATATATTTTAATGCGCCGGCGCAAAAGTATATTTTAAAGATACATAGTAAAGACTCTCTATGAAATAACTCTTAGATAAAAGATTTCCCATAAAAAAAATTGAAACTGGCTTGCAATTTAAAGATCAAGTTTTAAGAAAACATTTTTCAGCTTATTTAAAATTTGAATACTTATATAACACTTAACTTTAATACATTTTGACACTTTTTGATATCACTTTTAACTTATATCGAGTAGATGGAGATTTAAGGATACGCTCCAGGAACCTGGGCATTCTATTATGTTGCTCATATAGTCGTGGTTTGTCTTATTTTGAAGAAATGATTCTAATATTTATTCCAGGTATTTTAATTACTGCAGATATAATTAAAAAATAAATATTAATGCTAATTTTTAGTTATTTTTATAAATTGACTAGCGGATGTGTACCCGGCTTCGCCCGGGTTTTATCCGAGTGAAAGTTTGCCTAACGAATATTATATATTATGAAGTATAATAAACAATGCTAAAGATTAGTTTTAATTATTAATCAAGATTGTGTGTGAATATGTGAGAAAGATGTAATATCGTTGTTGTTTTCTTGGCCGACTGTTTTACATATGGTGTTATCTTAAAATTGCTTGTTTTGAATATTTTTTTAGATTGAGTTGAATGAATTGCTGAATTTTTTTTGTATTTATATATAAATAAAATTAACTCTGTTGAATTTTTTTGTATTTTATCGATAACAGCAAAGTTATGTATTTTAAAGTTAGGAAAAATATTTTGATGTTAAGCAAAACCTGCTCCATCTCGTTTTACATAAATGTTGAAAATTTGGTCGAAATTGATGCATTGTAACGAAAGTTTTTAGCGAACACCACTTATGAAATTTGCAATTTATTAATATAGATATAATATAAATGAGTTTTAAAAATTGTTTTAAAAAAATGCATCGGCCGGGAATCGAACCCTGGCCGCCCGCGTGGCAGGCGAGCATTCTACCACTGAACCACCAATGCTTAAAAAAAATCAAATTCATTTATCGTCGCGACCAGTGCTGCGCCCTAGCGGTAAAAGACTGGAACTAACGCTTTTTGGTTTTTTATTTTTTAAAAAAAGCACATTAACTTTTTTAGTTTTTTGAATAGCCTATATGTTAAACGAAATCTTCAGCTACCTACATGCGAAATTCCATAATGATTGAGTCAGTAGATTTTGCGTGATGCGATAACAAACATCGATTTCGCATTTCTCATTTTTATATATATATAAGGATTATCAACATATATAGTCACGACCGTCTTTCCTCAATTCCTCATCGCTGTCACGGATGCGCGCGCATCATTATTATGATCATTATCTTCTATAGAAGTTTCTATCTTTATAATTATCTATATTTACAAAAAGTCAATTCGCTCGCGCCTCTAGCGGTGAAAATGAGGGGTAATACCAACTGACCTAATGTACATGTAAAGTTTGGAGCGGGACGTTTCACAAGAGTGACATCCACGGCTCCAATTTATAATTGTAACAAATAGTATTTGAATAAAAACATTCAATCGGGTAAAACACGGGCGTTGCCCGGGCCATTCGTCTAGTCAACATATATAGTCACGACCGTCTTTCCTCAATTCCTCATGTCACGGATGCGCGCGCATCATCATTATGTTCATTATCATTATCTAATGATAATAATAATCATTATTATTATTATATTATTATTATTATTATTTTATTATTTTATTATCAACATATATAGTCACGACCGTCTTTGCTCAATTTCTCATCGCTGTCACGGATGCGCGCGCATCATCATTAGATCATTATCATTATCTAATGATAATAATAATAATTATTATTATTATTATTTTATTATGTATCAACATATATAGTCACGACCGTCTTTCCTCAATTCCTCATCGCTGTCACGGATGCGCGCGCATCATCATTATGATCATTATCATTATCTAATGATAATAATAATAATTATTATTATTATATTATTATTATTATTATTTTATTATTAATATATAGTCACGACCGTCTTTCCTCAATTCCTCATCGCTGTCACGGATGCGCGCGCATCATCATTATGATAATTATCTTCTATAGAAGCTTCTATCTTTATAATTATGTATATTTACAAAAAGTCAATTCGCTCGCGCCTCTAGCGGTGAAAATGAGGGGTAATACCAGCTGACCTAATGTAATGTAAAGTTTGGAGCGGGACGTTTCACAAGAGTGACATGCACGGCTCCAATTTATAATTGTAACAAATAGTATTTGAATAAAAACATTCAATCAGGTAAAACACGGGCGTTGCCCGGGTCATTCGTCTAGTCAACATATATAGTCACGACCGTCTTTCCTCAATTCCTCATGTCACGGATGCGCGCGCATCATCATTATGATCATTATAATTATCTAATGATAATAATAATAATAATTATTATTATATTATTATTATTATTATCAACATATATAGTCACGACCGTCTTTCCTCCTCAATCAATTCCTCATGTCACGGATGCGCGCGCATCATCATTATGATCATTATCATTATCTAATGATAATAATAATAATTATTATTATTATATTATTATTATTATTATCAACATATATAGTCACGACCGTCTTTCCTCAATCAATCAATTCCTCATGTCACGGATGCGCGCGAATCATCATTATGATCATTATCATTAACTAATTATAATAATAATTATTATTATTATTATTATATTATTAATATTATTTTTATTAATATATATAGTCACGACCGTCTTTCCTCAATTCCTCATGTCACGGATGCGCGCGCATCATCATTATGATCATTATCTTCTATAGAAGCTTCTATCTTTATAATTATGTATATTTACAAAAAGTCAATTCGCTCGCGCCTCTAGCGGTGAAAATGAGGGGTAATACCAGCTGACCTAATGTACATGTAGTGTTTGGAGCGGGACGTTTCACAAGAGTGACATCCACGGCTCCAATTTATAATTGTAACTATAGTATTGGAATAAAAACATTCAATCGGGTAAAACACGGGCGTTGCACGGGTCATGTAAAGTTTGGAGCGGGACGTTTCACAAGAGTGACATCCACGGCTCCAATTTATAATTGTAACAAATAGTATTTGAATAAAAACATTCAATCGGGTAAAACACGGGCGTTGCCCGGGTCATTCGTTAATATATAGTCACGACCGTCTTTCCTCAATTCCTCATCGCTGTCACGGATGCGCGCGCATCATCATTATGATCATTATCTTCTATAGAAGCTTCTATTTTTATAATTATGTATATTTACAAAGTAACAAATGGTATTGGAATAAGAACATTCAATCGGGTAAAACACGGGCGTTGCCCGGGTCATTCGTCTAGTCAACATATATAGTCACGACCGTCTTTCCTCAATTCCTCATGTCACGGATGCGCGCGCATCATCATTATGATCATTATCATTATCTAATGACAATAATAATAATTATTATTATTATATTATTATTATTATTAATATATATAGTCACGACCGTCTTTTCTCAATTCCTCATGTCACGGATGCGCGCGCCTCATCATTATGACCATTATTTTCTATAGAAGCTTCTATCTTTATAATTATGTATATTTACAAAAAGTCAATTCGCTCGCGCCTCTAGCGGTGAAAATGAGGGGTAATACCAGCTGACCTAATGTACATGTAAAGTTTGGAGCGGAACGTTTCACAAGAGTGACATCCACGGCTCCAATTCATAATTGTAACAAATAGTATTGGAATAAAAACATTCAATCGGGTAAAACACGGGCGTTGCCCGGGTCATTCGTCTAGTCCCTATATATAGTCACGACCGTCTTTCCTCATCGCTGTCCTCAATTCCTCATGTCACGGATGCGCGCGCATCATCATTATGATCATTATCATTATCTAATGATAATAATAATAATTATTATTATTATATTATTATTATTATTATTATCAACATATATAGTCACGACCGTCTTTCCTCCTCAATTCCTCAATTCCTCATGTCACGGATGCGCGCGCATCATCATTATGATCATTATCATTATCTAATGATAATAATAATAATAATTATTATTATATTATTATTATTATTATCAACATATATAGTCACGACCATCTTTCCTCCTCAATCAATTCCTCATGTCACGGATGCGCGCGCATCATCATTATGATCATTATCATTATCTAATGATAATAATAATAATTATTATTATTATATTATTATTATTATTATCAACATATATAGTCACGACCGTCTTTCCTCAATCAATCAATTCCTCAATTCCTCATGTCACGGATGCGCGCGAATCATCATTATGATCATTATCATTAACTAATTATAATAATAATAATAATTATTATTATTATATTATTATTATTTTATTATTATTTATTTATTTATGCTTATGAGGTGGTACAGCAACGTCTTTACAATAAGAAAGGAGACAAAATGAATCAAATCTAGAAAAAAGAAGTGAGGACTTCTCGGTCATTAAAGTCTGAGAGGCAAGGCCTTCAGCCAGTTCAGGGCTTCCGGGGTGACAGAGTGGAGATTGGAGATTCCTCCATTGAATTTGTACAGCGGGCAGTCGTCTAGTATATGGGACATTGATTGTGGGACGTTGCAGGCACAATTTGGATCTTTGGTGTAGCCCCATAACTTCATCAGCTCTGCACACCTTCCCTGTCCTGTCCTAAAGCGGTTTAGAAGCACCCATTCTCGTCGAGGGAGGGAAAAACCTGGGATCTTGACACTTGGGCTTGTGATGAGGTTCTTGTTTGGAATATCGGAGCTGATCCAGGAATTTGTCCATGCTTCTGAGATATTAAAATTTTGGGAGAGAATTTGGTTTCCTCTGGACCATATCGGATTCCTTGATTTTAGTCTATGTTTTGGGGGAGACTGTAGGATTGGGTTAATTTCGAGGTCGGGTGAATCCAAGAGTTTTTGGTACATTTTCTTGGTGGCTTCCTTTCTGCGTAGCTCAGGCGGAGAGATGTGAGCAAGAACTGGAAGCCAGTCGATTCTTGTAGGTTGGCAAACCCCTGTTATAATTCGTAAGGTAGAATTTAGTTGTGTGTCTATTAGCTTCGTGTGGCAGCTCCCCTCCCATACTGGAGCACAATACTCAGCCGTGGAGAAGATCAATGCCAAGGCAGAAGTACGCAGGGTGTTGGCATCACTGCCCCAGGAAGAGCCGGCCAGCTTATGGAGGATATTGTTACGTGATGATAGTTTCCCCTTTAACTTGGTGAGATGAGTTTTGAAGGTGAGAGTGCGGTCAAGATGAATGCCTAGGTATTTGGGATGTTCGCTATGAGTTATCTGAGAGTTATTGATAAATAGTTTGAGTTTTCTTTCAGCTCTGTGATTGTTAAGATGGAAACAGCAATGTACAGATTTTGCAGGATTAAGCCTCAGAGACCAGTTTTCAAAGTAATTATGTAGAGTTTCAAGATCTTTATTCAGTTGAATTTCCAGTTCCTCGAAAGTCTTTGCTTGGGCTAGAATGGCTGTATCATCTGCGTAAATAAATTTCTTTGAAGTTGTTTGGGGAATATCATGGGTGTACCAGTTATAAAGAAGTGGAGACAAGACTGATCCCTGTGGGAGGCCATTATATATAGTATATTCCTTGCTAGATTTAGAGTTAAGGTATACTGTGAATTTCCTGGGTGAGAGAAGAGAAGACAAAAGATTGAGGGTCTGTTTGCATTTTAGCACTTTAGCAAGTTTATAAATCAAGCCATCAATCCACACTGTATCATATGCACTCGAAAGATCCAGGAGCACAACTGCAGATTTCATTCCCAGTTGGAAGCCATTTTCGATGAAGGATGTCAAGGATGCAACCCGATCGCAACAACTCCTGTTGCCTCTGAAACCCGCCTGTTCCACCGGGATTTCTGGGTCCAGAATGGGAGTAAGTCTGGCTAGAATGATTCTTTCCAGAAGCTTGTGGGTTGTACAGAGAAGCGCAATTGGACGAAAATTTGCTGAGCAGGTAGGTTCTTTGCCTGGTTTTAGGACGGCAAGGATTTTTGATTGTCTCCATTCTTTTGGGATATTGCCGGTTTCCATTATTATTGTGAAAAATCGAGCCAGCCATGATTTAGCCCTTTTTCCCAGCTCAATAAGGAATTCCGCTGGTATTTCGTCATTGCCTGCAGCTTTGTATTTTTTGGTTAATTTGATTGCAGTTTCTATTTCCGTTATGTTGACTTGACTTGAGAGGTGGCTTGAGTTATTAGATTTTGAAAATTCTTCTTTAATTCTTGCCTTCATGGCCTTTTTCTTTCTTTTAGGAATTTTTACTTTAGAAACTGTTTGGAGATGTCTTGCTATCTGGTTGGGAGTTATGTTGGTTATGACGGAGTTGGTAGCTTCCGCATTTCCAAGCTTTCTTAGGAGATCCCACCCTTTCCTACTGGAGTGTGTAAGATCCAGGTCTGAAACTGTCTGCATCCATTTCTCTTTTCTTGAAGAATTAAGCTGATTAATTAGCATCTCTGCTGTCTCCTCATTGTCGGAATCTTTGTATCGTCTATAGAGCTCCTCGGTGTCTTTATCCCAACCTGGGATATATTCCTTTCTGTGACCACGGGGGATAAACTTTCTTCCGGCTTTCATGAGGAGACCTACAAATCTAAAATAGTTTGAAGGCAGAGGTTGAATTCTGTTGATGTTTTGATCAATGTAGGCACGGAAATTTTCCCAGTTTGCTTTTTGAAGATTCCATCGAGGGAGGAAGGGCTTCAAGGTCACAGGGATGAAATGTCCTACCTCGAGAATGATTGGGTGGTGCTGGCTTTTGGGAAATTTTTTAAGAATCCTCTTCGTAGTAGGGATTGGCTTGTTATTGTGGTCAGTTGATCCACTTTGCCGTAGTGGGGGGGCCCGAGTCCGACTTCCAAGTCGTTCCGCCAAGAGATCAACACCATAGAGGTCCGTACGTCTCTTGACCTCACGGACAATACAGCAGCTACATTATTATTATTAATATATATAGTCACGACCGTCTTTCCTCAATTCCTCATGTCACGGATGCGCGCGCATCATCATTATGATCATTATCTTCTATAGAAGCTTCTATCTTTATAATTATGTATATTTACAAAAAGTCAATTCGCTCGCGCCTCTAGCGGTGAAAATGAGGGGTAATACCAGCTGACCTAATGTACATGTAGTGTTTGGAGCGGGACGTTTCACAAGAGTGACATCCACGGCTCCAATTTATAATTGTAACAAATAGTATTGGAATAAAAACATTCAATCGGGTAAAACACGGGCGTTGCCCGGGTCATGTAAAGTTTGGAGCGGGACGTTTCACAAGAGTGACATGCACGGCTCCAATTTATAATTGTAACAAATAGTATTTGAATAAAAACATTCAATCGGGTAAAACACGGGCGTTGCCCGGTCATTCGGCTAGTCAACATATACAGTCACGACCGTCTTTCCTCAACAATTCCTCAATTCCTCATGTCACGGATGCGCGCGCATCATCATTATGATCATTATCATTATCTAATGATAATAATAATTATTATTATTATTATTATATTATTATTATTATCAACATATATAGTCACGACCGTCTTTCCTCCTCAATCAATTCCTCAATTCCTCATGTCACGGATGCGCGCGCATCATCATTATGATCATTATCTTCTATAGAAGCTTCTATCTTTATAATTATGTATATTTACAAAAAGTCAATTCGCTCGCGCCTCTAGCGGTGAAAATGAGGGGTAATACCAGCTGACCTAATGTAATGTAACAAATGGTATTGGAATAAGAACATTCAATCGGGTAAAACACGGGCGTTGCCCGGGTCATTCGTCTAGTCAACATATATAGTCACGACCGTCTTTCCTCAATTCCTCATGTCACGGATGCGCGCGCATCATCATTATGATCATTATCATTATCTAATGATAATAATAATAATTATTATTATTATATTATTATTATTATTAATATATATAGTCACGACCGTCTTTTCTCAATTCCTCATGTCACGGATGCGCGCGCCTCATCATTATGACCATTATTTTCTATAGAAGCTTCTATCTTTATAATTATGTATATTTACAAAAAGTCAATTCGCTCGCGCCTCTAGCGGTGAAAATGAGGGGTAATACCAGCTGACCTAATGTACATGTAAAGTTTGGAGCGGGACGTTTCACAAGAGTGACATCCACGGCTCCAATTTATAATTGTAACAAATAGTATTGGAATAAAAACATTCAATCGGGTAAAACACGGGCGTTGCCCGGGTCATTCGTCTAGTCCCTATATATAGTCACGACCGTCTTTCCTCATCGCTGTCCTCAATTCCTCATGTCACGGATGCGCGCGCATCATCATTATGATCATTATCATTATCTAATGATAATAATAATAATTATTATTATTATATTATTTTCATTATTATTATCAACATATATAGTCACGACCGTCTTTCCTCCTCAATTCCTCATGTCACGGATGCGCGCGCATCATCATTATGATCATTATCATTATCTAATGATAATAATAATAATTATTATTATTATATTATTATCATTATTTTATTATCAACATATATAGTCACGACCGTCTTTTCTCCTCAATTCCTCATGTCACGGATGCGCGCGCATCATCATTATGATCATTATCATTATCTAATGATAATAATAATAATTATTATTATTATATTATTATTATTATTAATATATATAGTCACGACCGTCTTTTCTCAATTCCTCATGTCACGGATGCGCGTGCATCATAATTATGATCATTATCTTCTATAGAAGCTTCTATCTTTATAATTATGTATATTTACAAAAAGTCAATTCGCTCGCGCCTCTAGCGGTGAAAATGAGGGGTAATACCAGCTGTCCTAATGTACATGTAAAGTTTGGAGCGGGACGTTTCACAAGAGTGACATCCACGGCTCCAATTTATAATTGTAACAAATAGTATTGGAATAAAAACATTCAATCGGGTAAAACACGGGCGTTGCCCGGGTCATTCGTCTAGTATATATATAGTCACGACCATCTTTCCTCATTCCTCATCGGCCGCCTTTGTCACGGATGCGCGCGCACAGGGAGGTCACGTGCTCGCCGGCAGCCAACGGGCGCGCGCCGCCGGCATTACGTCATAGATTATAAACACAAGGTAATAGGTATTGTGATAAGGCACAATTTGGATTATCTACTTATATAATTGCCTTATTCTGTCTCTGTGAAGTTCACTGTGTGAAGTTCACGGATAGATTTTGGTCAGAATGGATAAAATAAAAAAAGTGTCAAGGGATGGGAATCGAACCCACGACCTCCCGCTTACCGGGCAGATGCCATTACCACTAGGCTACCCTGGACATATTTTTCCATTCACATTTTTATTTTTATATTTTCAAGACACACACAGTTTGGGGCGGGACGTTTCACAAAAGAGACATCCACGGCGCCAATTTATAATTGTAACGAATAGTATTTTAATTAAAACATTTTTAAAATATATACGCACTCGGGTAAAACCCGGGCGTTGCCCGGGCCATTCGTCTAGTACAGTATATAAAAGTCAATGTCTGTTTCGCGATAAACTCAAAAACTACTGAACCAATTGGTATCAAATTTAGCATGTCGCTTTTTATAAACCCGAGAAAAATTTTCGGCTACATTTTTATTAGTATTTTTGGCTATTTATTTTTTCATTTGAATAGCTTTTTTTAAAACACTAGGCCAATTAAGCGACCAATGAGCGTTCTGCATTTTTTCTTTTTTAATTGCTTGCGCACTTTTTTAGAAATATCTACTTATGTATATCAATTGAAAAAGCCCTGTAAGATTTATATATGAATAAAACAAAGCATCAAGGGCTGCGTTTCTTTATTAAAACATATATATTCGAGCTTTCGGGCACATACGCCCTTCTACAGGAATTAATAAACAATAATCCAACTAGTTTTAATTATTTCAAACTAGTTGGATTATTGTTTATTAATTCCTGTAGAAGGGCGTATGTGCCCGAAAGCTCGAATATATATGTTTTAATAAAGAAACGCAGCCCTTGATGCTTTGTTTTATTCATATACTTATGTATATGTGTGAAGTTCACGGATAGATTTTGGTCAGAATGGATAAAATAAAAACCACTAGGCTACCCTGGACATATTTTTCCGTTCATAAAGTTAATATAAATACATAACAATAATGTTTCGATTTTATTGAAAAAAAAACGATATGGTGCCTTTAAAAAATGATCTTTATTACTATGCAGTTTTCTATTTAGTCAATATACCTAAGTTCATGTTGCAAATGTAATTATCTCTATCGATTTAGTAGGTGAAATGCAAAAAAAAAATCGACATGAAATCTTTATGAAAATTCACATTTTTATTTTTATATTTTCAAGACACACACAGTTTGGGGCGGGACGTTTCACAAGAGAGACATCCACGGCGCCAATTTATAATTGTAACGAATAGTATTTCAATTAAAACATTTTAAAAACACACAGTTTGGAACGGGACGTTTCACAAGAGTGACATCCATATGGCGCCAATTTATAATTGTAACGAATAGTATTTGAATTAAAACGTTTTTAAAATATATACGCACTCGGGTAAAACCCGGGCGTTGCCCGGGCCATTCGTCTAGTCTTTTTATAAGAGTGTTACTTTTTTTAACAAAAGTATTGAGTATTGAGGGAGAAATTTATATTACTAAGTTACGGTAAGTGCATACAATGCAATTTTAAAAACTTTACAAAATAAGCGTTACTGTATGTAAATATTGGCTTTCTATTTTCTATTAATTTTTGTTCTGGCCTTGGTTTTTTTAAATCTTTTTTTTTTAATAGTTTAAAATGAAGTCGCTGTCATTAGCAAACACATATGTTTGCCTAATTTCCATGTTCTCTTTTATTTTTTCAAGAAAAATATTTACATGCCAGTACTTTGGATTATTTTTTTATAAACATATTTTTTCTTATTCTTACTGAGATGGGCATCGCAGTCACGATCCATCGCAGTCACTCTCTCAACTCAGGCAGTTTTAAGGGTTAATGCGCTGGGGCGGGTACCTCGGGAGTTGGGTGAAAAAGCTTCCATCTATTTAAACTATATTGATTTAAAAAAAAAACTAAAAGGATTGCAAAAAAATAATTAAATCAAATACCTAAACACTAATATAATACAATTTTTGCTGTGGTTTATGTGTTACTTCTGTATTGCTATTCCATGGCACTTCTACTATTTAATATTGATGTACTTTCAGTATGAAGGAAATTGCCCTCGGGGGAATTCTCGGGCGAAGCCGGGTCATTCCTCTAGTATTTATATATATTCAATCAGTTTACCATGATTATACGCACATTTTGCAGAACCATACTTTAAAACATTTAAATTATACTTGATCAAAAACCTTTTGAGATATAATTTAACCTGTATAGATAGTCACTCATGTGTTGTTGTCTTTATTAAATTATTAAGGAAGAACGACACAAATTTAAACTCTTCAAACTAACATGATAATTATTATATTAAAAAATGTCTTCCTATTTATTCCATGTAGTAATATTAAAAGAAACACATTAAAATAAAGGCAACAAAGAATTTTTTATAATAAACATGATTTTATTTATGTGTTTACCACACATATGTGTAAAAATAAAATCAATAGAATGCTTCAATTTATATTTTAAAAATCACAGATGTTTATTAAGTTCGAACTTAGACTATTAGCACAATAAAAAAAAATATGTAATAAGTAATCAAAGAAATGGCCATAAAGAGTTCTAGCTTATGTAAAATATCCATAAAATCCTGTCTAACAAACAAATAAATAGAAAGTGAACCTCACTTCTTAGAATCAATGTTACTTATAATTTCTTGGAAGATTGCCCTTATTAGAGCCCATCCATTACTAGGAACTTCTTGTGTCCATGGTCCAAACTTAATTCTCCCTCACTCTGTTTCCCAAAATAAATTGCCCGTCAATTTGACTGGTCAAAAATAAAAAAATATTTTCAATGATTAATATCTCTGCATATTTCTCTGTGATAACTCTAAAAAAATCTCTGTTAAATACACAAATAAAATATTCTATTTTTTATTTATATGAATACTTTTTTAAATCACACTCAAGAGGTAGATTATTCATGTTTGACTCTGTTTTATAAATTTCAGACATTCATTATGAACTTAAAAAGAAAAATGTAATATTATCCTATTATAATTATACAAGTATTAATTTATTTCTCCCTCTAACTCTTTCATTATAATTTCTTTTGAAACTAACTGTTATTTCGAATAGTATGGCCAATGATTATAAATTACTAAAGAATAGCATGCAAAATGTAATAATGGAATGAGAGGCAGTTGCAGCTTCTGTAGATCCTATCCCATGGGGCTCCAGGGATATGTACAGTCTGGGAATTTCTTCCTTAAGGGCCCCGAGACTCTATTCTGTCAGATAATCCCGAGTCTACAATTTCTGTTGGAATCCGAGTACTCAACTCTATGTTAGTACCCAATTTATGTAGAGTAATGCTTTTTTTTATACTCTACACTTTCTTAATTAAATATCCGCTATGGTGAGTAAAAAAGTTTATATTTTATTACTATAATTGAAAAAGAAGATATTTAGCAACCATTTTCACTTTATTATTATAAAAGTGAACATCCGCCATGGTTTTGTAGGATATTCAAGATGCAGAAGTACTTGCTGAGTATTAAAATATACAAGTATCAGAGTCATCAATCAATTCTGTCATCGTTTGCTTTTGTGAATGGAATAAATACCCAAATAAGCATCGGTGGTTCAGTGGTAGAATGCTCGCCTGCCACTCGGGCGGCCCGGGTTCGATTCCTGGCCGATGCATTTTTTTTTTATTTTACAATTTTTAAAACTCATTTATATTATTATTATTATTAACATGGGATGGAATAGTAACCAAATATAACAAACAATACAGGAAGGAAATAAACATAAGAAAAAGGGACTTTGCATATATTCAATCCCTGGTGCTAAAAAAGACGATGGAAATTATCTCAACAGAAAAGAAGAATGAACCTCACGATAAGTTACAGAGAAATAAAGAAATGGAAGCCATGGATAGATTGTTGGAACGATGTAGGGAGCTGGCATGTGATGACGAGGAAGGTGGAACACCGGACTTGGAGCACAGGGATACGAAGACCATAGAAGAGATCCAGGAGAACGACCTAGAGCAGATGACTGGAGACCTGACAGACAAGAATGGATCGAGGACAGAGGACCATCTTATCGAGGAGCCACTAGGAGAGGCCATAGAAAGACTGCTGGAGAGCTGCAGGACATCAGGGGACCTTATCTGCGAGGGCCACAGCACTGACCAGGAGTCAAGATAGCAAATGTAAATATCTTTGTTTACTTATACTGTTGTCATTTATTGAAGTTGTAAATAAAAATATGTAAATAGACTGACCATTCGCTACACTTTCTAGAGAAAAACTTGTAACCTTTTTGAAAAATAAATTATTATTATTATTAAAATATACAAGTATCAGAGTCATCAATTCTGTCATCGTTTGCTTTTGTGAATGTATGTAAATAATGGATTTCATATTTTTTATTAATTTTTGTTCTAGCCTTTATTTGTTTAAATATCTTTTTTAAAATCGTTTAAAATGCAGTCGCAATCATTAGCGAACACATATGTTTGCCTAATATTTCCATATGCTCTTTTATTTTTTTACAGAAAAATATATACATGCCAGTATTTTGGATTAAATTTTTTTATAAACCTTTTTTTATTATTCTTACTGAGAAGACGGGCATCGCAGTCAGGATTCTTTACAGTCAGTCACTCAACTCAGGCAATTTCAAAGGTTAATGGGGGTTTGGTGGAAAAGCTGCCGTCTATTTAAACTATATTAATTTTGAAACAACTAAATGGATTGCAAAAAAAATAATTAAATCAAATACCTAAACACTAATATAATACAATTTTTGCCATTACACACTTTTTTTCCTGTAGTTTATGTGTTTCTTCTGTATTGCTATTCTATGGCACTTCTACTATTTATTATTGATGTACTTTCAATATGAAGGATACTTCACTCGGGGGATTTCTCGGGCGAAGCCGGGTCATTCTTCTAGTTTGTTATCACAGCGAGAGTCATTTTGGAAACCGCAGACGTTCACTTAAGAGAGAGCGATAATATCATCACACGGAAGAACAAAATGATACCAATGTGTGCAGACAATGACAAATATTACTTTATATAGGAGCATGAACAACTGGACAATAATGTTCCACCAGAAATAAACACTGAAAAGGCCACCAACAGATGTATTGATCAACTATCTGACAGGATCAGATGAATCAATCAGACCACAAAGAACACGAACATTATCTAAACCATTCGATGACTACGTTCTGTTAACAAGAATATCAGAATTACGAAGGACTATGATGAGGTTTTCTCATGCGCATGCTTAAGGAAATACAAAACATGAACATTCATTAAGTATGAGAACTGGTACCTCGACCTTAAAAACATTGCAGTTGTCAAGAGTAAATCGGTATTCCAATTTTCTGTGTAGACCATAAAAACAAAGTTTATAAAGTTAGTCTTGTTGCGATGAGATACAACCAAATTCTTGAAAATATTACAACGAAAATTTCACCCCTATTATTTAAATAGCTACCCTCAGGACGCTTTTGTTTTTGGAAGCAATAAAGGAATCAGTTATTTAAAAATGTATATTAAAGCAGCATATCTAAATGTTTCATTATTATATCTAGTACACGTGGTACAAGCCATGATAATCATGATGGGTAGAAGTTGGCGACTGCTTTTACTGTAAGTGTTGCACTTACAAATGTGCCAGAGCCCCGTTTGGTGACTTGCACTCGCTGGTGGGATTGGACATTTTCAAGAATCGGGGTCATTGGAACATTTTTTTGTAATTAGAAAAAGTGCCCAATGAGGGATACAATCCAGAGTCGTAGCGGTCGAAAACCAACGGTTTAGACCATCCTTCCACCGACCTCCTATATCTAAATACAAATATTGAGAACAAAATATTCATAGAGAAACATCTCTCTTCTATGTAAACCATCGCAGGACCTAGAGGCTGAATTCTTCACGAAGGACCTATACCGAGACCAAATGGAGAAACACATGAAGAACCTCAGGGTCTTGAGAAAAAAGACAAAGTGAGGAGGGAACTTGTTAAAAACTTTGACTTTTAGTTTTTAATTTCTTGTCGTAGGAAAAGGACATTCCTTAAAGGTGAATTTTTAGTTGATATTCATTTTCCAATTTTTATCTTTCTTAAGGAAATCTACACATTGGTGTGTAAAACTGATCCAATATCACTAGAATTACACAATAAGACACTTAGCATCAATTTCAACTAAACTTTTTCTATAGTAAATCTATATAAGTGGGTAAAATTGATCAAATATCACTAAGATTAAATAAAAAGTCACTTGGCATACAAACATTTTAAATTCTTCTCGATTAACCCTACGAAATGGTGTGTAAAACTTTTCAAATATATCGCGATAATCACACATTTAGAAACTTAGCAACCATTGTCAACTTGCTTTTCTAAATGAAATCTACACAATAGTGTAGATTATTTTTAAAAGAATATTACGCCTCTAAAATAGTTTTGTAATTTGATAACAGATGGCGCGCTAGTGCATCGTAACACAATAGTGTGTAAAATTATTAGAATATCACTTAACTTACACAAGAAATCACTTATCAACGATTGCCACTTTTATTTTATTTTTTTAATTAAATTTACACATTAGTTTGTAAAACTGATCAAATATAACTACAGGTCTATAAGAAATATTTAATAATCATTGTCAAACTTATTATTCTTGTAGAAAAACTACACAATGGTATTTTAAAATGATCAAAAACATCGTTAAATTTACAAAAGAAATTATAAAAACCATTGATAACTCTTATTTTATATATGAAAACTAGTCAATGGTGTGTGATAAACTAATCAAATATTACTAAATTACAAAAAAAATACACAATATGAAATTTGCCAATAATTGTCATTTTTATTTTTTCAATGAAATCTAATTAATGGCGTCTAAAACGATCAGAAGAATATCACTAAAATTAAACAAGTAGTAAAATTAGACAATTCGACACTTAGCAACCATTGTTAACTTTATTTTCCTAATTAAATCTAAATAATGGCGTGAAATGATCAAATATTGTTGGAGAATGCAGAAGACAAACTATAACATAATCTTATATTAACGAATAGATTCAAGAAGGATAAGTTTCTTTATTTGAAAAATCAATTCGAGCTTTCGGGCGCAAGCTGCCCTTCTACAGGAATAATAGATACAATTTTAAGTAGTCATGTATGTACAGATATAAATATATATTTTAAAATGGTTTCTCGCTTTGTTCTTGTAGAGCGTGAGTGGATCTCATACCCACGTGATTTAGTTTAACTCAAAGAAAAGCCCAGATAAAGAGAGGCGTGTTGCCCCTAGAAATACTAGCCGATTAATAATTTATATCCAGTATATGCCCAATATCTATTTATACATATATATATAAGCTATTTTTTGCATATCTAGGATTATTTATAAAGTTTTATATTTTATTATTTAAGAAAAATTATTGCTATGTAAATTAGTCAATTGGTTATTATTATTATATGCTAATTGTTAAGTGGTGTGATAAAGAGAAAACGGATAATTCTATTTTAGTTTTTGGACCAGCCTATCATATGTCTCCGGGATATCTATGTGTCTATTTATACTATTATATTTTGATGAAATCAGTGCTTCCAGTATTAATCTTTTGTATTTACTATTTATGTTTGTATAATGATATATTTGCCTTATTCTGTCTGTCTGTCTGTCTGAAGCTCACGGATAGAATGCGCGCCCATTGGCCGCCAGAAAACACGTGACCTCCCTGCCCGCCCCCCTCTAGACAACCCTGTTATCAGCTGTGTGATACATCCACCTGTCTATACAGACCACCCTGTCTATAGCGACCACTCCAGACAACCCTGTTATCAGCTGTGTGATACATCCACCTGTCTAAACAGACCACCCTGTCTATAGCGACCACTCGAAACAACTCTGTTATCAGCTGTGTGATACATCCACCTGTCTATACAGACCACCCTGTCTATAGCGACCACCCTAGACAACCCTGTTATCATCAGTGTGATACATCCACCTGTCTATACAGACCACCCTGCCTATAGCGACCACTCAAGACAACCCTGTTATCAGCTGTGTGATACATCCACCTGTCTAAACAGACCACCCTGTCTATAGCGACCACTCTAGACGACCCTGTTATCAGCTGTGTGATACATCCACCTGTCTATACAGACCACCCTGTCTATAGCGACCACCCTAGACAACCCTGTTATCAGCTGTGTGATACATCCACCTGTCTATACAGACCACCCTGTCTATAGCGACCACCCTAGACAACCCTGTTATCAGCTGTGTGATACATCCACCTGTCTATACAGACCACCCTGTCTATAGCGACCACTCTAGACGACCCTGTTATCATCTGTGTGATACATCCACCTGTCTATACAGACCACCCTGTCTATAGCGACCACCCTAGACAACCCTGTTATCAGCTGTGTGATACATCCACCTGTCTATACAGACCACCCTGTCTATAGCGACCACCCTAGACAGCCCTGTTATCAGCTGTGTGATACATCCACCTGTCTATACAGACCACCCTGTCTATAGCGACCACCCTAGACAACCCTGTTATCAGCTGTGTGATACATCCACCTGTCTAAACAGACCACCCTGTCTATAGCGACCACCCTAGACAACCCTGTTATCAGCTGTGTGATACATCCACCTGTCTATACAGACCACCCTGTCTATAGCGACCACTCTAGACAACCCTGTTATCAGCTGTGTGATACATCCACCTGTCTATACAGACCACCCTGTCTATAGCGACCACCCTAGACAACCCTGTTATCAGCTGTGTGATGCATCCACCTGTCTATACAGACCACCCTGTCTATAGCGACCACCCTAGACAACCCTGTTATCAGCTGTGTGATGCATACACCTGTCTATACAGAGACCACCCTGTCTATAGCGACCACCCTGGACAACCCTGTTATCAGCTGTGTGATACATCCACCTGTCTATACAGACCACCCTGTCTATAGCGACCACCCTGGACAACCCTGTTATCAGCTGTGTGATACATCCACCTGTCTATACAGACCACCCTGTCTATAGCGACCACTCTAGACAACCCTGTTATCAGCTGTGTGATACATCCACCTGTCTATACAGACCACCCTGTCTATAGCGACCACCCTAGACAACCCTGTTATCAGCTGTGTGATACATCCACCTGTCTAAACAGACCACCCTGTATATAGCGGCCATTCTAGATAACCCTGTTATCAGCTGTGTGATACATACACCTGTCTATAGCGGCCACTCTAGACAACCCTGTTATCAGCTGTGTGATACATCCACCTGTCTATACAGACCACCCTGTCTATAGCGGTCACTTTAGGCAACCCTGTTATCAGCTGTGTGATACATCCACCTGTCTATACAGACCACCCTGTCTATAGCGGTCACATTCGGCAACCCTGTTATCATCAGTGTGATACATCCACCTGTCTAAACAGACCACCCTGTCTATAGCGACCACCCTAGACAACCCTGTTATCAGCTGTGTGATACATCCACCTGTCTATACAGACCACCCTGTCTATGGCGACCACCCTAGACAACCCTGTTATCATCAGTATGATACATCCACCTGTCTATACAGACCACCCTGTCTATAGCGACCACCCTAGACAACCCTGTTATCAGCTGTGTGATACATCCACCTGTCTAAACAGAACACCCTGTCTATAGCGACCACTCGAAACAACCCTGTTATCAGCTGTGTGATACATCCACCTGTCTATACAGACCACCCTGTCTATAGCGACCACCCTAGACAACCCTGTTATCATCAGTGTGATACATCCACCTGTCTATACAGACCACCCTGCCTATAGCGACCACTCTAGACAACCCTGTTATCAGCTGTGTGATACATCCACCTGTCTAAACAGACCACCCTGTCTATAGCGACCACTCTAGACGACCCTGTTATCAGCTGTGTGATACATCCACCTGTCTATACAGACCACCCTGTCTATAGCGACCACCCTAGACAACCCTGTTATCAGCTGTGTGATACATCCACCTGTCTATACAGACCACCCTGTCTATAGCGACCACCCTAGACAACCCTGTTATCAGCTGTGTGATACATCCACCTGTCTATACAGACCACCCTGTCTATAGCGACCACCCTAGACAACCCTGTTATCAGCTGTGTGATACATCCACCTGTCTATACAGACCACCCTGTCTATAGCGACCACTCTAGACGACCCTGTTATCATCTGTGTGATACATCCACCTGTCTATACAGACCACCCTGTCTATAGCGACCACCCTAGACAACCCTGTTATCAGCTGTGTGATACATCCACCTGTCTATACAGACCACCCTGTCTATAGCGACCACCCTAGACAGCCCTGTTATCAGCTGTGTGATACATCCACCTGTCTATACAGACCACCCTGTCTATAGCGACCACCCTAGACAACCCTGTTATCAGCTGTGTGATACATCCACCTGTCTAAACAGACCACCCTGTCTATAGCGACCACCCTAGACAACCCTGTTATCAGCTGTGTGATACATCCACCTGTCTATACAGACCACCCTGTCTATAGCGACCACTCTAGACAACCCTGTTATCAGCTGTGTGATACATCCACCTGTCTATACAGACCACCCTGTCTATAGCGACCACCCTAGACAACCCTGTTATCAGCTGTGTGATGCATCCACCTGTCTATACAGACCACCCTGTCTATAGCGACCACCCTAGACAACCCTGTTATCAGCTGTGTGATGCATACACCTGTCTATACAGAGACCACCCTGTCTATAGCGACCACCCTGGACAACCCTGTTATCAGCTGTGTGATACATCCACCTGTCTATACAGACCACCCTGTCTATAGCGACCACCCTGGACAACCCTGTTATCAGCTGTGTGATACATCCACCTGTCTATACAGACCACCCTGTCTATAGCGACCACTCTAGACAACCCTGTTATCAGCTGTGTGATACATCCACCTGTCTATACAGACCACCCTGTCTATAGCGACCACCCTAGACAACCCTGTTATCAGCTGTGTGATACATCCACCTGTCTAAACAGACCACCCTGTATATAGCGGCCATTCTAGATAACCCTGTTATCAGCTGTGTGATACATACACCTGTCTATAGCGGCCACTCTAGACAACCCTGTTATCAGCTGTGTGATACATCCACCTGTCTATACAGACCACCCTGTCTATAGCGGTCACTTTAGGCAACCCTGTTATCAGCTGTGTGATACATCCACCTGTCTATACAGACCACCCTGTCTATAGCGGTCACATTCGGCAACCCTGTTATCATCAGTGTGATACATCCACCTGTCTAAACAGACCACCCTGTCTATAGCGACCACCCTAGACAACCCTGTTATCAGCTGTGTGATACATCCACCTGTCTATACAGACCACCCTGTCTATGGCGACCACCCTAGACAACCCTGTTATCATCAGTGTGATACATCCACCTGTCTATACAGACCACCCTGTCTATAGCGACCACCCTAGACAACCCTGTTATCAGCTGTGTGATACATCCACCTGTCTATACAGACCACCCTGTCTATAGCGACCACCCTAGACAACCCTGTTATCAGCTGTGTGATACATCCACCTGTCTATACAGACCACCCTGTCTATAGCGACCACCCTAGACAACCCTGTTATCAGCTGTGTGATACATCCACCTGTCTATACAGACCACCCTGTCTATAGCGACCACCCTAGACAACCCTGTTATCAGCTGTGTGATACATCCACCTGTCTATACAGACCACCCTGTCTATAGCGACCACTCTAGACGACCCTGTTATCATCTGTGTGATACATCCACCTGTCTAAACAGACCACCCTGTCTATAGCGACCACCCTAGACAACCCTGTTATCAGCTGTGTGATACATCCACCTGTCTATACAGACCACCCTGTCTATGGCGACCACCCTAGACAACCCTGTTATCATCAGTGTGATACATCCACCTGTCTATACAGACCACCCTGTCTATGGCGACCACCCTAGACAACCCTGTTATCATCAGTGTGATACATCCACCTGTCTAAACAGACCACCCTGTCTATAGCGACCACTCTAGACAACCCTGTTATCAGCTGTGTGATACATCCACCTGTCTATACAGACCACCCTGTCTATAGCGACCACCCTAGACAACCCTGTTATCAGCTGTGTGATACATCCACCTGTCTATACAGACCACCCTGTCTATAGCGACCACCCTAGACAACCCTGTTATCAGCTGTGTGTTGCATACACCTGTCTATACAGACCACCCTGTCTATAGCGACCACCCTGGACAACCCTGTTATCAGCTGTGTGATACATCCACCTGTCTATACAGACCACACTGTCTATAGCGACCACCCTAGACAACCCTGTTATCAGCTGTGTGATGCATACACCTGTCTATACAGACCACCCTGTCTACAGCGGTCACCCTAGACAACCCTGTTATCAGCTGTGTGATACATCCACCTGTCTATACAGACCACCCTGTCAATAGCGACCACCCAAGACAACGTTTTTAAAATATATTCGCACTCGGGTACACCCCGGGCGTTGCCCGGGCCATTCGTCTAGTTCATTATAAAGGACTGCGGCGTATGATTATAAAACAACACTTAAAGTTTCACCGCATAAGTTTCTTTTCTGTGAAAAATCAATATTTATTTCAAAGAGAAATATTTACTATTTCTAACTTTTTTAGATGAAGTATGAAAGGGTGAAAATATGAAGAGTAATGGCGAACGGAAAAATAAAAGTGTCCAGGGGCGGGAAGGTTGTGGGTTCCCGCCCCTGGACACTTTTATTTTTCCGTTCGCCATTACTCTTCATATTTTCACCCCTCCATACTTCATCCAAAAAAGTTAGAAATAGTAAATATTTCTCTTTGAAATCAATATTGATTTTTCACAGAAAAGAAACTTATCCGGTGAAACTTTAAGTGTTGTTTTATAACATAATTATTTGTAAATAGCTGGTGGTCAAAATAAATTTAAATAGAATGAAAGGATGTCTGCTGTAGGGGGGGGGGCAATTTTAATAATAACAACAAGAAAAAAAGAGTTCACCTGTATGTGAGAGTGTTAGGGCAGGGGAGGCATGAGTCCCTAGTCAACCGAGGCCCAATTCTGACAGCCAACTGACTCCTGTTGCATGCAGCCTGGACTACAAACCAAGGCAATCCTACTCCAGGTCAAGAACTTCATGAACATTTTAAAGAAAATGGCATGCTACAGGAGCTAACCACTGACCAAGAAGTTTGTGTGAGGAGCTACAACAAGCCTGGTGTGAGAGCTGGAAAGTATGGCCAAGTATATAAAGAAAGGGCTTCCTACAGACTATTCATCTCATGTGGCCTGCTACACCACGACCCCAAGATCCTCACAGTGATGGAGGCAGACCTGTGTGAGGTGATTAAGGACTTGTGAGGCTCGACAGCATGGAGAAGATGACCAGGCACTAGACAAGCCAGAACATCATCACAATAACCTCCATCAACAACCTCAACCATCAACCGAGATGAAAATCAAGAACTCCACCAAATAACCTCCAAGACATCAGGCATGAAATTGTCTTTTGCTCTTTCTGTTATATTAATATATATTTTTTTTTAATGATTTATTTTTCAAATAAAATAAACACAATAAATGCATAGATGTATTTTAAATTTTGAATATTTGAAAAAATAAAATATATTTTAAACACAGTCCATAGGGGGCGTAGCATGTTTAGTTCCGTAGATAGCGCGAAAATTATTTTTTTTTTAAAAGACAGTTATGGACAATTACGATCTAGCAGGAAAGGAGGATACCCGAAATTCAATACCGCCTAACACTGCTCGGCGGCTTGGCCCCGACAGTAAGTTATTTTTTATTTCTTTAAGTTTATTTAGGCCCAGCAGAAATAGTCCTCAAATTTTTTTTATTAATATTATTTTTTTATTTTATGGGAATATATTCTTTATGTATTTTGAATATAATATAATCAATTTTATTCTCCTTTCCTCCCATCAACTTAAATTTTGTGGTATGACGAATAATTATTAAATAGCAATTATTAACCTATTTAATGTTCAACATTAACGCCGTAATATTATCTACTATGTAGGTATTGTGACAAGTTTCTGATGTTGGCTTCATGCCATTAAGATTGAAAAAAGGAAAGTCAGGCTAAAGATATCAAATAAAAAAAGTTTAAAAAATTCCCTTCGATATCAGTAAAATTATATCAGAAATCCCTTATCAACCAATGTCAACTTCAAATTTCCTAATAAAATATACAGTATTGTGAAATATTGATCAAATATCGTTATAATTACACTATAGATACATAGCAACCATTGTCAACTTTACTTTTTTCAATCAAATATAGGCATAGCATGAAAATCTCATCAAATATCTTTAAAATTACAAAAAATGTCACTTAGAAAAAAATGTAAATTTTAATCTTTTCCAATGAAATTTGCACACTGGTGTGTTAAATTTATAAAAGATCACAGAAATTATACAAGAAGTTACTTGGTAACTTTTGTGGTAAGCAGATAAAAGAGGAGAAAATGTATTTAAAGTAAGTATTTATTAGGTAAAAGATAAGACGTTATACAAAACAAAACAACTACATGGGTAAGATTAGGGTGGCTGTTTTTGTCTGTGGCTCCTCCAGGCGGTGGCGCCAGAACTAAAATGACGTCACGTGTCGTCTTGCTTTCACTCTTCAACACTTCCACTTGAAAGCAAGGCAGACATTCCAATGTCTTTAAAAAGTCTTTTAAAGCGTGTTGCTGGTAGAGCCTTTGTGAGAAGATCAGCCAATTGTTCTTCTGTTGGACAGTTGAATATCTTGATGATTTTCATTTTGTGCTGTTCACGTATAAAGTGAAACTTGACATAAACATGTTTAGTGCGCTTGTGAAATTCTGGGTTCAAGATCAGTCTAATAGCACTCTGGTTGTCAATCATCAAAGGAACAGGATTATCATTGGGTGTCAGTTCCTTGATCAGTAGTTTAAGCCATACAGCTTCCCTTGAATCCATGCTTGCTGCAATGTATTCGGCTTCTGTGGTAGATAAAGCCACAACTGATTGTCTTTGGCTAGTCCAAGTGACTGGTCCTCCTGCAAGTAGGAAGATGTATCCTGAAGTGCTCCGTCGTGTATCAATGTCACCAGCAAAGTCAGCATCAGAGTATCCAATTAATTTAATCACATTTTTTCTTTTGTATAGGATGCCTGAGTCCAAAGTTCCTTTCAAATATTTGAAGATCCTTTTCAGAGCATTCCAATGTGTGAGAACAGGAGCTGCCATGAATCTACTTAGCTTGTTAACGGCGAAAGCTATGTCAGGTCTTGTACAGACGGCAAGAAACATCAAACATCCAATAGCTTCAGCATATGGAACGTTATGCATGTCATGAGTATCATTGATGTTCTCTCTTGTCAATTTCATGTTGGGGTCAACAGGAGTCCCTGAAGAATTGCATTAAGTCATGTTGAATTTATCAAGTATTCTTTTTATATAACTGGTTTGACTTAGAAATATGAGGCCTTTTTCTTTGTCTTTATCTATCTCTAAGCCTACAAACTGGTTTTGCGTGGAGATGGTGACTTCAAAATGTGAGGACAGATATTGGGCTAATTCCTTCAACAGGTTGTTAGAAGTACTCATCATTATACCATCATCTACATAAAGAGCTAAGAATATTTTCGCATCAGTCTTAGTTTGGTAGAACACACATGGATCAGCTTGTGATTGGGTTAACTGAAATTGTTTTAAGAAATATGTGAATTTCTCATTCCAGATTCTGGGTGATTGTTTTAGTCCATATAAACTTTTCTTTAGTTTACAAACCAAGTTTTTATTTTCAACTTCTATTCCTTCTGGAATTTGCATATAGATATCTTCGTCAAGATCACCATTAAGAAAAGCAGTCTTTATGTCGAATTGCATAATTTCCATGTCCATGACAGTAGCTAAGGCTAACAAGACTCTGACTGAGTCATATCTTACAACTGGGGCAATAGTCTCTTTATAGTCTATACCTCTTCTTTGGCTGAAGCCTTTGGCCACCAGTCTTGCTCGATAACGATCAATTTCACCATAGCCTTTTCTTTTTATGCGGAAAATCCATTTACATCCTATAGCTTTTGCATTATCAGGAAGGTCCATCAATTCCCATGTTTTATTTTTAATAAGAGCCTGTTTCTCTTCATTCATAGCAATTTCCCAATTTATTTTATCTTTACTAGACATTGCTTCCTCATAAGTAACTGGCTCTAGGCTTTCAGCTATCCATGCACTAGCAACATCACACTGTGATGTCTTTCTAGGTCTAAGATTGTATGAGTGAGTTGGCCCACACGTTCCCTCCTGAGTAGAATCCTCATCTTGATGTTGCGAGGATCCCTCACACTCAATTGATATAGGTGCAATTTTCATCTGAGTGTCGCATGTGTCAACAGGATTGGGTTCTCTTACAGTTACATTTCTACAAACTACAATCTGTCCGGATTTAGGATCATAAAGTCTATAATTCTTAGAAGTATGTTCATATGCAACGAATATCATTTTTTTGTTTAGTTTTACTATCCCACTTTGACCTAAATTGTTTAGGTATATTAGCATAGGCTTCAGAACCAAAGATTTTGAAATGTTTGAAAGTTGACTTTCTGCCACTCCAAAGTTCAAGAGGAGTTTTCTCGTTATTTGAAAGTGTTCTATTAAGAACATAGACAGCTGTGTTAACAGCTTCTGCCCACAGATTCTTTTCTAGCCCTGAGTCATGTAGCATTGATCGACTAAGTCCTAAAATAGTCCTTAAATCTCTTTCAACAAAGCCATTCTGTTGGGGCGTATAAGGAGCAGATCTTTCATGAATTATGCCATTCTTTCTTAAATAATCTAAAAACGATTGATTGACATATTCAGTTCCATTATCAGTTCTGAAAATTTTAACTGATCTGCCAAACTGATTTTTAATTAGGGCATCAAATTCTTTGAATTTAGTGAACACATCACTTTTATGCCTTATAAAGTAAACAACTCTGTATGCACTTTGATCATCTTTAAAAAGAAGAAAGTAATTTGAACCTCCTAATGACTGAGATTCCATTGGGCCACAAAGGTCAGAATGAATTAATTCACCTACCTCATACTGTTGTTTATTCTCGATGGAGCGGAATGATTGGCATTGTTGTTTTCCGTACTTACAGGCCTCGCAAAAGAAATCCTTTTCTTCTCTCAGCTTAAGATCACTAAACTGTCCATTTTTGGCCATCATCCTGATTGTGTCCACATTGATGTGTCCTAATCGACGATGCCACCATGTGAGAGAGTACGCATTTGCAGTATTGGCTTCAGCTTCATGTGTTACCTTGAAGAGCATTGTGTACAAGTTATTTGATCCTTTAGTTCCACAGGCAACTTTCTTGTCATTCATGAAGATATTACAGATTTCCTTTTCTGTTATTATTTTATTTCCCAAATTTGTTGCTGCTCCGGCAGAGAAGAGATTTTTATGAATTTCTGGCACATATAACACATTCTTTAATATTCCTTTTGTCCATTCACCGTCAACATAACATGAGATCAAAATGGTTCCCTTTCCAGAAGCATTGATGACATGGTTATCTCCTAGCTTGACTTGGTATTCTTCATCAAGTTCATTGAATTCTGAAAACCAGTCTATTCGATTTGTCATGTGCTCGGATGCACCACTGTCGAGGTACCACACATCTTTGATTGAAGACAAAACCTCATTTTCACAAATGAATGCACTCCTTCCACTGTCTTCATGTTTTCTTGATCTATTCATGTCTCTGTTTTCTGGTTGAAGAGAGTTCTTATTTTTCTGCTTTTGGTCTCTCAGTCTATTTCTACATTCTGCCCAAAAATGACCAGGTCTTTTGCAATAGTTGCATGTTTTGTTTTTCTTCCAATTGTAGTTAGCTGTTGCCTTAAAAGCTGTTGCATCATCTTGTTGATCTTTCTGATCCAACCTTATTTCTTCTTGAAGAAGTCTTGCAATCAAATTTTCTTTTGTTTGCTCTGTTTGTGTGACAGAATCCCAAGCAGTTAAAAAATGAGCATATTTAGATGGCAAAGATCCAAGTACTTTTGCCATGAAAGCAGCTTCACTCACTTTTTCTCCTAATTCACAGAGCTGTTTAATCAACCCTTCAATTTTGGATATGTGCTTTGACATAACATCCTTTTCATTCATTTTATAGCTATAAAATTGTTGTTGAATAGCCAGCAAACTTGTAGTAGATCTCTGCTCATAAATGGACTTGAGCCTTGTCCACTGTTTCTGAGCAGTATCACAAGTAATTAGATGTTCCAATTGCTTGAAAACAATGGCCGTCGAGATTATGACCATTGCTTTATCATTCCTTTTATTCCAAGCTACCTTTTGGGATTCTTCTTCAGGCTTAACATCTATGCCTTCCACTAAATCCAATAATCCTTGTTGACGTAAAATTATTTCTATTTGGTATTTCCAAATTTGATAATTTGTCCCATCAAACTTATTTACCATATATTCAAACCTATCCGACATTTTGAAACGATATTACACTATTACAGAAAAATTTCAAAACGTGGGGTAATTTCTTAAGCCTAGTTGCGAGCTTATGGCGTCGTCAATAGGAAGAAATATTTGAATATTCACTTACTTGCTTTATTTAATTATTCTCTTCTTTTATTCCGCGCAGTGGAAGCGTGCTGGGCCCATAACCTTTTGTGGTAAGCAGATAAAAGAGGAGAAAATGTATTTAAAGTAAGTATTTATTAGGTAAAAGATAAGACGTTATACAAAACAAAACAACTACAGGGGTAAGATTAGGGTGGCTGTTTTTGTCTGTGGCTCCCCCAGGCGGTGGCGCCAGGAACTAAAATGACGTCACGTGTCGTCTTGCTTTCACTCTTCAACAGTAACCATTTTCAACTTTACTACTACTTAAATCACCATGCAATTTGGGATTGAGGCACATTTTGCTATGGCGTATGGATGGGGCGGGACACTGCAGTTCTTGAAATTTTCGAAGACTCAATGCAGGGCAGTCACGGAATAGTTTTCGAGACCGCAGATCAGTTGGCAATTCAGCTCGTGCCATCCAGCCGCTTTCCCTGTTGGCTGATCTCGTAGAGGTCGAGTGGATCGCTTTGATATATTGAGATGCTCGAAGTCGCGCTTTGCTGGAAGCCGCTGATGTTCCCAGAGAGAACGAATGACGTGAAACCCGATAATTCGAGCTAGAAAAAGCTATGTCTCTCACCACTGGTCCCTCGATATTACCTGCACTGTCGTAAATAGTGGTCGCCGAGGCACCGAGGCACCTTTGCGATGGAAGTGGAGCGCACGTCCAAGATCAAGCAGTGATGGAAAATCCTTCATTATCCACACATTATCGAAGTTTTATCAGATAAACCATCCGCTGGTTTGACTTAGTGATCTTCCGTGAGAGGGCCATGAAGGATTAGTTTACTTTGGTCTTACCCCAGTTTCTCCAAATTTCTCTAGCTGGCATTTCCTCGATGTTGCTTAAATCTTCATCAAGAAGGGTCTCTTTCCCCGCGATGACCAGACTGGATTGAAGCATGCTGGAGATGTAAAATGATCGAGGCTTGGCGAATTCTCCATTTTGAAGAAGGGCCACACGGGTTCCAAGTTTTTATAGTAATAGTTTTAATGAGTTCTAGTATTAGGTGAAATGGTTCCTAAGGAACTCAACATAACAGAACGCTACATCACTGGTAGATTCCTCAATGATGTTAGGTCCTCGAGGACCCACGCGCCATCGTTGATGGTAGCAGTCGCGATGACGTCGAAGGCGGCGATATTTCCTGGATACAGGACGCGTTGTCCATGGACATGGACATCAAGCGCGAAAATGCCGGCGAGGATGGATCCCCTGTCAACAGATGCTGACGCGACTGTAGCTGAACACCTCAGTCAAATAATTTTGGCACTATTCAGGGTCTAAACTTTCATTTTTGTACCAAAGCGACGTCCACTGCATGCTGTTTCAGGAAGTAGTTCTTTATTCCGAGAAAATTAAAAAGTTCGAAATATCAATCATAATATACTTTTTAAAATAGAAGAGAGACATATTAATAACCCAAGTTCCTCTGGAGAAACTATAAACAAAACGTTTATATAATTTATCAAATGAAATTTAGAATTAAATAAAAGTTTACATTTCTAGTAACAAACTCTGTGTTGGCTTTGCTTAGTATTATTAATGAAACTGATTCCAATAATTATTAATTAAACATTATATTTATTGATTTACAAGAGAGATATATAATATAAAAGGGAAACTTATATTGAAAACAAAGGAACTCTTTTTTTCTTGTTTTTTAAGCGCCTATTTACCCGTGAGCTTACACACACTCTGTGGTAACAAATAATTAAAATATGTACAACACACGCTCACCTGTGTGTAAGCCCTAATCAGCAAGTCCAAGGCTATCTGCACATTTCCGTAGTTTGTCCTTAGGTAGACTCTTCGTTAGTATATCCGCCTCCATGTCTTCACTTTTAGTGTATTCCAGCTTGATTCCATTTTGAATTTCCTCTTTCACAAAATAATACTTTCGGTTTATGTGCTTTGTTCGTGAAGTAATCTTGTCAGATTGTATCCAGTTTATTGCAGCCTGGCTGTCACTTTTCAAGGTAATTGGGAAAGTTAAATTTTCACAAAGTTCTTCTAGTAATCCCTTTAACCATAATACTTCTGAAATGCCTTCACATATTGAAATAAGTTCTGCTTCACATGTAGACAAGGCTACTAAATTTTGCTTTCTACTTCTCCAGTTTATTAAGTTGTTGCCAAGTTTGACTGTATAGCCTGAATAGGATTTTGCGTCTCGGGTTGTGCACCAGCTCGCATCAGTACTTATTGTGATATTGTTGTCTTTTGACTTATATGCCAACATGTTATCTCTTGTTCCTTTCAGATATCTATAAATCCTTTTAACTCCAGTTAAGTGTATTTCTCTTGGATCATTACTATACTGTGATAAATTGCTGACGTTGAAGGATATGTCCGGTCGAGTACCCGTAGAGAGGTACATTAGTGATCCAATCATTTCCTGGTATACAGTTTTATCTACTGGCTTAGAGTCCAAATATTCATCCAAATTTTGATTTTGATCTCCAGGTGTCTGCACACTGTTGCATTCTTCCAGTCCAAATCTGTGAAGAATTGTATCAATATAATGAGTCTGAGATAGATAAAATCCATCTTCTTCCCTTTTTATTTCAATTCCAATAAATGGTTCGCTATCTTTCTTTTCTGTTAGAGTAACATATTTTTCTATTTCTGAGGCTAGGTTGTCATTAATTTCCTTACTAGTTCCAGCAATGATGAGATCATCTACATATAGACCCAGTATTGCATACTCTTCTCCTCTCTGGAGTTTATAGACACATGGATTACATTTGGTTCTAATCATTCCCAACTGGTATAAAATTTCATTGATCTTTTTGTTCCAACATTTTCCTGATTGTGGTAGACCATACAGACTTTTTTCCAATTTACACACTTTGTTTTCTTCTCCTTTTTGTATAAAACCATCTGGTTGTCTCATGTATACTGTCTCCTTTAACTCACCATAGAGATAAGCTGTCTTCACATCATAAGTCTTTATGGTTAAATTCTGTTGTGTTGCAAGAGCTACTATTGTTCGCAAGCTTTCCTTTTTGAGTACAGGTGAAAAAGATTCCTTATAGTCCACACCATATCTTTGATTGCATCCAACAGCAACCAGTCTGGCCTTTCGTTTATATATGCCGTCAGTTGGTGTTTTCTTCGTACTGTAGACCCATTTACTATTGATGACTTTCATACCATTTCCCCTTGGTACTAGTGTCCATACTTTATGTTTCTCTATCTCACTGAGCTCATCTTCCATTGCTTTGTGCCATTCATTTCTTTCTCCACTTTCCATTGCTTCTTTAAAGTTCTCCGGAATATAATGATCAATTTCCATAATTAAGTTTGCATTATTCCTATCCTTTATTCTTTGTGAGCGTCGAACTCCTTCTTCAATCAATTTCCTTTCTTGTTCTTCAAGTCTTGCTTTGTGCCGTTCTTCTAAGATGCTCTTTGTTTCTCCTTTCTTTCTTCCTCCTTTTACACATCTTTCCTGTATCAGTTCAGTTTGTGATGAGTCATTTTCACAGTCACCACCTAGTTTTACTGAAGTATCCTCCTGAGACTTCATTTTACTCTCTGTGACAGGATTGTCTTCTTTCAAGATAAGAAAGTCTTCAGCAACTATTTCTTCACAATTTCCTTTATAGGTCAAATTATCACAAGTAGTATCTTCCTGAATATCATTTGCATAATCAATTCCTCTCTTATCTTCACTAAATTTTACTGATCTGACTTCATGGATTCTCTTTGTCATTATATCATATATTCTGTAGGCTTTTCTTTTAATGGAATAACCAATAAATATTCCCTTTCTACCCTTTGGTGAAAACTTGTTTCTTCTTGGTTTGCTCTCAAGCCAATGTGTCAAACATCCAAATATTCGAATGTGTTTGACCGATGGTTTCCTGCCATTCCATCTCTGCATAGGGGTATTTTGCTTGATAGACCTGTGGGGTGTACAATTCTTAATGTATGTAGCTGTAGCAATTGCCTCTGCCCAAAACATCATGGGTAATTTTGAGTCAATTAGTAAGGTTCTCGCTGTATCTATAAGAGTCCTATTCACTCTCTCTGCGACTCCATTACTTTGTGGTGAGTATGTTGTGGTGAGTTGGTGATGGATCCCACTTCTCTTGAAAAGTCCTTCAAATCTAGAGTTACAAAATTCAGTTCCATTGTCCGTTCTTACATCTTTTATTCTAAGACTTAATTCGTTTTCGGCTCTTGCTTTAAATTCTTCAAATCTTTCAAAGGTCTCATCTTTTGATCTCAGGAAATATACAACGATTCTTCTACTGTAATCATCTATTATAACAAGGAAATACTTAGATCCTCCTAAAGATTGACATGGTATTGGTCCACATAAATCCATATGAATCAACTGCAGGGGCTTAACTGTATAATTTTCTGTAATATTATATGGCTTCTGCACCAGTTTTCCCATTATGCATGCTTCGCACTCTGGTAACCTTTCGAATTTTAGATCCAATCCTCTTACAATATGTCCTTGAATCATTTTTTTCATGTATTCTTCATTTATATGGTTTAATCTCTTATGCCATAAACTTATATTGCTATTTTTATTTGATAAATGTGTATTTATAACCATGACATTTTCATTTTTTGCTATTGGTACATTTCTTTGTTTTGTTTCCATCATAAACATTCTATCTTTAATATATGCTTCAGCAACTAAATCATTCCCTTCATTATAAATTTTTGCTCCATCCTTATTGAAAATAACTGAATTTCCTTTGTTGACTAATTCGTATACTGACAAGAAATTATTCCTTAAACTTGGTACATGTAAGATATCTTTGATGCGAATATTTTCTTGGCCTTAACTTGTGCATGTAGTAAGTCTCATATCTCCTTTGGCTATGGCTTGGGTAGTTTTGCCCTTTTCAGCTAGGTTGATTTCACTTTCATAATCTACCACATTTTCCATCAAAGTTAGGTTTGGGGTTAAATGTGCGGTGCATCCTGAATCTATACACCATATTTGTCTATCATTTCTCTCATCTGGTGAATCTTCAAATTCTTTTACATATGTTTCAAATGCTTGCTCATTAATTCCACTTTTCATAGTATCCACTAGGTTATTTGAATGTTCCCTACTGTATTTGTGATTTCTATAACCGGGATTCCATTTCTTTTGGTATCCTTGTTTCTGTTTATCTCGAAACCAGCAATCATTAGCTAGATGTCCCTATTTATTACAAACAAAACATCTTTTTGGCTGAGATTTTTGAACTTTTCTATCTTTAATTCTGTATGCTTGTTCATGCCCATTCTCAACCGTTTGATTTAATCTCATATTTCTTCTTGACTCCTCTTCTCTTAGAGTTTGTTGAATCTCTTCAATTGTTGCTTCTCTCTTTGATCGTAAGACAATAGCAATATTTTCATACCTTGGATGTATGCCTCTGACAATATGAAATGAAAGTTCTCTTGAGGGAAATTGATGCCCTAATGATGAACTTCTAGCAGCAATATTTTTTGCCCTTGTTATATATTCATCTACAGTCTCATTATCTTTCATTCTAATGTTCTTTAATTCTAAGCCTATATCAATAATTTTATCTTCCAAATTGCCTGTGTATGTTTTTCTCAGTGAGTCCTATACTTTCTTAGCATTTGTTTCTCCTATGAACATTCCAGCTTGTTCATTTGTCAACGTAGTGATGATTATCCCAAAAGCTTCATCATTTTTATCACTCCAAATCTCCCAAGAACTTTTGTCTTCCATATCAGGTTCTGGATCTGAAATTACACATTTAAATAATTTTCTTCCTCTCAGAACTGCGCCGATTTTCAACGCCCATATTTGATAATTATTTCCTGTTAATGGTTCAATTTTTGTTTGGGATAAAACATTATATTCAGCCATTTTCGTCTTTTGAGCTAATATAAACAAACCAATATATAATTTAAAACAAATATATATTTTAAATTTATTTAAATATTGGGTAGCTTTTAAACATGCAATATATAGATATAATTTAACTTAATCTATATAAATACCTTTAATCTTCTTATAAGTGCTTCAGTTTACCGATCAGAATAAACTTCTTGCTTAATCTTCAGATTGAATATTTTCGTTTTTGAGCTTTATATCAATAAACCACGCTCTGCTACCAATTGTTGACTTTGCTTAGTATTATTAATGAAACTGATTCCAATAATTATTAATTAAACATTATATTTATTGATTTACAAGAGAGATATATAATATAAAAGGGAAACTTATATTGAAAACAAAGGAACTCTTTTTTTCTTGTTTTTTTAGCGCCTATTTACCCGTGAGCTTACACACACTCTGTGGTAACAAATAATTAAAATATGTACAACACTCTGGTTGATAAATTAAAGAGAAAGGCATCTCCTAATCGGGTAAATAAAAGTTGCTGATGGCTTATGCCCCAATCAATATCGTTTAAAATCTCCCGTTGATTTTTAATTACTCATTTATTGGCCAAATACCCATTCTTGATTGATAAAGAAAAGCTAACTAGTACGCGTTTCAGGATGTTGCCCTCATTAGCGTGGTGCTAGCCGACGACCAAAAAAGCTGGTCTTTGAGGCTTCCTGAAAAATCAATAAATGGGTTTTAAGGCCATAAGGGCATGGGAACGCCAAACTATATGTAAAAATAGCATAAAAGTGAAATTGTACTGGGATCAGATTTATATATATTTTTAAAAGATAAAGTCATCTTCTGATCGTGCAAATTGATGCTGCTAATAGCTTGCGCCATAATTAAAAATAAACAAATATAGTTGTTAGATCAGGAAATACCTTTCTCTTTAAATTTAAGATGCTTAATTGAAAGTTTAAAAAAGCAAAATAATAATAATGATAATTAGAACAACGTGAAATACATTCTAAACATCTTTGCGAACGAAATTATTTAAAATAAAAATCTTTTCTGAATTTTAATAACCAATTATTCTATGAGGTATATATCAAAAGAGGGCGCTACTAAAACTGTTAGAAGCCGTCTGCCTACTGTTTTGACAGGGGGTGATTTGTGCTTTGTTTCTTCTATATTCCATTTTAAACTTATCTGGTAAGTTTAATTTATATTAACACATATATAAATATATTCAACTTTGTGCACAGTAGAAAATGAGAAGGAAATATTAACCTTCTCATCTCAAAGGATCTTTATACACCTCCTTTCGATTGAGAGTTAAGAGCGAAGCCGACGATGAATCTTAAAGAATATCAACACTTTTGGGGGCTTTATATTCGTTTTTGAAGCCATTTTTTTCCTATTCTAAGAAACTACATCATCAACTATTCCTGTTTAATATAAATTGAAATAATATTAATAACCATACTCTTTAATTTTTAAAGTTTTTTCGCATTACTAAATATGCATTATTTATTAACGTACCAGGAACCGGGGTTAACCAAATAAATAATAATTTGATGCTTTAAAGGGAGAGATGCCTTTTCAAGCATGAATACCACCTTTACACATTTATAAATGTATGTATGTGCCAGAGAAAAATATGATGGGTAAAAAAATATATGCATTATAAAATGAATGTAAAGTATTAAGACATAGCATTTACCATATCATGATGTAACTATCTATTCATTCACAAATTCAATAGCATACAAGATAAATAATGAACAGTTTTATGAATGTTAAAAAAACACTTTAAAATTTTTATTCTTAGCTGGACCATGAATTCACAGGCCAGGGGTAGGCTAAACAAATATGTCATGGAAACTAGCAACCTGCCTATCATCTTGCCACAAATCCACTAAATAATGTGGGTAATCCATAATGCTTTAAATCCAAAAGAAATTGTGGGTCTTTTTTGTAAAGGCATTTTCAAACTCTAGAAATTTTTATTGCTCTAATCTCCCTGTAATTAATACATCACTATACCAAATCTCATCACAATATGTAAACTTTACCTAATCTAACATTGTTAAAATAAAAACACAAGGTAATAAGACCAAATCCAAATGATTTGATAGTGTGTCACATCTCTGTAACAGTGTTGTTACCATCTTCAGACAAAAGTACTGAATGAGAAATTATACCACAGCATGTTTTAAAAATAATTCATTACTCTGACTGTAGATGGTAACAATGCAGTTACACCAAAACGTCACACTATTTATTTATTTGGATTTGGTCTTATTGCCTTGTGTTTGTAATCTATAATTCTATTTGTGCCTTATCATTGTTAAAACAGAATTTTATTAGAGTATTTATTTAACAAGTTGGAGATAGAATGCTAGCAATGTGGGTACTTTAAAGTCACTGATTTAAATCTATTTTACTGCATCTCTAATCCAATATGTGTGTCTGTGTGCACATTTCATTAGATAAATAGTGTAGAATTTCCTTCACATATTCTCTGCACATAAACCCTAATGCTCCTCCAAACCATTCTATTCAATCTCCTTTCTAGTTTTAAACAATAGTAGATTCTACTAAAGTAATGCACAACAGAGGTTTCTGGAGATGAGTTACTTTTCATTTTATTTAATACATTCTCATGCTTTCAGGCATTTTCACCCTTCTACAGGAGGAAAAAAAGAAAGAAGAATAAATGGCGTTTATTATTATTATTTTTTTTGTTCTTGTACTCCTGTAGAAGGGTGGAGATGTCCGAAACCTTGAGAATACAATAATAAAATGAAAGGAAACATCTCCAGAAACTTGTTGTATTATTTTAATTTATATCCAGGAGATTCACATCTGTTGAATAATGGATTCTGCTATAATAATAAAATGTATAAAATAAGAAATTGTGAGGTGTCCTTTTACTCTGTGAACTTGGTGGGATATACCAAACCTTCCTTTATAACAAACCAGTCCCCAATACTAGTGCTACACCATGTAATTGAACTGGGACTATACTGTTTAGTCACATTGTGGCCCACTATAGGTATTTTTTACTCTATATGTAAATGTATTGTTCATTTGTGTGTCCTACTCAATGTTTAAACCAAGCACACATCAATAACTTGAGAAATTCAAGAACATAATTTGATTTTGAAACTCTTAGATATAGTAGGACTAAGAAAAACTAAGTTGGATTTAAACTACATGGTAATAAGTCCAAATCCAAATAAATTAATAGTGCGTGATGTTTGTGTGTGTCGTTAGTGTGTGATGTTTCGGTAAGAGCATTGTTACCGAAGTGTTACACTATTAATTTATTTAGATTTGGTCTTATTAACCTTGTAGTTCGAATCTATAATCCAATTTATGCCTTGAATTTAAAAGGAGTAATGCGGATGAATAAATAGTAAAGAGGTTGAAAATAATGGACTGATCAATGTGTGTGCTTTTATTGCTTCCTAAAAAAGGTGTCAATCTTTGTTTGAGATGATCTTGAAAACCTGTCTAAATATCTATACATTTGATAGTACAGTAGTTTCTCCTATGATAGGCTGCCTGAAAACATATAGCTAAACTTGGTCTCTCCTGCAGGTAGTCTCATCAGTTCCTCTATTCTGGTTTAAAAGATTCCTCAGGTTTTTAGATCTCATGGAAGACTGAAAATTATAAACTTTTTTTTTACATACAATCTTCTCTCATTTATAATTTACTAACTGCTAAACTATGCATAAAGAAACTTAAAATTGCTTTTTGAAATAAATGTGCAGATTTATAGATGTGTTAAAATAATGCATATTCTGATCTCAGAAGATTCATGTCAATGAGTAGGGGACAGCTTTGGAAAATTCAAACAAAAGCCAACCAGCCCATATTAATGTAAGATCAGCCTTGGTTTTATAATGTCCTACAATAGGAGCCATGAATATGTCAAAAAGATGTTTTAGCTGGCTGATCTTGGGTCAGAATATATTGTAAAAATGTGCAGAAAAAGGCACACCTCTCTTTTTTAATAAATGCATTAAAATAAGGCATCTGCTACATGAATAAAAACAGTTATAATTAGTACTTATTTAGTACACTTGACTGTGAGGATAGTAACAATGCTTTTACAAAAATGTCTGTTACCTTGTGGTCTAACCAAGAACTTTTAAGCCAATAAAAGGCAGTTTTTATTTATTTCCTATTCTATATATTGAAATTACTATTATATTTAGTTGTATTTAAAAGCTTTTTTATTTAACCTGCTTCCAGGTCTGTCTGGCCACAAATCATGTAATCAATTTTTTAAACCACATATAGAGCACATAAAAATCTAGAATTTGGTACAAATGTTCAATTCTGGTGACAATGCGAGTTGACAACATTTTAGACTTTTGGGTGGTCAGGTTGGTCAGGAATGGACTATTTTCCATTCAAAATTTATGGTCAATTTTTAATAAACTTACAGAGCACCTACATTTTTGAAATTGTGTAGACTTGTTCAAACCTAAAGACATTGAAATTCAAAAAAATATTAAACTTCTGAGAAGGGTCAGAAATGGTCTATTTTATATATTGCTTTTCAAATTTGTGATAAATTTTTAATATACTTCCTGACCACATGTAGAAGTGCATAATAGAATAGTTCAATCTTACTAACATTGCAAGTGCACATTTCAGATTTCTAGGTAGCTGTGATGGTTGGGAACAGACTAGAGAATAGAAATGTATATTTCAAATGAACAAAATAGGTGTAGCCTGGTGTATTGAGCAACTGACAAATATTTTTTCAGGGAATGGGCTAATTTCTATATTTCCTTTTCAAATTTGTGATCAATTTTCAATGTTGTAATAGTATTGGGCTATAACGAGGAGGTGACAAGAGAGTGTGATTCCCTGAGATAAGACAGGTCATTGTTTGTCTCTAATAACCCCTTCCACCCTCGTGCTAATCCAAGAATAGATGGTAGCATTTGATTTAAAACTCAAGACTAAAATTTAAATAATTCATAAACTTGGTTTTTTTTTTAAAGCTTTCATTAAATTCCACTAAAAAAGGAAAAAAATAAATATTCCAGCTACTGTCATTAAACAATTAGATTTTTATGAGTTAAAATAAGTGGCTAGGGATTGTATATTGAGAGAAGAGGTGAATATTTAGTGAAACTTTCCAATCACTTGTTCATATTAAATAGCATTGTTTGAAATTGATGAGGATTGTCCCCCGCCACTTTTATTTTGACTCTTATAAATCTAATTGTTCAATGGCGTTAGCTGAAATAATATTTTTTCATTTTTAGTGCATTTTTGTGAAAACTTTGAAAAAAAACTTTTTAAAATAAAAAATTTCAAATAAAATGCTCTTTTAAGGAATTAATAATACCTTAATCTAGTCATTAGAACACTTATACATATTAGTGATAAAATCTCATTTTATATTTGAAAATTCAAAACTGAACCGAACAATTATTAATAAAATAATTTTATTATTTAAAATTTTGCATTTCAATTCCTACGTTTTTAAAAAAATAGCTGCACATTGAAAGAAAATTTAGATTTAAAAAAAAAAATCCAAATTAGCAAAAATTACTTTTCATCAAAAAAAAAAAAAAAAAGAAAGTGGAATGAGCAGTTTTAGCCCATTTCAATGGACTGAGTCATCTTGACTAACTGATCTGAATTATAAATATCCTGCCAGCTTCTACTGCATGTCTCAGCCTTTTTTATTTGCTGTTTCTGACATTGTAAATACATACTAAAACCTCTATCACCAGCCGAATATAACCTCCAATGCTGTCCACATACAGTATAACCTCGTTAATTCGACACACGCAAATTTGACACTCTACCTTAATTCGACCATATTCTGATATCCCGACCTCCGGCCTATCAAATAACCAACCGTAATTCGACAGTATCGATAATACGACAGTTCCGATAGTTCGACTATTTTAAAATTCGAATTTCGACAGATGAATGTTTTTTTACATACAACTTTACCGCTAAAATGGTATTACAGCGGTGGCGGCGATCGGCGGGCGCCGATAGGATAGCGCCGCGCCATTTTGATTTCAGTTAGTTTAAGTTTCACTTTGCAGTCCCGTTGTGCAATGTCGCGAGTATTATTGTTTTTTTTTTTTTACGTGGGAATTTAGGCTTCGTGCGCTAATTAATATTATTTTCTTTTTAATTTTCAGCATTGAAATATTTTAGTTATTTAAAAATTTACAAATAATTTCCTTTTAAATAAATAAAGCTTCATAAAATATGTAGCCACATTATTATGATAACATTTTATTTCAATATTCCATTTCCATGTTATTATAAAAGATTTAAACACAAAATCAATAACACCTGCAGAAGCAGTGGATACCTTTAATACAATAAAAACACTTTGTAATTTAAAAAACATTCCAGAGGAAGAAAGACATGCATGTTTTTTTAAAATAGACCATCTGGAATACATCCTGAATAAGATTTCAGTGCAAAAACAGACATCTATAAAGGAATTTTTAAAAAGATCTTCATGATTATTTTTAAATAATATTTTTAAATTTTCTTTTTATTTTCCTTATTTATTTACTTTCAACTGCTATATTCTTCAATTAGAATAAAATATTATTTATAATTATTTATGTTTCAAAAATATGTATTATTGCCATTTTGTCCCTGATACTAAAAGTTAATCATGAAAATAAAAAAAATAAATACAAAAAAGTACACACAATGTTTTCAATTAATATCATTAATTTATATTACAAAGCAATTTTTTAAAAATATTATTTTAGTGAGTTAGATGATTAGCTAATCATCTAACCTTAATTCAACACTTCCTTTAATTCAACCGAAAGCTCTGATCCCTTGGGGTGTTGAATTAAAGAGGTTTGACTGTAATTGAGGTGGAATATAGCCTGCTAATATCCCAACAGTCAGTTAGTTGCTTGAAATCTACAAATTCCATCTACAGCAACTTTCAGATGTGTCTCCATCCATCCATAGTTTTCAACTGGTGTCTTGATTTCTCTCTGTTCAGTAAGTCTACAAATATAGTACAATGGTGTGTGCCTTCAATGCATCCTTCATCAATCTTGTTTTAGTCAGCAACCATGTCTAAGCACATATTGTCTTGTTAAGACATCAAAGGGGCTCCCCTTGAGAACAGCCATGTAATAGGAAGGATAGACTTGTCATAATGACTGGCTATCAATGTGTATCTTCTCAATATAAGAGAATACTTTGTCATCCCATCACTAAACCTTTTTTTAAAACTTCTACTGTGAAAACAAATCTCATTCATAGAAATTCTCTGCGAGTTTTTTGTTCTTCCTTTAAGAAGGCAGAAATCACTCAATAAACAGCACAATCTATCTGCCATATAGAGAGAGAATCCAAGATTATTTTCCCTTCTTGTTCAACCTGAAGATTTATAAAAATCTTAGCCCCAAAATATTGTGCCAAATTATTTATCCCAATATAATTGCCAAACATTCTTTTTTTGTTCATTTTAATAGTATCATTCACAGCATCAAAAGAGATAATTTGATGCTCCACCAAATTACTGCTTTAGCATTTCAAGATTTGTGATTCAGTCACCCCATTGATCTATTTAGTTACCTTGTGAAAAAGAAACTAACTTTATATTTAAAAAGTTTTCTTAACAAAGATAAGTAGTAACATTTTTTAAAATAGTTTAAATAAGCCATTTAAAATTATCCTTTATTTTTTATATATAATTTATATTGTATGTACTTTGATATTACTCTTTAAAAATTATAAATACAAAAATAATATTTGTTTGCTAATATTTCAATTTAGAAAGATAAAAAAAAACATTTAAAATATATATATATATACCATATAAGTCAATGCTCTCAATTGTAACTGACTGGGAAAGCAACTACCCTATCATTAGTCCCAATAAGGGTTAAGAACAGTTTAAATTTGTTATTTGGGACTGCTGATAATTGGAGCTTAATTCTGCTGCCTCTCTCAAATAATGAGCATTGACTATAAATATACAAAAATTCAATAGTCAGTGAAGTGTATTTGTTTGCATAGCCATTATTGGCAGATTTTCCTATTGTTATAAAAAGTATGAAGAAGACTCGACTGAAGCTGTAACAACAGCTCAAAATAGCTCTCTCTCTCTCTCTCTTAACCGATTCCTCATCCAATGTCAATAGGAATTCAAGCCATAGTTTTAACAAGTGTAAAAGCCTTCTGTACAGATGGAGAGTTAACAAAGCAATATACACACCTACATTTTGGCCTTGCTGTTGTTAAGTAATATTGGTTCAACTGTATAGAGTCACTCTCTCTGTGGAACATCACCAGCCAGACTAGGAGCATGTTTATTAGAACCAATGCTTACATAGCACC
The DNA here is from genome assembly GCA_030710605.1 of Cordylochernes scorpioides. Classification (NCBI taxonomy): domain Eukaryota; kingdom Metazoa; phylum Arthropoda; class Arachnida; order Pseudoscorpiones; family Chernetidae; genus Cordylochernes; species Cordylochernes scorpioides. The sequence continues at coordinate 55,900,035 of CP092876.1, forward strand.
ACCCTTGCTATAACAACACTTGGGATTTGTTATTATAACCCCATGTTGATGTTATAACCCCATTGTTAAAACAATTTGGACTTGAATCTTGGAATTATGGTGTTATATGAAGAGGTTCCACTTCAGTTTACTTTAGTCCAAACTGACATTGTAGGTGTTACAGCAATTTTGCTTTCTTTTGTTGTTCTAAGCAACTCTGACAAAGGCCTCTTCTATGATAGCCTGGGTTCCACGAAACAACCTGCCAGCTGTCACTCCATCTGTTCTCTTGCCATGGGGGCAATTCTGGGAGTTTTGGTCTCTGTGCTCCTCCTGGCTCTCTCCATGATTTGTATTCTGAGGTTTCTGAGGAGTAAGTGCTTCCACACACCACAGGTTTGTCTGCTGGCTGCTTCCTTTTTATATAAATTTGTGTGAAGTCCTTTTAGTGTAGCAGACATTTAAGTGGTATATATGTATATAATATGTTTAATTTACAACATTCACCTCCTAGCATTTTAAAAATGTTGAAATATGTTTAATGGCAATAAGAGTGATGAAGAAGGGATTTGTGGATTTCTAAGATTCTGTGTTTCAATGTTACTCCTGGTTGTTCACTGACTCTTCAAGCCACTATATCTAGAAATTCTTACACAGTAGAACTACCTCCCTTTAAAAAACACCTACTTGCAGAGCCAAAGTGCACAGAAAGGTGTCCTCTTACTGGAGAGTTTCTATTTTTTTCTCTTTTTATATCTTAAAACAAAATCAAATCTTCACAATCATATCATGTATATAGTCTAATTATTGACACCCCAAGTGTTCAGAGCTTTCATTTGATTTAAAATAAGTGTTGAATTAAAGTTAGTTAAATGATGTCATCACAACATTCACTTCTAGCGAACGGTTTTCTAGAATAACCAAATATATAATTAAAAAATAAAATTTTTTATAAAATACTGTTGTAATATACAGTAGAACCTCCATGAGACGACACCTCTCTACAAAGGGCAGTTTCCATTTGCAAAATTACCATTTTTACTATTAACTCTCCGGTAAGAGGACACCTCTCCCTAAAGGACACTTTGGCTCTGCAATTAAGCGTCCTTTATAGGGAGGTTCTACTGTAAGGCAATTTTATGGGATGCATAGGATGCATGGAAACCATGTAATACTATTTCACAATACATCAACAAACACAAGAACATCCAATTACCAAAAAGAGCAGGTTTGATCTATGAAGTGTGACCAAAGCTATGTGGGACAGGCATCCAGAACTTTAAAAGAAAGGATAGAAAACCATAAATATGCTCTAAAGTGGGATAAAATTTAAAATTCTGCACTAAACACAAGGTAATAAGACCAAATCCAAATAAATAAATAGTGTGTTAACACACTATTTATTTATTTGGATTTGGTCTTATTACCTTGTGTTTATAATCTATAATCAAAATTGTGCCTTATCAAATTCTGTACTTGTAGAACATAGAAGGGACACGGGACATTTTTAGAAAACACATGGATACTAGATTATGAAAAAAAATACTAAAAGAGACAATTCAAAGAAGCCTTTTTTATTCATAAGACATGTGCTACAATTAATAGAATGGAAGAAAAAGGAAATATAAATGATATTTACAGATATGCCTTTAATTATACTAAAAAAAAAACTATTTTTCTAATCTGTTATCTTTTTTACACACTTGATGACAGTACTATTTAAGAACTTGCTGTGATATTTTTTCTCATTTATTCATTTGTCTGATGAGGGTAACAATGCTGTTGCCGAAAGGTCACACACTATTAAATTATTTGGATTAGGTCTTAATTTCTTGTAAGGTCCCACTCAGTAATTAGGAAACCTAACAAGACAACTTTTAAAGCTCTCAGGCATCACATTTCTCACACATGAAAATAAATAAAAAAGAAAATACAGTTAAACTTTTCTATAGCGCCCCCTCTTGGGACTCACCAAAATAGGGTGCTATAGAGAGGGGGTGCTATAGACAGGTCACTTTTAATGTAAATCGCATCGTACTATGTATTTAAAATTGGGCGCTATAGAGAGGGAGGCGCTATTTAGAGGGGGCGCTATAGACAGGTTTAACTGTATATTTTTATTGATTTTTCAGAATCTTGATGATTTAGTGTTATTGATATGTGAAATAAGAGGATGAATGTCTCAAACTAAAGTGTAGAGTGGGAGCTGCTGAGTCAGGCATGAATATCATTACTGTAGTAGTGCTGACTCACTCATACATGGCTGGACCACAGTTGCCATAACCACACTTGAAACTTGGATGTTATAACCAAGTTACTCTGCTATAGAGGCTGTTGTAATGAGGTTACACTGCAAGTGTAGTAGCTTAGGAAGGGATGGGCACCATGAAAAATAATATTTCTATATCTATATATATTCAAAATCAAATATGAGAAAAATTTTATAAGAAGATCAAAAAACCTTTAGCAAAAGTTTCTTTGTGAAAAGATAGTAAAAATGTGATATTGTACTGGGATAAGGTCCATAAATTAAGAAAAGAAAAAAAGCATCTCCTTATCGGGCAACTGAAAGTTGATGATGGCTTGCGCCATCTATTGGAATAAATATCAACTAATTATTCCAGAATTGGCCAAATACCCATTCTTGATTAATCAAGAAAAGCTAATTACCGACATGTTTTGGGCTGTTGGCCCTCATCAGCGTGGTGCAAGTTGTACCTCAACGACCAAAAAACAGGTCATTCAGGCATCCTGAAAAATCATGAAACTTGCACCATGCTGATGAGGGTTAACAGCCCGAAATGCGTACATGTTTGGCTTTTATTGATTAATCAAAAATGGGTATTTGGCCATTTCTGTAAAGATTAAAAATCAACGAATAGTTGATATGTATTCCGATAGATGCCGAAAGCCATCAGCAACTTTCAATTGCCCGATAAGGAGATATCTTTTTTTATTTTCTTAATTTATGAACCTTATCCCAGTACAATATCACATTTGTACTATTTTTTCACATTGTTTTGCGTTCTCACACAATTCTGGCTTCAACTACACCTTTCATGATGTGTCTTTTTTTTTTTTTTTACCATATATTTATACCCCAAAATTTAAATGGCAAAACTGAAAAAACGATACTTAATTCACATACATATAATTATTATTTTTCAAATAAATGGTGGCAATTTTAAAGTCAATTGTTCAAGAATTTAAAAAATAGTCACCTCATGTTGAATTAATCAAGTTCTACTCTACAATGAAATGTAGCATAACTGCAGTGTATTCGTGTGATGCCTGGTTGTTTAAAAACTTAACATGTTTTTGCCATATTCACTTGAAAGGTTGTCCATCCATGGTTGCCAGTTCTTGCAGTGCCAATACAAAGTTCACTGTGGTGCAGAGAAGATGTCCAGTAGAAAGGCCAAGGGACGTGGGACCACCAAGAAGAGAGCCCAGCGCGCCACCTCCAATGTCTTCATTGTGTTCAAGAATGACCAGATCCAGGAGTTCAAGGAGGCCTTCAATCTCATTGACCAGAACAGAGACGGCCTGATTGACAAGGAAGATCTGCAGGTCATCCTGGAGTCACTGGGTAGGTCTTTCATTCTGCCAGCTCACATTTTGGTGGAAGACCTTTCTTTCAAATGTATCATCTATAGAAATACAATCTGTCTGTGATGCACTCGGAAACTGCTTAGAGTTCACACTTGATTTTTTTTGTCAAAGATTATTAAGGACCTAAAAGAAGAAATAAATCCAAAAATTCAGGTTTCTATCTCAAACCTCCTTGTAATTACAAGCAAAAACTGACATACATAAAAAGATAAATTTTAATTTATGGCCGTATAAATGATGATGCATACAGGATTGCTAAATGATCTCAGTTCAAATCACCTTAACTCATTACAGACAAACAAAGACTGTAAAGAGTGAGTAGCCATTGAACTTGATGGGGACACAAAGCAGACTGGTGTCATTCTCTCATGCCTGTCTCCTGAACTGGTCACTATTCCTGATGCACATGTGTCTTCCAATGGACTCTGCCAAACTGTCACCATGCTGAATCTTTTATTTGGACATAGTTGTAACACTGCCCTCCTTCTAAGCCCATTTGTCTCAAACAGAGAAAGTCTTTCCTCAAGGCATTAGGAGGCCCGTATATCTCTTTGAATACTCTGACCACATAGGGTTTGTCAGTCTTCCTAAAGAGTAACACCAGAATTAGCATCACCCCATGTTTGTGGAACCATGTTCAACTCAGGCTTTCTTTTCACCCTAATCAGTGTGGACACGTGCTGTATTCTTGAAGTCGAGTGACCGGCCTATCATAGGGCAATGTTTCTCTACATGATGGCGACCATAGTTCACTCTTTTTGATGATTTCATCAGTGGCTTGGTTTCCTCCTTGGGAACAAACCGGGAATCACTATATCCTTATCATTGAGAACTTTCCTAGTGCTTTCGTATCTTTTTTTTTGTGGCGATGCTGTAGATTGTCTTTCATTGCTATGAAGTGTCTTTTTGACTCATGCTCTCCATATCATGTATGTCCAGCACATATTTGTCCTTATCAATTTCCCAAAGGTGGTTCTTTTTCCAACAGAAGTTTCTGTTAGCCTCCCATTTTCTTATTACTGAAGATTTTTCTTAAAAGAACATTTAATCTTGGGTCTCTTCATGCCGACCTTTTACTGGACCTGGGTCCTGCAAACCTGCTGGAAGCATCAGACAGCATTGTAGTCTCAATTACAGCAGAACTAATGGCTGTTTGGCTCGTACCTTTTTAGATGAAAGAGTAGAAATGGTTGGCAGAAATCCATGGCTTATACCTCAGAGTAGAATGCAGACTGTAGCACGGATACATTATATGGAACTTCTTGGTCACAGACATTTTCATTGGACTTTCTTGGAGTGTCCAATGCTCAATCCTTTCATTCGGGTCGCCGGGTCCAACTGTGGTATGCTTCGACCAACCCGTCTTGACGCACTTATACAGAGCACCCTGTGCCATCATACCCAGTTAAATCACTGTGGTTGTCCCACACTATCTGGCCTCATCACATCAGTTCATCATGTCGTCGTCTTGCAGCTCACCATGATCACTGATGCTCCCACAGAGATGTTCAGAAGGGATGCTGAGTGCAGAGATTCTGCATGGCATATCAACCACAGGGTACTCTCTCTCCATCGCCCCTGTCCAAATATGTCTGCCATCGGGTGACCTTGTCATTCAATATTGAAGATCCTTGCTCAAGCTTCCCACAGATTTCTTCTCTCATTTCTGAGAAGATAGCTTTAATGAGTTCTGATTGTTTCGCTGCCATTTTATGGTTCCACAGGCATCCTGAACTTTCTTCATGAATATCCCTGCTTCTGACACCAATTGTTACGGCGTCGGTGCCAGGTCATCAGTGTCCTGTCATGAGTGCAGGATGGCCATATAAATACTGAGGCAGACATGATCACCACAGATCTCTGTTTGACACCTTTCTATTTACCTTAGCTCATTACAGGCAAACAAAGGATGTAAGCAGTGAGCAGCCATTGAACTCAACGGGAACACAAACTAGACTGGTATCACCCCTCGCGCGTGTCTTCCTGAAAAGGTTGGCTATTTCTAGTGAGCATATCTTCCAATGGACTCTACAAAATGTCACTGTGTCAAATCTTTCTTTCAGGCATCATCATTACACTAGGTTGTTACACTAGTTTGTTCACAGTGGGTAAATCTTCCGCTGCTCCTTCCTTCCCAAATATCAACTTATATGCTTTTACCTTCATTTATGACTGCACTCTTGAATTTTATAGGGATGTTGCCATTTTAATGGATATTGGTCATTCTGTATATTCTTCTTTGAGATAGAAAGCTGATATCATTGTTAAAGAGAGAGAAAAAAACTAATTTATTTATTCTATTGTCTTCCCACACCTACAAGGGCGATATAGGAAGTCTAAGAAGGAGTTGGCAACATCAGGCAGTGTCCCCAGAGTGGCTCTAAGTGGCCTGCAGCCTTGAATTTGATATACTGTCAGGAGAGAGTTCTGGGAATTGTAAGCCAGCTCCATGAATGGCACCATTCATCTGGTGCTCTTGTATGGGGCCTTTGTCCACACTGGACATTCACATTTCTACACTTACATCTGGAGTAGATATTTTGCCTTTCTTGCATTAGTATCCAAATTTCAGTAAAACCTGCCTTGGGAGTTTTCCTGTCTTTGGAGTCTAGTGAGAACCATTTGTTTTTTCATTAGTGAATTTTCTTGGGCATCTGACCCTGTCATTCACTTCTAATTTTTAAAGCCATATCTATATAAAGACTAAACAAATATTCTCTATTAAGACCATCATTAAATTTGAATAAGAAAGAATAATTTTAGGTTTATTATAACCAATTTTATTCAACCTGTGTTAGGAGTCAACAACCTGTCTTGAGAGTACATTTTTAGTTGGAACCAAATGGAATCTCCCAAGGAAAGTTTTATTTACATAAAAAAATATAAGGTAATAAGACATAATACAAATAAATAGTATGTGACGTTTTGGTAAAAGTGTTGTTACCGAAATGTCACCTTATTTATTTATTTGGATTTGGTCTTGTTACCTAGTGTTTATAATCCAAATTGTGCCTTATCATTTTATATAGAAGTTTTTATTCATCAATTTCCTGAGATTATTATGTTTATAAACAGTTTTCAAAGTCAAAAGAAGAACAAAATCCTAAGTTTCTTGTAGGAACATGTTGAAGGGCAGAAATGCTTGAAAGCTCTTATCAATAAAAATATCTACAAGAAACTCTTGCATCTTCTTTTGATGATACTCCAGGTCATTTTATTCAACTTCTTCAAAGTGTCATCAATAAGTTTCTGTATTTACTAAACTTTTTTTTAAATGAAACATTTTTCAATAAATTCAATTATTGATCTATTAAATATATAGTCTCTCATGAGCAACCACCTCTCATGAGTGATCACCTCTGTAAAGAAAAAATAAATTCCATTGTAAGCCTGCTATAACAAGTCTCTTATGAACAACTGTCTACATGAACGGCTGGCGACCACTAAAAATTGGTCTCTCATATAAAAGACTATTAACACATAAAATTTTATTTTAAAAAGTTTTAAAAATAATAATAAATTCAAAAATAGTGAAAGAAAAATTTGTTAAATATTTTGTGATGCAATTACAGAGTTTTTTAAAAAGAATTATACCCACTTTGTTATTTCAAAGCATCTTGCTTTGTTTTCTAATAGTTTCTTAAACAATAGGTTTTTTAGCTACAAAAAATTAGACCAAATCCAAATAAATTAATAGTGTATGAAGTTACGGTAACCACTTTGTTACCATCATCAGACAAAAGAATAAAATGATACAACGTTGTCACCGAAATGTCACACACTATTAATTTACAGTATAACCTCGTTAATTCGACACACGCAAATTCGACACTCTACCTTAATTCGACCATATTCTGATGTCCCGACCTCCGGCCTATCAAATAACAAACCGTAATTTGACAGTATCGATAATACGACAGTTCCGATAGTTCGACCATTTAAAAATTCGAATTTTGACAGTTGAATGTTTTTTTGCTTGAAACTTTACAGCTAACCGGTATTACGGCGGCGACGATCGGCATCGACGGGCGCCGATAGGATCGCGCCTGCGTACTTTTGGTTTAAGTTTCACTTTGCGGTGCCATTGCGCAATGTCGCGAGTGTTATTGTTTTTTTTTTTTTTTTTTACGCGGGAATTTAGGCTTCGTGCGCTAATTAATAATATTATTTTCTTTTAATTTTCAGCATTGAAGTATTTTAGTTATTTTAAAATTTACAAATAATTTCTTTTTGATATAAATAAATCTTCATAAAATGTAGCCACAATTATTATGATAACATTTTATTTCAATATTCCATTTCCATGTTATTATAAAAGATTTAAACACAAAATCAATAACACCTGCAGCAGCAGTGGATGCCTTTAATACAATAAAAGCTCTTTGTTATTTAAAACACATTCCAGAGGAAGAAAGACATGCATTTTTTTTTTTTTTTAATAGACCATCTGGAATACATTTTGAATAGGATTTCAGTGAAAAAGCAGACATCTATAAAGGAATTTTTAAAAATATATTCATGATTATTTTTAAATATTATTTTTAAATTTTCTTTTTATTTTCCATATTTATTTCCTTTCAACTGCTATATTCTTCAATTAGAACAAAATATTATTTGTAATTATTTATGTTTCAAAAATATATGTAGTATTGCCATTTTGTCCCTGATGCTAAAGTTAATCATGAAAATAAAAAAATAAATAGAAAAAAGTACACATACAATGGTTTCAATTAATATCATTAATTTATATTACCAAGAAATGTTTTTTTAAATATTATTTTCGTGAGTTATATGATTAACTAATCATCTAACCTTAATTCAACACTTCCTTTAATTCAACCGAAAGCTCTGATCCCTTGGGGTGTTGAATTAAAGAGGTTCGACTGTATTTGGATTAGGTCTTATTTTTTTGTAGCTATAATCTATAATGCAAAATGGGCTCTATCAATAGGTTATTTATGATAAAGCACAATTTGGATTATAGATTACAAACACAAGGTAATAAGACCAAATCCAAATACAGTCAAACCCCTCTATAGTGAACCCCAATGGGACAGAGCTTTTGGTTCACTATAGCCAGGGTTTGGCCATTTTTTTTTTACTTCTCTAAATTTTTAGACCGTATAATTAAAGGACAGCCATACAAACAGATAACGGCAGCAACTTAAAAATCTTTACAGTAATGCTGAATATCAAAAGAGGTTATTTGATAATAGGTTCTTCTTATCATTAGCATACATGTTCATATACATGTTAAAATCGGGAGGTTTTATATGTTTTTATCGTTGTTGTCATTAAATAAACTATTTCCAGATCTCTACATGTCCAAATATTCGGGCGCCAGTGGCTGCAGAAAGGCAGACCACAAATTTATTCATCTATGGCACATGTAGAGACCTAAAGCTGTGTCGGCTAGCAATTAATGTTGGAGGGGAAATTAACCAATCATTTTTGGCTAAACAAATTTTTATTTAGACCAATAAAATAATCTTTCAATGTACATCAGGTATATTTATTAAAAAACAAAGAAAAATTACTTAATACAGTAAAACCCCTCTATAGTGAACCCCAATGGGACAGAGCTTTTGGTTCACTATAGCCACGGTTTGGCTATTTTTTTTTTACTTTTCAAAAATTTCAGACCGTATAATTAAAGGACAGCCATACACACAGGAAGAGGCTTCCTCTTAATAGTGGTCACTTTGTTTTAATTCCCTTAATTGACCAATTTCCTTACATTAATACTGAATAATAATAGAAATCATTAGATGATGGTTCTTCTTATCATTAACATACATGTACCTCTATGTCCAATTTAAAAATCAAGACAAATCCTAGGCAAAGTTTTATTAAATATATATTCAAAGATATAAAATGATTTTAAAGCATCATTATCACATTATATAATACATTGTTTACTTGGAAAAATGGCTCTAACACCTTGTTGCTTCAAAACATTCTTCAAGCATTGCACCATTCAAATAAAGTTAGTGTTTTTCTTCCATTTCATTTTCCCACATATTCTTCTAGGTCTAGATTTCGTTTTTTTTTTTTTTAACCTGTCATGCAAAACATTGCTGACTTTAAAATCACCTTAGTTAATGGCATAAAAATAGTTTTTGTTTCATCACGGGACCATTTATTTGGATTTTTTTTTTTTTAGCCCTAAAACGTACGATCGCGATCGCGGCAAAAGTTGAGGTTGTTTTCTCTTTGTAACAATTTTTAATAGCTTTATATTTTATCTTTTATAATAGAAAAGTTATATTATCTTATTTTAATATGTTCTTAACATTTTGCCTGTGTTGTTTCACTTTGAAAAGTTCTGAAAATGGCCTTTTTTTTTTTTAAAGAAATAACGCTTTTGTTTTTAAAATGCCTTTGTTTTCTTCATTTTGGAAGCCATTTGTATTTTTATATTTCAAATTTAATGGATGCAAATATATTCTATTTAATAAAAAGTATAATGTGTTAAAATTTATACAACATACAGCAAAAATAAAGTGCAAAATTCAAAACAAACAATGCCGCTAAATGTATTGTTTTGAAATCGCGATCCGCGAGCAGAAACATGCTAAAAATTTGGTTGTTTTATTTTTTTTTTAATTACAATTCTAAGTTCGTTATAAGCATAGTATTTTAAATAGATTTTATTATTTTGGGACCGAAAATAGGTTCGTTATAGGGGTAGTTCGTTATTATAAAAATCGCAAAGTTCGTTATAACGATGGTATTTTCAATGGAATGAAATTGGGAATCGGCGTGGGTTCGTTATAAGGGAAGGTTCGTTATATCCAGGGTTCGTCTTAGCGGGGTTTTACTGTATAATCACGCATATATATATATAAGATAAAAAAAAGTATTATATTAAAAGTATATATATATTTTATACAAAAGGCCTATTGTGCCAAAGTCCCAGATTATCCCCAACCTACCTCGACATCCAGCCACCCAAGTCCATGATTCAAAAAAAGGGCGGCTATGGCCGCAGCCAGCGGCCTGAGCCCTCCGCAACTCCAAGTCTTTAGCTTTTTTAAGAAGAAATCAACTCTTGCTAAAAAAAAAATGTAAATATTAAAAAAAAAAAAGTAAATATTCAAAATGTCAATATCCCGCTTCCTTGCCCCAGTGTTGCTGGACTCACCCCCCAAGGCTATCATCCCTCTTCTCTCTATGAAAATAAAAAATAAAAAAGGCATCTTAAAAAAATTATAAAAATAAATTAAAATATAAAAATTATTAAAGAAATATTCACAAAAAATAAAATAAAAATACGAAATATTGAATTAAAAATAATTTTAAAATATAATTATTATTGTTGATCTGGGCATCTTGGGGTCAGCTTGGGAAAGGTTCAGGGCTCGTGGTGGAGCTGGTGTTCTGCATGAAGACAGTGGAGTCAGGTCAAGCACCATAGGTCGGTGGCTTGACTACAGGGAAGGGGCGTCTAAGTCCATCTTTGGACTGGCTTGTGGTCAAGTCGGCCACCATCGGACAGGTGGCTCGACCACCAGGAAGGGGTGTCTGAGTCCATCTCAGACTAGCTTGGTGTTGGTGGGGCCAGGTCATCCACCACAGGTCAGGTGGCTTGACTACAGGAAGGGGATCTCAGTCTCTGGCTCAGTGCTGCCAAGGCTAAAGGTGGCTTCAGGCTCCATCTCGACACTTCGCAATCACCAGAGGTTTGTGGCTTAGATGGACAAAGGTGGGATATGGTTAGGTTAGGTGGGGTTCTGGGTTACATTGGCATATTATGGTCACGAGGTGTCCCAACATATACACCTATGTATTATTTAAAAATTAAGCCAAATCCCCTAGGCAAGACATTAAAAGGTATAAGAGTATTTTAGAACATATTTCTCAAATAATAGAATACTAAATTTATTTGAAAAATTGCCTCTAACACCTTGTTGTTTGAAAGTGAAAAGTGAAATTTGAAAATAAGAATTGTCTTAAAATTTCATTATTTCCATCAAAGAAATAAAGCTCCATGTATTCTGAATCAATTGAAGATGAATCAAAAGTATCCAATTCAGAAAAATTGGACGCAAAACATGTTAATACGATATTGCTATCGGTAAAATTGCGAATAAAAAACGCCAATTTGCAAACACAAAATCGGTGGTAAAACAGCCGGCCAGTGGGAATATCCGCGAACCCTGAATGAGTCATATACCTAACAAGAATTCCATTCTAAAAATAGAACTGTAGTGGTAGTTTTTGAGAATGTATAAGTCGATTTGTTTGTGGCCCATGAGACACGGGGAACTTGGGGGAACTGTTTTTTCTTCTTCTTCTTCCAATTCCAGTTTCTACATATTCTTCTGAAGTGTATATTAAATTTTGTTTTTAACCTGTTATTCAAACCATTTCTGGCTTTAAAATTATTTGGAATTATTTTTTAGCTTAGGTTAAACTTGATATAGAACGCTTCTAAAAGGGCATGCTGCCACTGTTTTTTTTTTTTCTTTTAGAACGACACTCTTTGTTTTTTTTCTTTATTTTGGAAGCCATTTGTATTTTTCTTCTATTTCAAAATTTTCCAATGCAAAGATATTCTATTAAATAAAAGCATAATGTGTAAAAATTTATACAACATACAGCAAAAATAGAATGGAAATTAAAACAAACAATGCCGCAAATTTTTTGTTTTGAAATCGCGATCCGCGAGCTGAAACCTGCTCAAAATTTTGTTGTTTTAAAATTTTTTATAATCACAATTTTAAGTTCGTTATAAGCATAGTATTTTTAATAGATTTTATCATTTTGGGACCGAAAATAGGTTTGTTATAGGGGTAGTTCGTTATTTTAAAAATCGCAAAGTTTGTTATAACGATGGTATTTTCAATGGAATGGAATTGGGAATCGCCGTGGGTTCGTTATAAGGGAAGGTTCGCTATATCCATGGTTCGTATTAGCGGGGTTTTACTGTAAATAAATAGTGTATGACATTTCGGTAACAACGCTGTTACCGAAATGTCATACACTATTTATTTATTTGGATTTGGTCTTATTACCTTAGGTTTAATAGATTATTTACTTTGAAATTCAAACTTTATATTTTATAAGTTATTAAATTATATTAAGAACTAGACGAATGACCTGGCTTCGCCTGAGAATTCCCTTGAGTGCAATGTCCTTCATACTGAAAGTACATCAATAATAAATAGTAGAAGTGCCATATAATAGCAATACACAAGTAACACCTAAACCACAGGCAAAATGTGTGTGTGATGGCAAAAATTGTATTATATTAGTGTTTAGGTATTTGATTTAATTATTTTTGCAACTTTTATGAACCATCCAATGTTGGGTTGTAGGCAAGAACCCAGACGATGCCTACCTGGATGGCATGATCAGCGATGCTCAAGGCCAGATCAACTTCACCATGTTCCTGACTCTCTTTGCTGAACGTCTCCAGGGCACAGACCCAGAGGATGTCATCAAAAATGCCTTCCTCTGTTTTGACGAGGAGAACACAGGGCTCCTGCATGAGGAACGCTTGCGGGAGCTGCTCACTACCATGGGGGAGCACAAGCAGCGCTTCACTGATGAAGAGGTACAAATTGTGGAATACCTTCACAGCTGCTGGAGTAGGGAGACCTAATGGCCAAACAGGATAATTTACATGTTTTGTCTAAGCTAGATGTCCCCAGACTTAACAGACCACCACTTGGTTTACAAGGCTTGTTATAACTCAATAATTCTATATATATTACCAAAAGAAAAATAATATCATGATTAGAGTATCTTGTAGGGTCTTTTATTTGTATGAGATTTTGGGCATTTCTTTCAACAGCATTCTTTATTTTTATTCCTGTTGAAGGGGAGAAATGCTCGATAGCTCTTATAAATAAAACCCTACAAGAAATCCTTCATCTCGCAAGATTTTTCTTTCTTTTGGTAATATACTGCTTCAGGTGGTTATTCAACTTAACATTTTATGTATGTGTATATGCTGATACTTAGCATCAAGTGCTTCTGGTGACATTTTCTTTATTATCAGGATTGAATATATGTTCCTTAATGTTAATTTAAAATTTTTGAAAACACATTTCAGGATTTAACATGACTAGTATGATAGGATGAGTTTCACCTCAATTGGTATACTTTCTGCACTTTATTTGAAATATCTGTGAATATTTTCTCTGTGGTAGAAACCAGTGTTCTAACTCTACATCCTTTTCTAGAGTATTGACAGTAGAATCACATATAAATATTTGCATCGAGCAATGCTCTTCCACTAACAATAAAGGCAAAAGAAATTAAACACAAGGTAATAAGACCAAATCCAAAAAAAGAATAAATAGTGTGTGTGACGTTTTGGTAACAATGCTGTTACAGAAACGTCGCACACTATTTATTTATTTGGATTTGGCCTTATTACCTTGTGTTTATAATCTATAATTCCAAATATTGCCTTAACAAAAGAAGTTAGTTTATTTTGTTTTTTAAAAGAAACATTTATGCTTTATAGTTCTGTAGGATTGTTGAGTGATGTGTTGGTGTGGCTTGTGGAAAGGCTGCTGATAAAATTATAATTAAAATTAATTTATTTAAAGCAAGAAATTATAAAGAGAAAAGAAACAACGGTTGAAGTAACGGCCGTCGGCTCTAGCCTTGTTGTTTACCGCGTGAGTGCCAGATCAAGTGTCGGAAGAAGCCAGCCGCTAGAAAGTTCCGGATGATGCCCGCGCATATGCGTAGTGAAGTGTTCTCAAAACACGTGCTTGCCGAGGCATAGTGGGGCCGCCATTTTTCTGCCCGTATGAGTTTTGAAGCTTTGTCCCAGTTCGCTGAAGCAAAGTGCGGTCGCCACAGTTCTATTTCTTAGTTATTGAAGGCACGTCATTTGCTTTATAATTGATTAATGCTGGTTTTGTCTTTGTTGTTTGCAGAAGAGTGTTGCTTGATGTAATTATTTATATGTAATTCTACTGTCCTAAAAGTCCACATAGTTTGTTAAAATACCATGACTAAGATTCCATCTTCATTGTCATTATATAAGTAGAATCGTCCAATACAGAATTAGAGCTCTAAAAAGCTGTCTGGTGAAATACTGTGTCCTTGTTCAATTTTTTTTTCTATAACTTAATTAAATAATCAATTTAATTAAAATATTTAACTGGCAAATGAACATTTTAAAAATATCTGGCCTTGGTTCCCTTATAACCATTAAGGAAAGTTTTCACTACCATCCATATTATAAGATAGCTTAATAATAATCCTTTCTTTTGAAAATTTACCTCTGCGCACAAAGTTTATTTGGAACAATTTTATGAAATGCACAGATTCATCACAATTCTTATCTTATCTTTGTACTTCTCAAATTTCCCTTCACTAACATTAAAGTCTTTCCTAAATTTCAGGACAAATAGTAGAAATTTTTCCAGGACTAAGTTGTCCTAGACAAGGATGGCAACTAGCAGGCCTGTTGTGTATGTGCTAGGTGGATGAGATGTTCCGGGAGGCTCCCATCGACAAGAACGGGATGTTTGACTACGTTGAGTTCACCCGGATATTGAAGTACGGAGCCAAAGACAACAATGAGAGCCTGCCAGCCTCCACCTAGTAGAGACAAG
This sequence comes from Cordylochernes scorpioides, assembly GCA_030710605.1. Lineage (NCBI taxonomy): Eukaryota > Metazoa > Arthropoda > Arachnida > Pseudoscorpiones > Chernetidae > Cordylochernes > Cordylochernes scorpioides. Next base: position 55,915,208 of record CP092876.1, read on the forward strand.
CTGCCTAGATTTATTATTTATTTTATTAGAGAGCCTTGAAACATATTATTTATATATTTATGTGTATTCCACTATTTACCTCTCTGTGCCTTTGTTTCCATCATATCATTTCGAAGATGCAAATATAATTGTGTGTGTGTGTGTAGTCTATTTTACTTTAGACCAAACATAGAGTTAAGATCAGTTTTTAAAGATTTTTTTTTAAATAAAGGTTTGTATTTATATCATTTTTTATGTAATAAATATATCTTTTGTACATTTATTATTGGTAATTCTAAATTAACCTTTCTCACACAAATTGATATTTATTTGAAGCTCCTCAACTATGTTCTTTCCTCCATGATGGAGGAACTCCTTGTGTGGAGAGGAAAGGTGGGGATGTTGAAATCTTTACAGAGACATTACAACTGACACTTTTTGGAAAATAGTACAAATGTTGAAATCACATTTGTGCTATTTTTTCACATTGTTTAGCGTTCTCACACAATTCTGGCCTTAACTACCCATTTCATGATTTTTCAGGATGCCTGAATGACCAGTTTTTGGTCGTTGAGGTACAGCTTGCACCACACTGATGAGGGCCAACAGCCCGAAACACGTACGTGGTTAGCTTTTCTTGATTAATCAAGAATGGGTATTTGGCCAATTCTGGAATAATTAAAAATTGACGAATAGTTGATATTTATTCCGATAGATGACACCAGCCATCAGCAACTTTCAGTTGCACAATAAGGAGATGCCTTTTTCTTAACTTATTGGAATTTAGGGGAAAATGATGGCATTCAGACCAAGAAATTGGGTTGGGTTTACAAATTTTCAAAGGCAGGTTGAAAGTGGAGCAAGAAATCAATGTTACCTTCCATAATATACATCCCTAACAAACTGGTGCTACAAAATAAGTGAGGCTTGGAGCAGTGAGTTAGGAGGAACAATACGCTGTTAATATAAGAAAAATTCATGCTGGGACACCTGGATAGTTAAGGGGCAGCAACTTGCCATTCAGTATCTGTAAGCACCTCTGCCATCCCCCTCCTTGGTGTCAAAGCATTCCAGGCCTAGCCACCACCTGTAGGCCAAGTCTATTTAGGTATTCTAGCCCATTGTCTCATTATCTTACATCATCTGAGCACAAGGTAGAAACTTGATTCTCTATAATATATATATATATATGCTGAGTAAATCCACAAACTGTGTGAACAAGTTCTGTATATATATATATACACTGTATAACAAAAAAATCGACGCACCAAGAAGGAGTTGTCAGATTAGGACAAAAATTGGTGTATGTAAAGAGCATGTATAGGGGAAAAAACGATTAAAATTTCAGAACAATTAATTGTTTCATTTCAGAGTTTGATCATCACAAATTGAGAATGTCAATATGTCGTTGGACCCCCACTGGCCTTGATGCAGGCTGCCACCCGGCGTGTCATGGACTGATAAAGATTCCGGATGGTGTGCTGCGGGATTTCTTGCCAAATTGTCTCCAACTGTCGGGCTAAATAGTCAACATTCCGGGATGGTTGCAATTGCCTTCCCATCACGTCCCAGATGTGCTCTATGGGCGAGAGATCAGGCGACCTTGTTGGCCACGGAAGAGTTCGGCAATTTTGAAGACAATCCATAGTAACATGTGTCGTGTGTGGCCGGGCATTATCTTGTTGAAAAGTAAGCCCGGGGTGATGTGAGTGGAACGGCAACAAAACAGGCCGTAGAATGTCATCTACGTACCGTTTTGCTGTCAGGGTGCCAGGAATGACTACCAATGGGGTCCTGCTATCAAATGAAATAGCAGCCCATAACGCCCTGTTGTGGACCTGTGTGGTGTTCGACAGTAAGGCCAGGATCCACACGCTGCCCAGGACGTCTCCAGACACATTTGCGACGGTCGTCAGGACACAGTAAGAAACGGGACTCGTCACTAAAGACTATACGTCCCCAGTCAGCGCAGTTCCAAGTTGATCGCTCCTGACACCACTGTAGTTGGACTTGTCGGTGCATGGGTGTGAGGGGTAGGCATCGTAACGGTTGGCGAACTCTTAGATTCCGCTCTCTCAGTCGCCTGTTGATGGTCATTTTGGACACTTGTGTGCCGGTCACACGTTGGATGGTAGATAAGGTGAATTCCGGTGCTGCGACAGCCATTCTGACAATTACTCTGTCCTCCCGTTCTGTTGTTGCCCTTGGTCGATCGCTGACGTTGCATTGTTCCGTTGTTGACCCACTTTTGCCAACATCGCCTAATAGCCGCATCACTTCGACACTGATGTCGCGCGATTAGTCGATTAGACCAACCAGCCTCTTTCATTCCAATGTCACGACCAGTTTCAAACTCTGACATATGTTCGTAATGAGCACGAATCTTTCGGCGAGGCATTGATACAGTAGAAATAGGCGTGCTGCTAAAATATTAAACAGAAATTCTGAAAATCAGCTTGTGCCGCGCCGAATATTGAGTCTAGAATGCTTGTGCTGGATGCGCAGTTCAGATGCGCTGGAGCTCTTGCTTTGCATAAATCAGCCACCAAATTTCAATCATTTGCATGTTTGGTCGAAACCTCTTTGTATACATATTTTCATATAAATCGGACAACTGCTTCTTGGTGCGTCGATTTTTTTTTTAATAGAGTATATATAGGAGTATAATAGGGTAAGAATGGATATTTAGTGAGCTAGATTTATTTTAAGTTTTCACCAGTTTCACACATGCCTTATCTAAAAATGAAGTCTGTGATAAAATTGAAATGAGAGAGAATTTAAAAGTGAATTATAGATATAATTTGTATGCTTTACAAGTTATAAGTAAACTGCTCAAAATTTTGTTGATCTTTGTTATACTTATATAGTAAGGACTAAGATCCTTCAGCCAATGTCTCAATCTATTCAAATATTCCCTTACTCTTAGAAAGCACTCGTAGATCTGCTATAATCATGAGATGTTGAAGTATTCATAACTATAAATCACATGTAAAGGTGAATTAATATCTGAACTTATACAAGGAGTTAGTTACTTGGAATTTGCTGCATTTGAAGTATGTAGTAAGCCATTTTAGGAAATGCTTTTTGGTCTATCAATTTTTGATCAATTTGTTTTTCAAAAATGTCTTTTTATAAAAGAGATGTCATAAAAATTCACTGATAGTGTTATTCATGCTTCCTCATTATATTTAATCTATTTTCCCCCTAACACAAGAGATTGTAAATTCAATCCATGAATTCACAGTCTCCATGACCTTGTATATACAATAGGATAATAAAAATATACATATAGTGTAGGAAAAATAATGGGTTTGACTCACAATGGTTATGTGGCAGCTCATTTATCAGAGTTATTGTGTCAGATTATTGTAAAGATGATGTAAGAACACAACCCTCTTCTTACACCCCTAGGATCTGAAAGTAACAAGTCCTATATACTTAAGCCAGGCATGTTTAGACAATATAAACATGCCTGGCTTAAGTGGGAGGGAGAACTTTTAGACTAAATGTTGGTGGGACCTTTTTTTATTTTTATATATACAGTAGAAGCTCTTTAATTCAAAACTCACTAGAATTCAACCCCCCATTTATTGAAGTCCATTCAGCCTATTTACTTGATATAATAAACACCTACTTTTATTCAACATTCCTTTAAGTGAAGATTTCATTTGATCCCTTGTGAATCTCATGATATAAAGTCCGCCATAAACTGACGAGGGTCATTAGACTGAAACCATGGTCTCTAGGTGGACACTTCTCAGTTTGACAAAGCTGGCTTTGTTACTGACCTAAGTGCACTAGTTTTTGGAAACGGTCAATACATGACATCTTTTTTTTTGTTTATCCCTAGTACACGTGGTACAGGCCATGATAATCATGGTGGTTAGAAGTAGGCGACTGCTTTTACTGTAAGTGCACCGCCTGTCTATATAGATGGCATCTAGTTTTGAGGTCCATTTTGCTGGCAGAGGTGATCTTTATTTTTATAGATTTATTTCCTCCCAGTAAAATTTCCATTCCCTTAAGTGTTGGCGATAAGTTGTCATAGAAAAATATCCACTAGCATTGAATGTTGTGTTGGATTGATAAACATCTTAGCCAGCTACAATTCAGCACCAACTTTAATTCAACAGAAAATTCTGATCCTTTGTAAGATATTGTGGGACACCCTGTATATAGGACTTGTTACTTTCTGATCCTAGGGGTGTAAGAAGAGGGTTGTGTTCTTACATCATCTTTACAATAATCTGACACAATAGCTCTGATAAATGAGCTGCCACATAACCATTGTGAGTCAAACCCATTCCTTTTCCTACACTATATGTATATTTTTATTATCCTATTGTATAGTTATACAAGGTCATGGAGACTGAATTCATGGATTGAATTTACAATCTCTTGTGTTAGGGGGGAAATAGATTAAATATAATGAGGAAGCATAAATAACACTATCAGTGAATTTTTATGACATCTCTTTTATAAAAAGACATTTTTGAAAAACAAATTGATCAAAAATTGATAGACCAAAAAGCATTTCCTAAAATGGCTCACTACATACTTCAAATGCAGCAAATTCCAAGTAACTAACTCCTTGTATAAGTTCAGATATTAATTCACCTTTACATGAGATTTATAGTTATGAATACTTCAACATCTCATGATTATAGCAGATCTACGAGTGCTTTCTAAGAGTAAGGGAATATTTGAATAGGTTGAGACATTGGCTGAAGGATCTTAGTCCTTACTATATAAGATAAGCCTCTATATAATGAAAAATATTCCTGAGATGATTGAATATAGTAAAAGCTTTCTGTAAAAGACACTTAGTTACAGAGCCAAAGTGTTCTTAAGGAGATGTGTCCTCTTACAAGAAAATGGTTAAATAGTAAAAAATAGTCATTTTGGCGATGAAAACTGTCCTTTGTAGAGAGGTGTTATCAAATGTGAGTGTCCTCTCATGTAGATTCTATTGTACTTATTTGTAGGCCAGTTCAAGAATACTGGGTCTAGGTGGAGTAAAGCAAAGTCATGAATGGTTAGTAATGTTAGTTCTTCTACTTTCTTATCTCCACTCAACCATATATATTAGGGTATCAAGCTTGTAGAGCTTGTTGATGGTGTCTGGTGGGGATGAGTAAAGCTCATCAATGGATTAGCCAGTCCTGATGTTAATTGTCTATCTTGTAAATCACTGTCTTACTTGAAGTTGTATTAGCAGGAAGGTCCAATTGACTGAAGGCCGCTTCCACTTTAGCTGATAAGTTAGGCAATGCTCATCATGTGTGTGTGTTTGCATTACCCCAGCCTCTATGTACGCTCCCAATGGTATTAATCTGAAAATATTTAACCTGATTGGTGCTGAGGCAAAAAAAGAACAGTGCAAGTGCAGGTTTCCAGCCAGATCCTTAAACCACTGCACAGAGGCCAGGTAAACTGATAAAAATAATGACTGATGTTTTAACTATACAGGACTCTTATAGCTGAGGTTGACTTCAATGTCAAAAACTACCTACAAGGTGTGTAAAAAGATTTTGATTGTACTTAACTCTTGGATTAAGGTTTGTGAAAAATGTGTTAATATCAGCTTCTTAATGAAAATACCCTTTTTTAAAAAAAATATTATCCCTAGTACACGTGGTACAGGCCATGATAATCATAGTGGGTAGAAGTTGGCGACTGCTTTTGCTGTAAGTGTACCAAATGTTTACACATGTGTAAACGAAGTTTGACCTTTTCACTTACAAGTGAGCCAGAACTCTGTTTGGTTACTTGCACTTGCTGGTGGGTTGGTTGAACTTTTGCAAGAATCAGGGGCCATTGGAGCATATATATTTTTTAATCAGATAAAAGTACCAAATGCAGAATTCGATCCCTCTTGTTTTATTATCTATATATATAAAAATGAATGTTTGTATGTTTGTTTGTATGTCCGGTATACAAATTCGCAGTAGTTCACTAATTCAAACCAAAATTTCCATACATAGGTAAAAAAATACGGGGAAGACAATAGGCTATTTTAAAAAATATATAAATCAATTATTAAAACTATATATTTTAGTCAGAAAATGATGATGACGATATTGGTGTATCATGTTTGATTATCAGATACAAAATTATATCGGGAAAAATTCCAAAAAGCAGAGACCACGGGTGAAACCAGTTCATTATTTTGTACGCAGGAACAAAATTCTAACAGAAAAACATTCATTCGAGCAGAAAACAAAAGCCAGATCATCTTTCTATAAAAATATCGCTTCTCAGACACAAAGTTTGGAGCGGGACGTTTCACAAGAGTGACATCCACGGCGCCAATTTATAATTGTAATGAATAGTATTTGAAAATCAAAATAATATAATTTTCAAATATCGGTGTGAAAATTTACATATTTATTTTTATATTTTAAAAACACACAAAGTTTGGAGCGGGACGTTTCACAAAAGTGACATCCACGGTGTCAATTTATAATTGTAACGAATAGTATTTGAATAAAAACATTTAATCGGGTAAAACCCGGGCGTTGCCTGGGTCATTCGGCTAGTGTACTATAAAACAGGGGGTCGGTGGAAGGCTGGTTAAACCGTTTGGTTTTCGACCACTAGGACCCGGGTTCGATTCCCGCATTGGACACTTTCTTCTGTTTAAAGAAAAAAAATGCTCCAATGGCCCCCGATTCTTGCAAAAGTCCAACCCCACCAGCGAGTGCAAGTAACCAAACGGGGCTCTGGCATTAGTAAGTGCAAAGTCGAACTGCTTTTCACATGTGTAGACATGTGGTGCACTTACAGTAAAAGCAGTCGCTAACTACCCACCATGATTATCATGGCCTGTACCACGTGTACTAGGGATAAGCAAAAAAAAAAACAAACTATAAAACAAGTGATATGAAAATTAAACAAATTTCATTTTGGAACACTTTTTCTGAGTATACCCAAACATGCATCACAAATACAACTGGAATTTCCATAAAAGTAATTCAACATTGATGTATTGGTTACATTGTAAATGGTCTTCTAGAATCTTGCGGTATGTTATGAGACTGGCCATGATAAAAAAATTACCTTATTGGGTATGGTATATCTTTTTTTTTTTCTTTTGCTTATCCCTAGTACACGTGGTACTGGCCATGATAATCATGGCTTTTACTGTAAAGTGCACCCCATTGTCTACACATGTGAAAAGCAGTTCGACTTTGTACTTACAAATGTGTCAGAGCCCCATTTGGTTACTTGCACTTCCTGGTGGGGTTGGACTTTTGCAAGAATCGGGAGCCATTGGAGCATTTTCTCTTTTTTTATAAAAAAAAAAGTGCCCAATGCCGGAATCGAACCCGGGTCGTAGCGGCCGAAAACCAACGGATTAGACCATCTTTCCACCGACCCTATGGTATATCTAAGTGGCTGTAATCCAGAACAAGACACTACAGTAAGTAACCTTGTAAGGAGATCGAAATTCAACACTCTGACATAAATAGCTTGATGGCAAATATTCTGAGAGCACTCAATACACAGGTTCCACAACATTCAATTTACCACAAAGGTGAAAACTCTCTAGCATGCTGACAGTGTTTAAATTGTTGTGCTCTTACCACCATTTTATCCTAGCATCACATCTCTCTGTAGAAAAAAATCCTTCTGTAATCATCTATATAAATAAAGACAAGGTAATAGGACCAAATAAATAGTGTGTGACGTTTCGGTAACAGCATTTTTACCATTTTCAGACAAAAGTACTGGATGTATAGTCTGAAGATGGTAACAATCCTGTTACCGAAATGTCACACACTATTTATTTATTTGGATTTGGTCTTATTGCCTTGTGTTTATAATCCAAATTGTGCCTTATCATTTAATTGTTGTTTCTTATCCTCCTGTGCAAGGACTACACAAATTCCACAGTCCATGGTGTGTAGGAGTGCAGCTTTTACTGATCATGGCACCATGAATAAGGCACACTTTGGTGAAAGACTGACTTTGCATGTAATATTAGGCCGTTCCTAACATGGAAGCAGACGCCTTTGCTACCGACTCTAATATGAGTACAGACGCAGCTCCTCTGTATCCATATAGTGTTGTGTGTTAACAAGTAGCCGACCAGATGGCGCACATGACCGGAAAAACTTTTATTTTTTGTATGAATTATGCTTTATTATTTATTCTAGCTTAATCAGAGATGACATATTATTGTGAAAAAAATAGTACAAATGTGACATTGTACTGGGAAAAGGTTCATAAATTAAGAAAAAGGCATCTCCTTATCGTGCAAGTGTTTCTTACAGTTGCACAATAAGGAGATGCATTTTTCTTAAGATATTATTGTATTTGACCGCTGTGTGTGAATCCCGTTTTCGCGGCAACATTTTAGAGATAACGAGTCAGTTATCTTTTGTCCTCGATCGGAATACACCTTGACAGAAAAACTATATAACGTCATGCTACAGCAGCAATACTCCCTAGGACTGGCCCTACGACCCCATTAGGCCAGGCCCAAGTGACTGTGGCCCACCATGATGAATCACTCCTCATAATAAACCCTCCGAGACCTCCACCTGTCAAGAGGGAGAAGGTGTATCAAATATAACTACACAGATAATAGACAAAAACAATGTTACATTTTGATAGGAAAACAAGTTAAAATACTGTGTTCTTGGAATATATAGGAAGAGAGCAACAAAATATCCACACGGAGAACAGATAAAATGATGTTTCTTTGTTGTAAGGTAAGTTGCTGTAGTTTGGGAAAATATAGCAAGAATGTTTTAATATATTGAGAGAGAAAGAGTGACAAAATAACCACACAGAGAGCAGAGTACAGCACTATAGTAATATAGAGAGAGTTTAAAAAAAAAACGCATAGAACAGAATAAACAATGGTAAATTACGATAAGAAAGCAACAGGGAACAGTGGAAGGATGGTCTAAACCGTTGGTTTTCGACCGCTACGACCCGGGTTCGATTCCTGCATTGGGCACTTTTTTTCTGATAAAAAAAAATTCTCCAGTGGCCCCCGATTCTTGCAAAAGTCCAACCCCACCAGCGAGTCCAAGTAACCAAACGGGGCTCTGGCCCATTTGTAAGTGTAAAGTCAAACTGCTTTTCACATGTGTAGACATGTGGTGCACTTATAGTAAAAGCAGTCGCCTACTTCTACCCACCTTGATTATTATGGCCTGTACTACGTGTACTAGGGATAAGAAAAAAAGAAAGCAAGATACTGTATTATTGGAAAGGAGAGTGTGACAAAATAACTACACAGAGAACAGATAAAACAATGTTAAATTATAGTTAATAGTTTATCAAAGTATATTTTACTCTAGGGAACAGATAAAATACACACAGAAAGCAGATAAAATAATGTTGCAAGGAATAAAGTCAACATAGACATTCAATACGTTGTAGTGTTGGGAACTTAAAGAGTGAAACACAGAGAGCAGATTGAAACATGTTTAATTGTTGCAAGAAAGCAAGTTAAGGTGCTGCAGAGATATTGGGCACACTGGCAGTAGAAAACAATGGAGGGTCTAAACCATTAATGTTGTTGTTATAGTGAGAAAGCAATAGTAGGTGCTGGAGAGAGCGTTGTGCACATTGTCAACAATTTTAAATATCCTCAAATTTATATATATGTAGTAAATTTAGCAAATTTCACATTGATTCTCTCTGCAATACTAAATCCTGATATTTAATGGCAGAAATTGTGTAATTTGACTTTTTTATATCAGGCATTTTTTTATATAATAAGAAATTAATTTGATTTCAACGTGGGTTTTCTAGAAGATGCTTTTCAAGCAAAATTTGGTGACAAAAAAATTATAGATGCTCATCTACCTCTTCTATATAAACGGACAGATCTCTATTTGAAACGTAGCGATAAATATATCATACCGATCTTGAAGAATATAAAAAGGAAAACGAAGTAAAATATACTACTTTCTCTCTGAAAGCCGCAAGAAAACCTATTCTTGGCAAAAATCTACATTTCATCTAAAAACATTTAACTTTATATATATTAAAAATAATTTTATTCATAAAAAAATTACAATATAACAACAATGAAAACAACAAAGAGATATATAGAAGAGTGGCATATTCACAAGCATCTCTACATCTTGTAGAGAAGGTATTGTATATTATATATATACACAGATACACTGAAGATATAAATGGACGTTGGTTTAAATGAATTTCAAATTTATATGACAAAAAAATATGAACACACATTGAAATAAACACTAAGCAATATTTGATGAAACATTCTTTTGAGCAAACCGAGACACGTGAAATTTGAAGATAATGCCAAATATAAATGTATTTTTAGAAATAGTTCCTTAAATAAACTTAGACTTGTAATTGGTTCACTTTGGCACCAGTTGAAAGTGAGCCTCATCAATGGATGTTAAACTTTAAAATCAAAGGATCTGAATGACTGTTGTGCAGAGAAGATTCAGTTTTGATTCTTCTATAGATCGTTGTTGAATATTGCACGGTGACCTCCCCCATAATAGAAGGGTCCAGTATTAACTCAAATATTATCAGATAGTGTGTGCAAAAAGGGATTGTCGGGAACAGAAGTTAACAGTAGACAAATTAGGTTGTTAGGGTGAGTGTGGTTAGATCTGAGGGCAAGCATTGGGGAAGGTGTTGAAGAGCTTGGCACGGTTCCACCGGAATGGATCTCCATTGACCGCCATCTTCCGCAAACAGCCGAGGAACAGCGGGGGCTTGGCAATTCCCAGCAGGGGCACCTCGAGTTCCTCTGTATCCACACACCGGGGTGGTGTTGTGTCAAATACGGTGATTTAACATTATTGGATAGAATGGTCTGAGGCAATGCAACGATGACGTAATGATCATTTAAAGAGGATATCCCGGGTCTGTTATTTCCAGTCCATTGATGCTGGAGAAGGTTGTGGCTGAACCTTTTGAATTACTACTATCCTGGTTTTGCATTCCACAAGAAATGAGCGTGTACATGGAAAAATACAGTGAAAATAATCAAATGATTTCAGGTGAAGCAATATCTTAAGACTGACTAAAGTAACGTATTGCAGAGAACGGAAATATGTTTATTTACGGGGCTGCTAACTAAAATAAAATGATATTGTAGAGAACGTGATTCATTACTTTTATATTCCTAATACTGGTGTACAGTGTTGTAACATATTTGAATACTCTGGCTATCAGCATAGTCTTAGTTATAAACCATGATGCTTACTTAACTTCAATTACTGTTTGTATATCTTCAGTAAATAATACTTTGTATTAAAAAGCAACTACTCATTATTTCTATCCACTCACAACACACAGCCTTCTCAGTCAGGTTCATCCAGGACGATCCATCTATAGTCTGGTGGCCGTCATGGTCCAGTTGGTTCATTCAATTTTCACGGTAAATAACGTGATGTTTTCTCCTTGGAAAAAAATGCTCTAATACCCGACAGTTTATTTTATATCGTTAACTTGATTCTACTCCGGTCAGCCGAAGTTATTCATGAGACTTAGTATGAGAAAGTGTTTAAATTTAGATATTAGTTTTGAAGTTTTTTTGTTACGAGCTAACTCCTGATATAACAGTTAGCTAGAGTATTCCAAACAAATAAAGAGTGATTCCTGAAGACCATAGCATAGGACTAAATATACACCTTCGTATCATTGATGACATTTGAACCTGTGCCATAGCAAATTAAAAATATATATATGTAAAAAATATGACATTAGGAAATACAGTTTCAACAAGAGAAAAAGTAGAATGCTAATATTTTTGTTGACATTAAGCATGTTTTAGTATTTTTTTTTGTCATTTTGTATATGTATATATAGTATAAAAATCAAACTTTCCCCTTTTATATGCTAATATAAAGTCAACCATAGGCAGCCTTGTCGGAGGCGAGGCGGACAAAATTCTACCACTTGACATACCAGCGACATTACAATGGGCGACCTCTTGTAGTTAGACTCTGTAGGCAATAATAGAGGTCTTTGGAAATATAGTCGGGATTAGATGACAGCCGAGATGCTGAACAAAGACTTCCATTCATGAACTGCACCAGCACCTCTCTCTCCTCTGGACTGTAGCCTCCGTTACCACTTCCAACCTTGGGTTCCACCCCCCCGAAGTTGATCCACTTTGCCGTAGTGGGGGGGGCCCGAGTCCGACTTCCAAGTCGTTCCGCCAAGAGATCAACACCACAGAGGTCCGTACGTCTCTTGACCTCACGGACAATACAGCAGCTGCGCACTCATGATATGTCCTCACTTCTTTTTTCTAGATTTAATTCATTTTGTCTCCTCTCTAATTGTAAATACGCTGCTGTATCACCTCATAAGCATAAATAACCTTGGGTGTGATTATTTCACCCTTTCAATATACCACGCATATATAATTTAATTAAAAAGGCATATATATAAGATTAAAAATAAATTAATTTTTCTCCAATATATGCTTTTTTAAATTAAAGATCTATTTAGGGATTGCTCAATTTTAAAAATATTTGCACAACTTTAAAATTAATAACTCCGCGAATATTATTTGCGCTAGAGCAATGCGGTAAACACCATTGTGTTCAAGATGCAATGGGATTTTTTAGGGCAAATAATGAAAAATTCGAAATTGATTTTTGTTACAATTTTATTCGCTATATGGCGCTCTATTACGGCCAAATTGTTTGATAAATTCAAAAATAAAACTGATCGACACGTATTTTTTCTTTTTGAATACCTGGAAAGAATCCTAATAATATCAAATGATAAATTAATAAAATACCATTTTGCCAAAAGGAGAAGAATTGGATGACGATTTTTAAATGCAATGCGAAATATGTAAAATAGGTAAATGCAAATTAGAACATGTAGCAAAAAAAAAAAAATTGATATTTTAGATGCGGTTTTCTGGAATCCTCTCAGCGATTTAAATTTCGAAGATAATAAATTTCTATGTTTTTAAATTCAACTCTCTCTCTCTCGGTATCGATTATATTTATTTTAATTCATTTGAAAAATATTTATCTATCTCTGATAACACTGGTCAACAAAATTTTTGCCCAAGAGAACCTGATGGTGTTTCTAAGTGTAACTTTTCATGCTGAACTCAAAAATCTAATCAGAAATTTCCATCACCCATGGTTTTTGCGTGACAGCCTTTTTTTTTTTTTTTTGGTATTGGGATAAATACAGAAAAAAAAAATGCAAAAAATATTACGTAAGCATTTTTGCATAAACCTTATTGCATTACACTGGTTTATCAAAAATTATTTTTCTTTGTCCCAAAAGAAACAGCATCTTATCTAAATTTAACTCTTTGTGCTGATTCCAAATATACCATTAGTTTTTTTTTTCTATCACGCAAGATTTTTGAGATACACCTACTTGAAATTTGGAAATGTTTTTAATATATAGGCCCATATGAACGAAATATATTTATTTTATTGAAAAGTAGTGACAGTGGATTTTCTTCTATACTTTGCTTGTGGTACATCCCTCTTGAGTGTCCAGCAGTAGTCAGCAAGCGTACCGGGACTCCATTTACCTTGGTACCGCTTCTCCATGCTTGATATATCTTGATGAAACCTCTCACCATGCTCATCGCTAACTGCACCAAGATTTTCTGGAAAGAAATCCAGATGTGAATGCAGGAAATGGATCTTGAGAGACATGTTACATCCCAGTGCCTTGTAGGAAAGCAACAGATTATTAACTTTGTCTCGGTAATTTTCAACCTTGACACTTCCTAAGAAGTTCTTGCAAACGTTTCTAAAGGAATTCCATGCTGCTGCTTCAACTTCATTCAAACTATTTCGAAAATTTTAATCCTGCAGCAATTCTCGAATCTGAGGTCCAACGAAAATGCCTTCTTTAATTTTCGCATCACTTATGATAGAACATTTTTGTTTAAGGTAGGCAAATCCACGGGCATTTCGATCCATTGCCTTGACAAAGTTCTTCATTAATCCCAGTTTAATATGTAATGGTGGTAAGTAAATATTTTCTGAATCGATCAGGGGAGGATTTACAATATTTTTATGTCCTGGAGTAAAGATTTCACGGTTTGGCCAGATTTTTTTAGTGTAATGCCTTTCCTTATCTCTGCTATCCCACTCACACAGAAAACAACAAATTTTTGTATATCCAAGCTGTAATCCACGCAAGAGAGCAATGACTTTCAAATCGCTGCATATTTTCCAACCGTATCTTTCATATTCTATCTTTTTCAAAAGCAGTTTCATGTTTTCGTAAGTCTCTTTCATGTTGGATGCACGTGCTATTGGCACTGATGGGAACTTATTTACGTTGTGAAGGAGAACAGCTTTCAAACTAATTTTTGAAGAATCAAAGAATAAACGCCACTCTTCTGTATCATGGTCATGACCAAGCGCTTCCATTAGACTAACAACATCATTGCAATATACTAAATCATTCTCTTTTGAAAAGAAGTCTTGAAATTCATCTTGACGCTTGCGAAAAAGCATACTTTTGTGCCTTTATGCAGCAGATTCCAGCCTTTTAACCTAGAGCCTAAAAATTCACTCTGTTTTTTGGATAAATCTAAATCACGTACGAGGGCGTTCAAATATCCTTGGGTTAACAAATGAGGTTCAGATGAACACCTGCTTCAAAATTTGTGTCATCCGACTGTTGCTCTCGTATATCTGAATCATCGTCACTAAATATTACATTTTCAGGAGGCTGTGGCACGGGTAAAATATCACTATGAGGAACCGGTCTCCTAGCAGAAGGCAAATCTGGATATTCAACTGTATGTCTTGATTTGGATGTAATATCTGTAGTCTTTGTCAAACAAAAATAACAGTCTGAAGAATGATCTTTAGGTTTCCTCCATATCATTGGAACCGCAAAAGGCATATGACGTTCGCCTTTAATCCACCCTGTAAGACGTCGAGCACAAATTTCACAACAATGATGAGGAGCCCAAGTCTTATCTTGGTCACCGACTTTACAGCCAAAATAAAGTTGATAGCACTTTTTGATGAGCGGTGTAAAGTTTCGCCTTTGAACTTTGAAAGTTAATTCCCCACAAATGTAACAGAAATTTCAGGAATAATAATGCAACGCCTCGGCATATTGACACAGTCTAGTGCATACGATTTATAAAAGCAAATCGATAGAGAAGAATAAAAAGATCACTTCAAATTTACCCGTCACTTTTGATGCAAATATATTAAACAAATCGTTGGGTTCAATTTAAATATATATATTTAAACTGTTATTCAGCAAATAGCATTCCAGAGCTTGTCGTTATTTTTGAGTTGAAAGCAAAACAGATTGCATTATAAAATAAACATACTTAATTAAAAATTCAATAATTTGTTATTTAAATTAATATTTATGATTCTCAAAGAGCAAAATTTAATTAATAGCAAATAAAATAAAGCTTTTGACTCCAGATATCAACTCTTCTTGTCAAAAATAAAGCGCTAGCTAATGTAATGATGTTTACTTAAAAAATGCTTACGTAACATTTTCTGCATTATTACTGTATATACCAATTTATAGAAAAAAATGATTATCCTGCAAGAACTATGGGTGATGGAAAACTTCTGATTTCATTTTTGAATTCAGCATGAAAAGTAACATTAGAATCAACATCAGGTTTTCTCCGGCAAAAAAAAAAAAAAAGGGTTTTTTTTTGTAGACCTATGTAATTTATTTTACTCTGGAATGCCGTCACTACAGGATAAAGCACTCTTGTTGCAGCACTCATGTTCGGTGAAGATCGTGTGCAAAGTCGCCACTTTATACACCAGTGGCCTCCAAGATCACCAGACATGACGCCTTGCGATTTTTGGCTATAGGGGTACATTTAAGTCGCGTGTTTATCGATGCTGGCCTACCACATTGGCCATGTTGAAGGCTTCTTTCAGACGGCACCTTTAATTAATTTCAACAGATGTGTTATTTAATGCTGTCCAATCTGTCATCTATCGTCTGCAAGCGGTGTTTGAGAATGAAGGACGACACATTGAGCAAGGATCGTGACCTAATACAAGAAGGAAGACAGTTACCTCATGTGTTATATAAGCTGCCATGTATTATATTATATACCAATATTTTGCAGCTCTTTGTTTTGGGTTATAAGGATAATAAATGCTGTCCTCACATCATGACTCTTTTTGTTTGTCATTTGCTCACATCTTATATTATGTCGTGCAGACCAAAGTGTCATAACTTCTCGAATAACACTGGTACACACAATTTTACCCCTTATGTTTAGTTTATTGCTTTTCGCTCATTAGAACAAATAGCATAAGGAATATTTTCTATACACCCCACACTTTAAAAATTTTGCGCAAAAAATAATACCAAATGATTTTACTACCACTTCAACGCAAAAGGTCGATCTAAAATGATTTTTATTTGAGGGGACACATTTTAAAAAATTTGTACAGTATAATAAGCAATGATAACATTTGACAAGCCCATAAGATATTTGGAAAAGAGTACGACAAATAGATTTTGTCACCCCCTCTTTATTTTATTTGTTGGATCATGACAAATTTCTAGTTAAATAGTCAAGTGTCGCCAATTTGTCAAGAAACTACACATTTCTTTTAGCAAGAAATCCTATTAGCAGTGCTGTAGTGGAGGGTATACGGGGGTATACGCCGTATACCCTATGCTTTTAAAATTTAGAGAGCGTATACCTAGTGGTTTTACTTAAAAATAGCGTATACCCTATGATTTTGTTCAAATTTTTTATTAAAAATTTATTATTTTCTTTCTTTGTAATAGTAAAAAAAAAATGATGATAAAAATTGTACTGAAAAATTGCAAAAAATTTTCAAATTAACAATTCACACAAAATATTTCATTCATTTAGTAAAAATTTCTTGGGAAAAATATATCAACTATATTCAAATTAATAATCAAACAAGCCTCCTTTAACGAAAAACGGAAAACGAATATAACCGAACCTTTAATTTTTGAAAATGGTAATTTTGTTTAAAACCACAATGAAATGAAAACTTTAAACTTTCCTAATATTTAAAAGTTATTATGTTTGCTTAATAGAAAATATGTTAAAAAATTAAAGTTTAAATAAAAATAAAGTTATATTTTCTGATGTTAAAATCATTTACAAAAAAAGTAAAAACGACTTCTTCAAGATAGATGTTCTCTTATTACCAATGCTGTATTTATCCAGCAGTGATGTAAACTAATACATAAACAATTTGGTTTTCGATTTAAAACGATTTTCTTCTAATTCTATACAATTGAAAATATATTTGAATTTTATCAAATGCTCTTCTTTAACTAAAGTTGCTATGGTAACCATGCTAAACTACGTTATTGTGGACGTTAATTTTGCATATTCTTTAGTTTATTTGAAGTTAGCAAAAGCTGTTGACAAAATAACATTGATTTTCAAAAAAATATAATTTTGAAAACTTCTTTAAGTAAGTTTATTGATACTGGCTTAAAAGCTTATTTAAATTGTTTTTAATTGTTGATGAAAAGTTGGTGTTTGTTTTTTAAAAAATAAATAAAATAAAGATTTTATTCAAAACAAATCGATTAAGTAAGTATCTAAATTTTGTTAATGTTAAAATAAGTGAAATTTAAATTTTCTGTACTTATACTAGCTTTCGAAAATAACTCTTCTGTTTAATTATGGACCGCTGGTTGAAGACAGGAAATTTATGTACTAAAAGAAGTTTGGAGGTAGAAGAAGATGCAGAAAAGAATGAACTAGAAGAAGCTGTTAAAAGAAATAAAAACACTGTTGGTACATCAAATGCTAGTACTATCTCAAAAAGAGCTGATATATTGATCAATAGTTCACCAGAGAAAATGAATGACCAGGATTCCAAATTTGAAGTTTGGAATGATTCCCAATATATTCAATTTAAGGAAAAGTATCCATGGCTTTCAATTTCCAAAGGTAGACTCGGATGTAACATTTGCGCAAGTGTTAAAACTTTAGGGGCTGCAAAAAGTGAAAGAATTCATATTTCACCAGAATGGAGTAACTACCTAATAGAAGCAGTAGGAAAAGATCGGGCAAGCAAATTATCAAACATTCGAATGAAAATTAAAAAGCATTGTGAGTCTGAAGCTCATAAAATAGCTGAGAATATTAAGAAAGACAGAAAAAAAAATAAATTAGAAGAATATGCAAACAATATGAACATTGAAGTAGAAAATGAAAATATTAAGCTTTTTAGAACTGCTTATAATATCGCTAAAACAAATAGACCATATTCTGATTATGAAAATCATATCACGTTACAAACATTAAATGGCATTAAATTAGGATGGACTCTTCACTCCAGATATTCTGCTACACAAATAATAAACCATATAGCCTGCGAAATGCGGAAAATGCTTGTTGCGAAGATTTTGTCAACAAATTCAAAAATTACTATACTAATTGATGAATCAACAACCTTAAGTAATAAATCAACTTTGGTCATTTTCTTGAAAGCATATTTAGGAGGAGAAAGTATTGATTATATTTTCTTTGATTTGTGTGAATTACAATGCCAAGACTCAGAAAATATTGAAAAAGAGCTTTTGAATACTTTGTATAAACATGGGTTGAACGAAGAATATTTAAAAGAAAATTGGATAGCAATTGCGACTGATGGGGAAAGTGTCATGGTAGGAAGACATTCGGGAGTCGTAACTCGACTTAAGCAAAAGTTTCCAAAACTTTTTGCATGGCACTGCCTCAACCATAGATTAGAGCTTTCTGTTGGCGATACTATCAAAGAAGTCCGCGGAATCAACCATTTTAAAGCTTTTATGGACAAACTGTATTCATTATATAGCCAATCTCCCAAAAATTGTCGTGCTCTGGAGGAAGCTTGCCATGAATTAGGAACAAGATTTTTTAAAGTGGGTCGAATTTTAGGAGTACGATGGATTTCAAGTAGTTTTAGAACAATAAAAACCGTCTGGGAGTCATACGAGTCATTGCACCATCATTTCAAATCATCAACATATCTCGATTCCACATATCAAGGGTTATTAAGAAGATTGGAGAGTCCAGAATTTATATTAGATTTAGGTTTAATGTACGACACACGCTTCAGGAAATGTCAATGTTGTCTTTAGAGCTGCAGTCTAGAACAACTACTTTACAAAAGGCGGAACATATAATAAAGAGAACAATTAGAGTCATAGAAAGCTTCAAAACATCACCAGGAGAAAAAAGCTTGCTAGCTCTTGAAGCGGCAGAAAACTTAGTTTTTAGGAGCGTAACATTAGTTCCCAATGCCAAAATTATTCCGATTGATAGAAAAAAAATTCTTCTAAGTATAATAGAAAAGTTAAAATTGAGGTTGTGTACAGAATCAAATGAAGATAATGAGCAATTAATTAAGGATATTTCAGCTCTAGAACCAAACAATTTTGACGCAGAAAATGTTCGATATGGAGAGGTCGAAATGAGACGTATTTGTCGAAGGTTTAACTTAGATGAAATGAAATGCATTAACGGCTTGAGAGATTTTGTTGATGATAAAAACAATGTTCCCGAAACACTTCAACCATTTTTCAGGGCAATTTCAACATTGCCCTGTTCAACAGCTGAATGTGAGCGAGGTTTCAGCCTGATGAATGATATAATAACAAACTTGCGGACTTCTTTGCTAATATCAAATGTTTCGAACTTAATGTTCATAAATTCAAATGGACCACCAATCGAAATGTTTCAGCCGAAAAAATACGTTCAATCATGGCTTTTACATCATAGATCATCTACTGACACTAGATCAAGAGTTTGTGCCAGAAAAAATACAGATGCATCTCGGCAGTCATTATGGGACATTTTTATGTAAAAGTTGTATGTAATATTTTACGTCTTTTTTTCAAATAAAAATATAATTAAAAATAACCTTGTTTATTTTTACCAAAAATTTATATTCTCAAGCGTATACCCTATGCTAATTTTACGACTACAGCACTGCCTATTAGTAGTGCCATCATAATTTTTGGTCGCTGAATCTCTGATTCTGGTAGAGCGCCATCTAGCAAATAAAATTGTAACAAAAATCAATTTCGAATTTTTCACTATTTTCCCTAAAATATCAATTGCATCCTGAACACAATGGTGTTTACCGCATTGCTCTAGCGCAAATATTCGCGGAGATATTAATTTTTAAAGTCGTGCAAGACTTTTGGATCACCCTCTGTATATAATTTTAGAGTAATTATTTCTGGGTTTATTTATTTATTATACACGTATTGTATTATATTGTGATTATGCTTTATTACTTGTATTTATATATATAGTATTCTAACGCGCTTGATCTCCTTATTCTATAATGACAAATTTTAGTGACATGAAAATAATTCAATTTGATCACATCGGTGCATGTTTACTTTCAATTATTCTTGATATTTTCCTTTGTAGATTCTCAAATATAAATATAATTGATATTATCATCCACACAAAGCAAAGACAAAAATACGAGACAGGCTTAAGTATAATAGAATTGGATAATTCGAAGTTAACTCTGTTAATATTTCAGTAAGGTGCTTCCAGAGCTGTGAGTTCGCTTCACCACGGTTGGATGTTCCTTTCTGCAGAAAATTCGCGGTAGTTCAACCAATTTAGATAGAGAACAAATAAGGGTAGAAAAAGAGGCTAAGGAGACCATGATATCTTACCTGGCAAGCCTCCCACGTAGAGCTGTGCCGATTCTCCTTGGGCAGCAGTAGGCTTGGCCTGGTCCCTGCTGGGGGCCTGTCCGTCGAGCTGCACCCTCAGGGAGTCCGGCTGCAAGAGGACATGTAGGGAGTGCCAGCGGCCGTCACATAGCGCTGCCCGCCCAGCGTCGGACCGCTGTACGGCCCGCATACGTGGGGAGCGTCCGCCTATCTGGGCTACCACCTACACACGCGCACACAGTTACTTATGTGCCTACATATACTATTAGGCATAATGGCTAACATTCAAAACAGTAAATATATACATAGTGAACGACACAACAAGTTTTACCGAAAATGTTTCTTTTTACACAGAACGAAAAATCGTAATTTTAATTATTTTAAGGAGAAATAACGACTATTCCTATCCTTAGGAATGAAGTATGAAAGGATTAATTGTGAAGAGTAATGATGAATGGAATAATAAAAGTGTGCAGGGATTTTTCCGTTCATCATTACTCTTCACAATTCAACCTTTCATACTTCATCCCTAAGGATAGGAATAGTCGTAAAACTTGATAAACGTCGTTCTATAATCATAGCCGCATCATATTGTATTATAAATATACATAGCGAGTCAAAGTGTGAAACTATCAAACGACACACACAGAAGGCTGAAGTCAGGAGCAAGGACCTGCAAGATGTAGGCGAGAAAGAAAGTCCTGAGGTCCAGCAGAATCACATAGAGACAGTGTTGGAAAAATCTGGTTATAAACGATCGAAATCAGATTTTTTATTGAAGTATTTCCCGGAATGCTCGAGCAATGACTTCAGGCTCCAGGAATCTATCGAGACCCAATAAACGGCCTCTTGTATGAAGGCGAGAATATTGCATCATAAAACATGGACTCGCGAGGCTTAGCCTTATTCAATTTGTAATTCCTTTCTCTTTTATATACAGTTAAACCTGTCTATAGCGCCCCCCTCTTGGCACTCACCAAAATAGGGTAATATAGAGAGGGGGTGTTATAGACAGGTCACTTTTAATGTAAATGGAAATCGTATTACCTATTTAAAATCGGACGCTATAGAGAGGAAGGCGCTATTTAGAGGGGGCGCTATAGACAGGTTTAACTGTATTCTCACATGGCATTTTTAATGAACGTGTTATTGTGTAACATCTATCTATATATATATATATATAAATAGGATGTCTGTCTGTGTAGGAGATATACGGTTTTAACTCGAAAACAGTTGGGAGTTAGGGCTTTATTTTTGGAGGGATTATTCAGAACAGAAGGAATAAATCCAAAATCCAGGTTTCTATATCAAATATCCTTGGAGTTTGAAGCCAAAAACGGTCAAAACAATCGTTTATACAAATGCCTCTGAGGCGAAATGGGCGAGCGTTCACTTCTCGCGGCTTCCCTGCTTCAACTGCTATCAAAGTCAACCCATTTATGATGGGAGTATTTTATAATTCTGCCAAGTTCAGACACAGAGCGTCGGAATGTATTTAGAGTCAATATTTGACGGTTACGATATTTAATAATACCTTGGAGTTACATGCAACAAACTATCAAAGCTCTAAATAAAGATTAATGCATATGTTTGTTATTAATACAAATAATTTGTTTGTTTTTAAAATAAAATAAGTATTTGATGCGTGTTATTTATTTATTATGTATATATTTTTATTTAAAAATGAAAAAAAAGGTCATGGTTGATTTTAAAAACAAAAATCTTGTTCCCTTATATTTGGCCAACCAATTTTATTGATAAATCAAGAAAAAAGCCAACCACGAACGCATTTCGGGCTGTTGGCCTTCGTCGGCGTTGTGCAAGCTTGGTCGTAGAGGTACAGAGCCGAAGTGACGTGGGCCTACTATAGAAGTTTCCGCTGGTACAGAAACGGCGACCGCGGCTACAGGATGGGCGAAAGGAGAAAACCAAGCCACAGACGACATTAGTGGACTATTGTCGACATCATGTGGAGAGTTACCATCCTGTGATATGCCAGTCGCTCAAAACATGAAGAGCCAATGACGCAACGCTGACTAAGAGTAGTAATAGGGCCCGAATTGGAACGTGGTGAAACAAACAAGATGTGAGGCTAAACCCGGCGTTACGTTTTAGAAGAGCTGACAAGTCTCATGTAATCCAAGACATTCAGGGGTTTAAAGGGCCTTCTGAAGACTGGAGAAGAGGATTGCTCTGTTTGGGGCAAGCAGTTTTTTTTTTTTAGGAAGAGAGTAGTGTTACGACGATAGTGTTCGGCAATGCCGTGGTGGCAAGCAGGGTCAGTTCGACTGCGTGTCTTCCGCCAAGAATAGCTGAGGGGGGTGGACGGGAGTCTAGAAGGAGAAGCCTAGCTTGTGGCCAGGAGTGAAGTCATTCTCCCTGTTGTTGACGGTGGTTGTTGGAAGATGCTGTCTGCATGGCACTTGCTTTGTTCTCCTTGAATACACGAAGGTAAATAAAGAGGAGTCAAAAGAGATCCTTACCGATCCCGCGAGCTTATTTGGTCATCCTTGACACCGGGGTGGTGGCGTAACAATATATAGGTTCAGTCGGATTGACCAACTATTGAGGAAACATAGAAGGAACAAATATAAAGAGAGAGATGGAGATATATATGCATATGTCGTATATTAATATTCCATGTATATTACAATCACACGTTAAAAACATTACATGTGAGAAGGAATAAAAGAGAGAATTTTTCCAAATTGTAAGATGTTGAGCCTCGCGAGTCTACGTTTGCGGATGCAATATTCTCGCCTCCTTATGGGGAACTTATCTATGCCAAAAAAATGAAGATATTTGTAAAGTAATTGTAGCTCCTCTCCACCTGGCCGTCCAACATCTCCACCGTGAGGCTCTCCCCGCCTCCCACCAGGGCCAGCAGCAGGCCGGAGTACTGGGAGGTCCGGAACTCCAGCGACACCTCCAGCTTTTCCTGCTGGTGGGCAGTAGTTCCTGCACACGCCGGGGAAATACATAGGCCTTTGTGACAAGTAACATTTTATAATTGAATGTTTATCCCTATATATATATAAGTCAGTGTATGTATCTATGTTTGTCGGCTATACACGTCCACCATACGTAACTAATCTGGCTGAAATTTTAACAGTATATAGAGTTGAATCAGGAAAAACGTATAGGCCAATTTTCAGGCTTCTATCTCGAATATCCTTGAAGTTATTAACAAATTTTCCCTATTTCACTCGCAACCAGCCCCCACTGCGGTAACTTTGAGAATTAAAGTTAGGAAAGGATGAACCACGTGGGGCGACGGTGACCTTGAGTGACGTAATGACGGCGTAGGGGCAAGAAATCACTTGCTATAATCATTTTATGTATTTGTTAAATTTGAAATATATTAATTAACTAGCGGATGTGTACCCGGCTTCGCCCGGGTTTTATCCGAGTGAAAGTTTGCCTAACGAATATTATATATTATGAAGTATAATAAACAATGTTAAAGATTAGTTTTAATTATTAATCAAGATTGTGTGTGAATATGTGAGAAAGATGTAATATCGTTGTTGTTTTCTTGGCCGACTGTTTTACATATTGAAACAGCAAGTAGGTAAACAGCGTGGTAAGTTTCTTTATTGGGAACTACGAGCTTTCGGACATCAGCTGCCCTTCATCAGGTACAATGGGTGGTTGGAAAAAGTGAACCAATATATACATGCAGTAAATTAGCATAAGAGAGAGCTAACTAACATCTATTTAAAATAATTAAGAAATTTACATAAGAACTAAAGATAAAAGTACGAAATTTCTAAAAAATAGCTAAAAATCTGTGTATGACGGATAAAAGGTAAAACACGAGAAAAAAGGATGGGAAGACAAGAAAAGCGTAGGCATCTAGGCACAATGAAGGAAGGAAGCGAAATAAGATGTCAGTGGCCAAGTTTAGAAAAAGCAGTATATTGAGGGGGGAGATCTATTTTCCTATTAAAACTAGGGATGGAGTTGGACACGAGAGCCTCCAGGACCAAACGTTGATATTTATTCTTAACTTCACTGTATACCGGAATCGTGTTGCGTAGATTAAAAGAGTGGTTAAATTCATGGCTGTGTTGATATAGTAGTGACTTACGATCATGGGAACGGATGTTTCGTTCGTGTTCTAGGACACGAGTGGCATCGGTTTTTATCTGCGTAAATTTGGCATCCGCACGTTTTTTAAAAAATCACCTTCCCTAGGCACATCGTTACGCCATCCCCTCACAAAAAGCTCCGTCAGGCCCAGCCCCCAATCTTTCTCCAATGCCATCTACAGAATACCGTGCAACGACTGTCCACAATCATACGTCGGAGAAACTGGCCGCACCATTGCCACTCGTGTCCTAGAACACGAACGAAACATCCGTTCCCATGATCGTAAGTCACTACTATATCAACACAGCCACGAATTTAACCACTCTTTTAATCTACGCAACACGATTCCGGTATACAGTGAAGTTAAGAATAAATATCAACGTTTGGTCCTGGAGGCTCTCGTGTCTAACTCCATCCCTAGTTTTAATAGGAAAATAGATCTCCCCCCTCAATATACTGCTTTTTCTAAACTTGGCCACTGACATCTTATTTCGCTTCCTTCCTTCATTGTGCCTAGATGCCTACGCTTTTCTTGTCTTCCCATCCTTTTTTCTCGTGTTTTACCTTTTATCCGTCATACACAGATTTTTAGCTATTTTTCAGAAATTTCGTATTTTTTTAGAAATTTCGTACTTTTATCTTTAGTTCTTATGTAAATTTCTTAATTATTTTAAATAGATGTTAGTTAGCTCTCTCTTATGCTAATTTACTGCATGTATATATTGGTTCACTTTTTCCAACCACCCATTGTACCTGATGAAGGGCAGCTGATGTCCGAAAGCTCGTAGTTCCCAATAAAGAAACTTACCACGCTGTTTACCTACTTGCTGTTTCAATTTATTGAGCGTGGCTATAATTATGTTTTACATATGGTGTTATCTTAAAATTGCTTGTTTTGAATATTTTTTTAGATTGAGTTGAATGAATTGCTGATTTTTTTTGTATTTATATATAAATAAAATTAACTCTGTTGATTTTTTTTTTGTATTTAATCGATAACAGCGAAGTTACGCATGGTAAAGTTAGGAAAAATATTTTGATGTTAAGCAAAACCTGCTCCATCTCGTTTTACATAAATGTTGAAAATTTGGTCGAAATTGATGCATTGTAACGAAAGTTTTTAGTGAACAACACTTATGAAATTTGCATTTTATTAATATAGATATGAAAAATCAAAATAATACAATTTTCAAATATTGTGAACATTTACATTTTTATATTTCAAAAACACACAAAGTTTGGAGCGGGAAGTTTCACAAAAGTGACATCCACAGCGCCAATTTATAATTGTAACGAATAGTATTTGAATAAAACATTCAGTCGGGTAAAACCCGGGAGTTGCCCGGGTCATTCGGCTAGTTGGTGATAAAATTGTGAAAAACGTTTAAAATTACGAAATATTTTTCCACGATGAGTTTCTTTTTATTTTAAATGCTAGCTTTCAAGCGATAATCGCTCTTCAACGGGCTTAATAAAAAAATCTTGTAAGATATAGTCGACGTTTTTTATTAAGCCCGTTGAAGAGCGATTATCGCTTGAAAGCTAGCATTTAAAAATAAAAAGAAACTCATTATGGGAAAATATTTTTCAAAAATGAAATGTGTTTCTTTTTATTTGAAAATTGTGAGCGTTCGAGTTTAACAGACAAATGGTGCAAACGTTTGGATAGAAACATTTCTTTGGAATTTAAAAATGATCTATAATGTGAAATGTCTCTCACGCTGATAGCTACGTGTGATAATATTCGCTTAATTTTTTTCAATTGTATGTGATAAAGATATGACCGAGAACTTTGTTCCAAGAGAGAGAGAGAGAGAGAGTATTGACTTGGATTAAATTAAAGGAATATTAAGATATTGTTAGGTTTTATAGGATGGTATCGTGAAGCATCAATTTATATATTAAGACACGAATGAGAAAAAAAGTATTCCTGCAATAATAATGCTGTCATAAAATTTGTTCGGTAGTAATGACATTTTATTTAATAAAATCAATAATGCATCAAGGGCTAAGTTTCTTATATAACTTTTTGTGAAGGCTGGTAAACGTTTCACAAAACAATGATGTGAAATTCGGTAGAAGAATTTCGTAGTGATGATTCGTTTGTAGGCTGTTGCAAGGATTTTAGTCAGATCATTAAATAGCAGAAAAGAGAAGGTAAAAATCTCCTTTAAAATAACTTTATTTAAAACATGTTAAGATGACAGAGGAAAAAAGGCCAAAAAGTCAGCAGACCACTCTGCGCGCTAATCCTTTGTCTCCGGCTACGAGAGGAAGGGGATTTGTTTGTTTGCTGTCTCTTGGTCCGACATCTTGCCGACGTCCCGAAGTGAATCTATATTATTCCACACTTTTTATTTCTCAAGCTTTCGGACTTATCAGCCCTTTACGGGAGTCACACTAACTAAACTAAACCGTCTCGTCCAAAAGCCTGGAAAATAAAAAGGTATACAAGAAATTAGCCATGGATGCATTATTGATTTTACTAAATGACCTTTTGTATCTCCAGGCTAAACGTGTGACTAGTTTCTGTTTGAAGATGTATTTTTGTCGATTTGGTATTTTCTTCGACTCTATTTCTTACTTTTTGTTATTTTTACCTCATTCAAATAATTTTGGTCTCCGACGTGTATGCTATTGCAAGTTAAGCATGTGGTATGGGGTATATAGTTTTTCCTTTTATTAATGTAGATATTTGTATTCTTTAGCTGATTTGGCGGTAGCTAAGAATATGTTTTCGTTATCTTTTTATATTCATTTGTGAAATACAGATTATGATTCCAGTTCCCTTTACCTAACACTGTCTTTGGGTAGTTGGCATTCTGCTCCTGGAACCTGGGTTATAAATATCTCATATTGTTCTCTAAACTGATGATCGTTTCCTAAGCTACCAATTTTTATTTTTATTTATATTTGCATATAGCCGTATTGCTAGATGCCTAGATGTAAATAAAGTTCGGAAGAAGCTCTCTACTCACCAACTTCAGTAGCGAAGCCCGAGCCGTCGAAGTGGACCGCATCAGGCACGATGTCGGCCACGCAGGGCTGCAGGGAGTGCTTCTGCCCATGCTCCAGGTCCAGGCTGCGGCCGCCCACCTCCACGGAGCCGATGCAGCCCTGGAAGCTGTCTCGGACCTGAGAACACACAGGTTGGTTGGCCGGGAACCTGTGCGCTGCCAGACCGGGACTTACCTCCGGAGTCTGGGCCAGGGCATCTGGCGCCAGGCCGCCCACGTACAGCGGGCTGCGCAGCGGGAACTTGCGCCTAAGAATGGCAACATCCCCCTGCTCGTGGTTGTCTATGTACAGCCGCACCTGCTGGCCGCTCTTGATGATGGACATCTGGGACACATCCATGTAGTCTGGCTGACTGACTCTCAGTTGTGATTCAGAAACTTCCACTAAGCCAGATTAATGTAAGAAGTTGTCAGTGGAAACGCATTAAATCAAATAGTGCTTCATATTTTGTGCTATGTTTCTGGGAGAATAGAAAAATCAAATTTCGTCCAATACATTCATTAATTTTATTTATTGTGCGATATAAGTACGTAGGATAGCTTTTTCTAGCTTGACAAACTCAAATATCATACCTTATATATAGTCTATTTTAGGCCTTGTTGAATCGCTCAAGCTCGAAGGCTAGGCTAATGTGCTAATATCGCACAATGAATAAAGGTTTTGCACGAAATTTCATTCTATATATTTACAACCATTTGGTGTAAATGATGGTTATTTCTGTGAGATACACTACATCAGAAACTAAACTCGCAGATATCAATCAATCAGACGTGTGTATGATTTCAATTTTATTTATAGAGTCCAAACACCATTATGATATTTGGACGCCGAGGTGTTTACACCCACCGAGTGCCACTGGTGGTCTGCTAGCGCCGCGGTGGCCGTGTGCAATATGGCGGCTTCCCTCTTGCCCAGCAGCTCGACGGCGACGTGGCCGCCCTCCTTCAGTGTGGCCACCAGCTGCTGGGGACGCCGGCCGCTGCCCACGGCCAGTATAACCCCGTCTTCCCCGTGGCCAACCCGCAGCCTTAGGGTGAGGTTGAAGCTGCAACAACATGGTGCTTCACTTTGAGAGAAAGAGCACTCAAAATATAAAACATCTATTGTCCTCCCATATAGTGGGTCTCAAGATTGACTCAGAGGTGGAAAAAGAGAGGCACTTACTCTGCACTCAGCTGGCCTCGCCCCATTGGCAGCCTCAGATAGGACTTGTGGGAGCTGCCGAAGTTGAGGGCCTTGCGCTCAAGATGGTAGGTGGGGGTGGGGCGGCACACGTCGGCCTCGGGGTGGGAGACCTGGTGGAACACAGTGTGAGGTTAAACTGTACATAGCTATACCATATGGAAACTGAGGTTTTATGGAAAATATACATCCATATTAAACTGTAGTCAAAGAGAGAGGGAAAATATAAAAAGTCATTGTTGGGGAAAAGACTACCACGAAATGGATTCAAGAGAGTGTCAGCAATGATCCAATTCCACTGGATCCCCGAACATAACGTGACCAGTTCACTTTCTACCACTATTTGACCCGTCTCACACCCAGAATGACCTTAGCCTTGGCAGCACTCACTTTCTCTTTGTCCATTCTAATGAACTTGTCTGTGTTAGAGATTGCTATCATTGAATTCAACACGCTGTAAGAGTCTTACACCTGATCTTGGGGCCCACCATTGTCTGCTACCTACAGTGGATATCTTTGGTGTTATAGCTATCTTGTAAAGGAGAAGGAATGAAAAGGTTGAAAGTTTTTTAAATCTTGTAAAGAATATTTAAAAAACATATTTGTATATTTTGTGGACAAAATTAGGTATTTTAAATTGTTTATCAATTTTGTCATCAGATATTTTGATAATAAATATAAAATAATCACAATTTAAAATATTTTGAAGCAATACGATATTAGACGTATGCTTTACGTATTACGCATACAATACAAGAGGCGCCTGTTGAATTTATTTTAAAATGTATTATGGGTTAATTGTATTGGAATTCAATATACGAGGGCCATCCAATAATTAAGTTTCCCTATTTTTTTTAACAAATAAACCACATTATTTACAATTATGCAGTTATTTTATTTTCATTATACAACTCATAGACTACCTCTCTAAATAATCACCATTTCTGTCTAAACATTTTTGGTACCGTTGTAGCAATTTTAAGATACCACTGTTGTACCAAGCCGTGTCCTGTCTTCGTAGCCAGTGGTTTGCCTCCGCCTGCACTTCATCATTCGCAAAGTGCTTGCCTCTAAGGTGCCACTTGAGTGCTGGATAAAGATGGAAATCGCTTGGGGCAAGTTCCGGAGAATAAGGTGGATGTGTGAAAATTTCCCATTTGAAGTTTTCCATAGCCATAACTTTGCCTGCAGAGATTGTGACCTTCGCCTTTTTTGGTGCACTTTCCTCAGGCTTCTTCCACACCATGCTTAGTCGTTTTGTTTCTGGAGTTGAAAGATGCACCCAGCTTTAATCTCCAGTGACAATACGGGAAAACAGTTGATCTCCATCTCTTTGATGCATTTCCAGGAAAGCTCGGGCTGCCTCCATCCGATGATGCTTGTGTTTTCCAAGAGCAAACGCGGGACCCATCTTGCGCAGACTTTGAGAAAATTCAAAACATCTGACATGATTGTTCCAATCGAAGAGCGCCTAATTTCGAATCCAGGAGGCATTCGAATCATTATTTCGTCAATGGTGACGCGACGATCTGCTTCCACCACATTCCGAACAGCAGCAACGGCTGCATTGTCCGTAGCAGTAACGGGCCTGCCACTTCGCTCGTCATCATGCACGTTTTGCCGTCCTTCTAAGAACCATGAACGCCATCGGCGAACCATTTGGATGCTCATACATTCTTCACCATACACTGACACTGATTTGCAATGAATATTGACCGCAGTTTAATTTTTCGCCGTGAAAAAACGAATTACAGAACGGAGTTCGCAAGTGGACACGTTCACCAGTGGTAGCTCCATGGAAACTGAAGCGCTACGGACTTGCGCGTACGAGTAGCGTTATTTTGAAGGTCACCAGCTTCCAACGCATCCTAGTGACCATTTCTTCTATGCTAACTAATTTTTACAACGTTTCGTTCGCAGAAAAAAAAATAGGGAAACTTATTTATTGGATGGCCCTCGTATATATATTTTTCTGGACCAATTGGATTCACGTGGTCATTTTTCAAACCTAAAAGCTAAAATGTTCTCACCACCTGTTGTTGCTCGAATTCATCAGGGCCCTGTGTGATGGTTATGGTGGTGGTGATATTGCGGGGCTTCTCGGCATCAGCCCGGCCGATACGGACCCCGGTGTGGCTGCTCGGGCTGTTGAAGATCACCAGCCTGCACGACACCTCGAATATGACAATGTAACTTGACATTGGGATAACTGTCACCACATAATTACTTTCTGAGCAAAACAATAACAATTGACTTCCTATTCTAAATTATAAGTGGAGACTAAAGACACAGCACAACAATGATGTTTTCAGTCAGGAAAAAACTTCTGTCAAAAGATAGACAGTAAGAACCAAATCTACAGTTCTTCAAATCAACGTGAGAAATATTGACGTGCTATCGATTTAACTCAAAGTAAATATGTTTGACACAAAATGGAATCATTTAACCTATTAATTTATTTATTGTCATAAAATCAGACGCGATATCCTCACAAGGGATGCATGCATCAAGAGCAACAACACTAAATTCAGAGAAATATTTTACATAAATAATTGGTGATTTACAAGGTTTGAGTAGAAGTTTAAAGAAGAAAAGAAAGGACATTAAAATCATGCTTGATTTCACATCCTACCTAGGAACAACCATTGAAATAAATACAAATATACATAGTTTATCAATTACACTATTTTTAACCAATAGAGAAAATCATAGATATATTCACAGAATTTTCTAAATTTTAAATATGAGTCCTTACTATTTATAAACATAAAAAATATCCTTGTATTCAATGTTTTTCCGTTTCCTTAGTTCTGGAAGATTGATTTAACGTCGTTTGTACTATTTTCCCATCTACCATCTCATGCGGATGATATTAAAGTGTGATAGAAACCTAGGAATTATAGCCACATTGATTTAAATATTGTCGCGCGTGACCCCTCCGGTTCTTTCGCGACGACGCCGCTTCCTCCTTCGTGGATCACCTACCCAGGCTTTCGTTGCTCTCCTCCGCAGCCCTTCCATGTAGACCACCCAAAGACCTTCTGAGAGCCACTACTGAAGTGAATCTCCTTTCCTTTGGCAGTATTTCTCGGCCGTACCACTGGTGAGGGGACACGAGAGACTTACCAGAAGAATAGCTACAGTAATGTTGACGAGTGTCATAACAGTAACCGGCATTAAGACTTCTACACTCCTCCTTTTATTGTATTCTTTAAACCACATTAAATATAACTCGCATAACAATCAACGGGTAGTTACATTTATTTACACACCATAGTCAATATAAACACATATTTACAACTATTTGCTCCAGGAAACAGGACCACAGCAGTCGGCGATATCCGCACAAGTTCCAAACGGGAAATAAGCGAAAGCGCCATCTATTGACGGAGGTTGTAGATGTTTTTCAGGCACATGCACGCGACAATATTGATGCTATGAATACTGTAACAAAGTTTTTATTAATTTTATTATTTTTATTAACAGAGTGGTCATATATTTTGCTACTCTGTAAATTTCCCTCGTGGCTATCTTTTGTTTACCATTCATAGTTTGTTCTTGCCTGAAATAAATTGTTGTCTCATCCCGAAGTTGGTCTTCCCTAGGACTAAGAGTAATCTTTTTACAGTCTCGGCAAAATAGTGGAATCAGGTCAGTGACAAAGCCTCAATACCAGCTTTGGAAAACTGAGAAGCGCCTACCTGGATATCATGGTTTCGGGTACTTTTTTTGATGAGATACACAAGTGATTAAATGGAATAATCACAATTTACCAAAAAGGCGTTTTGCTGGCAGAGTTGCTAGGCCAATTCTATGGCCAAAATAGAAATGGAAATTTTGCTGGGACGATATTGATCTAAATGTAAGAATAAAGAGCACTTGTTCTATTTTGACGGGAGAGGCGACCTTCATTCTTATAGATCATCTTCTTCCGGCAAAATTTCTATCTATATTTTAGTCATAGAATTGGCCCCTTGCCCATTCTGCCATCTAAATACCCCTTAGAAAAATTGCGAGGATCATATTTGATCCCTTGTGGATATCATGAAATCAAAGCCTGCCCAAAACCATGGTTTCCAGGTGGGCGCTTCTCAGTTTTTCATAGCTGGTATTGTGGTTTAGTCACCATCCTGAGCCCGATAGTTTGCGAAGACGGTCAAAAGATGGAGCTTAGTTCTAGAGTCTATTTTAGCGGGAGAGGTGAACTTTATTGGTATAGATCAATATGAAAATTCGAAACTATTATAATTTTCATAACAGATGGCACACTAATGTATCATAATAGATCAATATCCTCAAGGAAAAATTTCCCTTTCTATTTTTACAGTCATATGACATAAGCTTGCTGAATTATCAAAGTGTTACTGGCCTTACTTACATACATGCACTTACCTACCCACCTATCATTAAAAGTGCAGGGCTTGATGATGGTCTAACTTGAATACATGCACCTACCTATCATTGAAGATACAGTCCTTGATGGTCCCCGAGAAGGCATTGTGGCTGGCGGCCATCTGGCCCACTTTCATGCCGGCCCGCACACCTCCCAAGAACAGCCCGCCGTCCGAGGGCGCTGCGATCTCCTTGGAGATGCGGACAACCCGGACATGGGCCACCTCCACGTCGTCTATGACGAGGGAGAGTCTGGCGGGAACACGTCGTTTAGTGGAGAGTAAGTTTATAACACCTCTCAATGTTTGATAAGTGGACATTTAGCTTCTAAATGAACAGTTCATATATTGTGAAAAAATAGTACAAATGTGTATTATACTGGGATAAGGTGGATAAATGAAGAAAAAGGCATCTTCTTATCGTGCAACTGAAAGTTGCTTATGGTTGTGCCATCTGTCGGAATAAATATCAACTATTCTGTTTATTTCTAATTAATTCAGAATTGGCCAAATACCCGTTCTTGTTTATCAAGAATGAGTATTTGGTCAATTTTGGAATAATTAAAAATAAACAGAATAGTTGATATTTATTCCGAAAGATGGCGCAATCCATCAGCAACTTTCAGTTTCACGATAAGGAGATGCCTTTTTCTTAGTTCATATATTGCAGGTTTAAGGACGGATTATAACCAATAAATATGTTAACTATTAGAATAAGCTTTTAAAGAATATTATTACAACAAAACTCGCGCGTATATATGAATATATGTGGTTAAAATCTATCTATATATATATAAATGAATGTATGTGTGTCTGTCCTTTATGCCTGACCAAACCACTCATTGGAACGCCATGAAACTTTGGGAAGTTATTTAGTATAGTACTGGGAAGGTTTCTAGCAAATAAAATTTTTGAAATAACTTTTCGCCTAAAAATAATCAATATAAATATTCTAATTTATCTGTTGTAATTCAACAATCTGCTCTAAATATTATCATGATGATACGATGATTTTTGTAATGTAGAAAATTAGGAAAGACAAAATTCAGGATGACACGGCAATTTATTTGAGACAAGAATAATGATACAATTCCAAGGCAAGATACTATTCCTTCAACTTCCAATTACCGAGGGAACCAATTAATATTGATTTTATTCAACTTATCGAGTATTTTTAAAGGGACCGGGAAAAAATGTTCACTTTATCGAGAGATTCGTTAGACAAACCTTTACTCGGGTAAAACCCGGGCGAAACCGGGTACATCCATACAAGAATAATGATACAATTCCAAGGCAAGATACTATTCCTTTAACTTCCAATTACCGAGGGAACCAATTAATATTAATTTTATTAAACTTATCGAGTATTTTTCAAGGGACCGGGAAAAAATGTTCACTTTATCGAGAGATTCGTTAGACAAACCTTTACTCGGGTGAAACCCGGGCGAAGCCGGGTACGACCGCTAGTAAATAATAAAAATAACATGATAGTGAGAGAGATTTTTGTTTGGAAGTTCTTCTGCCGATCAGGTTCCCGAATCATGCTCCACATCCTCGTGGCTTTCCCCCAATACCTCATAACTCGCCGTCATAACGCGTGGCCGCGAGAAAGAAATATAATTGACAATCCAAAGCAACTTTATTGAAACCTAGTCAATATTACAATTTAAAAAACCAAGAGAGGTATTAAGTAACACACGGTTTTACCCGAGTAAAAGTTTGTCTAACGAACATTTGTTAAAACAATTCTCTATAAACTTATATAAAAAAAGATATATTTTGATAATTTGAAACTCGTAAATTTGAATCTCTCGATAAAGTGAACATTTTTTCCCGGTCCCTGTGTGCCGTGTCATCCTGAATTTTATCTTTCCTAATTCTCTACATTACAAAATCATCGTTTTATCTAGTGAACATTTTTTCCCGGTCCCTTGAAAAATACTCGATAAGATGAATAAAATCAATATTAATTGGTTCCCTCGGTAATTGGAAGTTAAAGGAATAGTATATTTGCCTTGGAATTGTATCATTATTCTTGTCTCAAATAAATTGCCGTGTCATCCTGATATAATATTACTTTTGATAAATAATCTTTAAGATAATAAACTTATAGATAAAAAACTTATTATCGTCGCAATGGTGGCGCTGCTTGCGAGTTAAATATACAAATCTGCAAATAACTCTAAGGATATTCAAGATATTCAAGAAATTATTTTTCAGAAACCTTTCTAGTACTATACTAAATAACTTCCCAAAGTTTCATGGCGTTCCAATGAGTGGTTTGGCCAGGCATAAAGGACAGACAGACACACATACATTCATTTTTATATAGATACTAGCGGATGTACCCAGCTTCGCCCGGGTTTTACCCGAGTAAAGGTTTGTCTAACGAACATTTGTTAAAACAATTCTATATAAACTTATTTAAAAAATAATAGATAATTTGAAACTCGTAAATTTGAATCTCTCGATAAAGTGAACATTTTTTCCCGGTCCCTGTGTGCCGTGTCATCCTGAATTTTGTCTTTCCTAATTTTCTACATTACAAAATCATCGTTTTATCTAGTGAACATTTTTCCCGGTCCCTTTAAAAATACTCGATAAGTTGAATAAAATCAATATTAATTGGTTCCCTTGGTAATTGGAAGTTATCTTCGCCCGGGGTTTTACCCGAGTAAAGGTTTGTCTAGCGAACATTTGTTAAAACAATTCTCTAAAAACTTATTTTAAAAATATATATATTTTGATAATTTGAAACTCGTAAATTTGAATCTCTCGATAAAGTGAACATTTTTTCCCGGTCCCTGTGTGCCGTGTCATCCTGAATTTTGTCTTTCCTAATTTTCTACATTAGAAAATCATAGTTTTATCTAGTGAACATTTTTTCCCGGTCCCTTGAAAAATACTCGATAAGTTGAATAAAATCAATATTAATTGGTTCCCTCGGTAATTGGAAGTTAAAGGAATAGTATCTTCGCCTTGGAATTGTATCATTATTCTTGTCTCAAATAAATTGCCGTGTCATCCTGAGATAATCTTACTTTTGATAAATAATATTTAAGATAACAAACTTAGTGATAAGAAAACTTGTTATCATCGTCACAATGGGGGCGCTGCTTGCGAGTTAAATCTACAAATCTGCAAATAACTCTAAGGATATTCAAGATATTCATGAAATTATTTTTCAAAAACCTTCCCGGTGATATACCTAATAATATCCCAAAATTTCACGGCGATTGGATGTATGGTTTTTGAATCTATAGAGTACAGACAGACATTCAATTATATATATATAGATAGATAGGCATTTTTAGAAATCTCTTCAACTGAACGATTTGGAACCCCATCCTGGAATGCAGTCAAACAAAAGCACAAACACATATTACGGAAATATTGTCACGAAATTTGTTTATAGAAAATTTAAATCAAATGTCTCTATTAGTAAATATGTAAATACTTTCATGTTATATAAGGAAGGTATGTAAATTCTGTAACTGATTTCTTTATTTCTAGTTGATTGTGAGTAAAACATCACTCACAAAGTTTATAAATAAGTTGATTAATAAAACTCTAATTTGAAATCGCGACAATATTTTCGCCACGTATTTCATCAAGTACTCTGTAAAAACTTGGAATTCCATCATCTCAAAGAGCCTTGTATTTGCAAACTGTGCGGAGACCAGAAAAAAAGGAACATATGTAATTGGGTAAACATTTCATTACATTGAATTCTTTTCCAACCTTTGCTGTGTGTTGCACATAAATTTGTTGTTATTCCGACGAAAGTTTCAAGAAAATAAACGGACGCCCGTCTTTATTTAGGGTTAGTGTATTTGAAACTATGTGAAAGCCAAAGAGACATTTTCAGTTTCTTGAAACTGATACAATAAAGTAAGAAAGGCGATATACCCACCTTCTATTCTTCCTGAGGACCAGAAGGGTGTGGTATCTGCCGTCGTTAACCACGACGCCATCCGACGTCACCACGGTCTCCCCGCTGCCCGAGCTCAGGCGGACCTCGACGTTGCCGCCAATCAGGGACACCGAGTAGTAATGCTGCATCACAGACTCTTAGATAGACAGACAGACACTTACATGTTTGTTTAACCCAGTCGAGACATAGGGCCGCCCCGATGGTGGGGCGAGCCGAGCGGTGACTCGATCAGAGGAGGAGCCTCAATAAGGCCGCAAAACGACAAAAATAATAAGAATAATTATAAAATAACAATTAAAATATCCAATTATATTATTTTCAGTGCTGATTAGATCATATTAAAGGATTAGTTGCTAAATTTGGATAAGAAGGGATCGAGGTGAAGAATGGGACGGGAACGGCCGCAAGAAATCTCGACTATTCTAAGGACGACCTTGCGTGAGAGTGGGATCCTTTCTATGATCCTTCTACATAGGTATTTCTCTCTCTCTCTCTTATGAAAAGTTTTCCTTGATCATCATCCTTTGGCTACTCAATTTAGAATCTATATTTTCGGGCAAGGTATGAAAAATGGTGTCCTAGTTATCATTGTTTACCAATAAATGGCACTTCATCCTACGATCTACTTTCTATATTAAATAAATAACGTGGTGCTTATTTATAGTACACAATAATGATTACACTACTTAATGAAGATGCTGTGAATATTTCATCCTTTACTTTTCAACCGTTATAAAGGTGAGAGAGAGACTGTGCGTGAGGCCAGGCTTACCTTGCGCTTATCTTCAGGGGCCCTGCGCCCCTCGAATGTGGAGAGCAGGAGGAGGGCATCCTCCTGGGAAGTGAGGAAAGAGAGGCCGAAGCTGGCCTCGTGAGACAGGGGCTGCCCCTTCAACTCCAGGAAGCCCGATCCTCGGAACACGGCAGAGTGTAGGCTCTGGAACAATTTCGAGTTTGAAACTAGTCATCTAAATTAGCGGCGCTAACCAGGCATCGTTTCCAATAACGCTTGCACGGACATGGAAAGAGAGTGATTAAGATCTGCCTATAAACTGCTGGCCATTAAAATTGTTGCACTAAGAAAGAATGAAAATAGCAAGATGATATCTATTAGATAAAGAGTAGGTATTGTGAGGAGTACTATAGTATTAGATGGAATAATATTTATAATCCTGCTGGACATCGAAGACAGTTTAAATGGCAGGTACAGAAGTCCATGCATGGTAAAAGACGAACGCAAAAATACCACGAAATCTACACCATGTTTGAGTAGGTAAATGATTAGAATTTCAAACCTAATATGCAAGTCAGGTAGGGGAGTAATGCTACCTAGAGTTTGTGTATTAAAAGATAGGTCGTAAAGCGGATTTCTCTCCTCTAGTTTTATTTATTACAAATCCTATTCGCATTTTTGGATGCTTGTGAAAAGATCGTGTTATATCTCGTGCAAAAGAAGGAACCCATACCAGCATATATTAGAATTTGATCGCGGCAGAATTGTAGCCTACCGGAACTGCGGTTCACTTACGTGATATTGCTGCTCGAGTTGGTCGATATGACCGCCAAAAAATATGGAATTGACTATTCCAGGAAGACCAT
This sequence comes from Cordylochernes scorpioides, assembly GCA_030710605.1. Taxonomy (NCBI): domain Eukaryota; kingdom Metazoa; phylum Arthropoda; class Arachnida; order Pseudoscorpiones; family Chernetidae; genus Cordylochernes; species Cordylochernes scorpioides. The sequence continues at coordinate 55,954,028 of CP092876.1, forward strand.
ACAAAGTGTCATTCAGGATATCACCACCCCTGGTCACTACCGCCCGAAACGACATACATATTTATTGCATGGATTTCTTTTGTCGTCAGGCTAGTGCGCTCCTACTCTGGCCCATGACTGCATGTTGTAACTCCGCCTATGCCGGGCCCAAGCCCGGATGAAAAAAAAGGAGGGGGAGCAGTAACAAGCTCGCTAAAAAACCTGGGTTCAGCTGGCCAGGCTGAGAGTATCCTTCAAGGGCTCCTAATCCAGGGATACAGGTTGAGCAGCGTTTGTACTCCATGTTAGGAGCAGCTGCACATTGCGTCTGTTCCTCATGTCAGAGGCGGCCATTTCTTTTGGAGCTAAGTCGGCCTGCCACTGAGTAGTGCTTCCAGTTTTAATGACAAAGGCAGACGCATTCTACTTCACCCAGTCATGATGGTTGTCAAACAGACACCATCAAGGGTCACAACTTGATACCCTAATATGATTGAGTGGAGATAAGAAAGAAGAAGACTGCATGTTGGATGAGGAGCCCGCTGTGACGTTGTTGGCTCCACACATTACTTCATAAACAATAATAAATATAGAACGCAGTAAGTATGAGTAAACGCAAATTACACTGCTACAGTTTGTATAAGATAAAAGGTCAGTAAGCAAAAAAAATTCTCTACAAGTAGCCCCAAAAAGAATATATAAAAATATATACAGTAACCACAATGTACTTATAGAAACTTGAGATAACATACAGTAAGCACGAAGTTCATTTTCAATTATTCATTTCAAATATAATTTAAATAAGACTTTGATTGATAAAAATGATAAGCAAAACGGACGCTAATTAAAAAACAAATAAAAAATTAGGATTTATATTGAATGAAAATCCTAATAGATTTTACAGAAATAAAAAGGTTGTATAGAAAAGTGATATATTCATTGATTCTTGTGTATACAATATGTATTCCTGTGATAAAACGTGAATTTAGTGAAATCAGTTTCTTGAGATGTGAAATTATCGTCACATAGGAAATGAATAAAGGTTTAAAGTGAATAACTTGACTATTTAATGATAAAAGTATCAACTTTCAATGATGACAGATGGGTTAGCATAAAATAGACAAACCAAAATTATAAAGGGGAATCCATATTTAAAAATATAAGTTTTTCAAATTCAGTCCTATTTTTTGCATATTCATTCAATTTATATCGAGTAATGCGCATATATATCCGGCCTATCTACTAGTTTAATTATTCACTATCTCATCAATTAATTTAAATCTCCTGAATATATAAATTAAACAATACAACAGCTTCCTGGAGATGAGTTTCTTTTCATATTTATTAATGTTATCTCAATCTTTCGGGCATCTCTGGCCTTCTACAGGAGTAAAGGTAAAAAGGAATAATAATAAATACCGTTAGATATAAACTGATTAGTTAGTTGGAGTTTACTTTTACTACTGTAGAAGGCCAGAGATGCCCGAAAGATTGAGATTGCATTAATAAATATGAAAAGAAACTCATCTCCATATAAACCTGTTGTATTGTTTAATTTATATTCAGTATCTTGTGTGAGTGTCATAATCCACAAGTTTGGAGAATAATTTGGCGAAACCGCTAAAAGGGTTCACTACTGATAAGCCAAGCCCTCTCATTCAATAAATTTTATGATTGTAGTAATGTCTGTAGAGATAATTTTTATGATATATGTTTAGAGAAACACATTGCCAAAAATAATTACTACATTTTTTAAATTCGAAATATAGATGTTTATTGATATTCTGCGAATAATATTATTTTCATATTTAGAAGAAACAAAAGAATCTAAAAGACAAAAGAAAACTATGTAAATTTAATTATAAAAAGAAACTTGATGAATATGTTGTTTTTTATATAGCACGATTTTGAATAACTTGTCTCAAGCCAATCAATCTCACGGTAGATTATAGTGCCTAATACTCACCCGGTCCGTACAGCCGGGGTTGATGCCGTACGAGGAGTACTGTAGGAGGTTGACCGGCGTGGTGTCGATCTGGATGTCCTTCATGCAGCCGTGGAACTTGTGGAAGGTCAGACTCGGCCACCTGTCACCCCGTGAATATGTGGCTACAATGTTACAGTCTTCCAGTAAATTCAACCTACACATGGCTGTGAGTCGTGGACATCAGTAAAACCTTCAACCAAACGAATAGAAGCCTTCGAGACATAACTTTACAGAAGAGCTCTCAAAATATCATGGACAGATATGGTAACAAATAATCAAGTCCTCGATCGAATGGGTACAAAACGCCAGCTGATAAAGTTCATAAAACAACGAAAACTGACGTTTACTGGACATGTGATGAGCGGATCAGCAGGAGATAAATTGCTGACAGTGTTGGAGGGAAAGCTGCAGGGAAAGAGATCGAGGGGAAGGAGACGACAGGGATACACAGACGATCTAAAACAATGGACTGGACGACACACCTACGAGGAGAGGATCGCGGAAGAAGTATGGAGAGACCATGTGGCCCAGCCTTAGTAGAGGAAGGCATTGAAGGAAGGAAACTCAACCTGGAAAACTTTGACCGCGGTCCTCGGAGATTTTTGACCTGTGTGCCCGCGCTTTGAAAAAATTATTTTAAAAATGATAAAACTCTCTCTTCCTTTATAAGGTAGTTTTTATGTTAATTCCTGAATTTTATAGGATTTAGATTTTTTAAAATAAGAATACCTTATGTAGTAGTTCTTTAATGTCTCGTTTTTTTATTATTTATTTAATACGTTTAGGATAAGCTGTTATAGCCAGCTCCGTTGAAAGTGCCATTAACGAAAACCAGGACATAAATATATAGGTTTCTCTGACCAGTAGCAAAGTTAATCATCGCAATATTTCAATTAAACATGAAAGATTGTTTTGGGAGAGCTGGTCGTTTTTGGTTGATCCAAACTGTATAAATAGAAAAATAATTGAAATTACCTGATTCGTTATCAATTTGAGAGACCCAGCAACACCTGCCATTGTCCCTTGCAGCACGTGAACGAATGTGCGGGAGTGACTCAGATTTATACATTTTCTGAAGCGCGCAACTTTTGTAAATGTCATATTGATACAAATGAAACCTTCAAATCCAAAATATACTAATTGATACTATATATCTTTGCCGAGGTAATGAGCGGTACAGTATGATACAGTGCATCAAAGTAGTCGAAGTTAGGCTTTGTGTAGGTAGACAACATATGCCTAATATTTACATAACTATTAGGGGAGAAAGATATATCTTGACTGCTCAAATGATAATTTTTAGCTTACACCAGGCTGTAGAGAGTCAACAGCCCGAAACGCATATTTGGATGGTTTTCTTGATTTATCAAGAAAATGGCTTAGGAAATATTATGGAATAAACCTGAACCAACGTTTAGTTTATATTTATTCCGCATGATGGCGCTCTGCCATCTGAGCGATCAGGATTTGCTTTTTTTATATATATCACTACCTGACCTTATTCTTCTCTTATTTTTCCTATTATTTTCCATACCCGCACATATGCAACTATGTCTTCCTGAACTCACGGGTCGACGGAGAAGTTGGGTGGCACCCCGCCGTAATACAGGTGGTTGCCCTGGATGTCGAGGGAGGAGGTTCCCCCGGGGGGCAGCTGGCCTTCCACCATCTCCTCGTCCACCAGGAGTTGACCTGCACACCGTCGGTCAGTCCGCACGAGAGTGAAGGGAGAGAGGGAGGTACACCGACCTTGCTGACGTTCCCTAGCCCCGGCGACCTGCACCCACTGCCCTGTGTTGTAGCGCTGGCGGGTGCGGAGGACCAGCCGGGAACTGTCGCCCAGGTTCAGCTCGTACACCACGTGACCACCGCGCAGCTGGAGGGACACCAGGTCTCCCTGCCACCCATATTACACAGATATATTACAGTACATAAACACTATGACAGCCCTTTATGTACCAAAGTACAAGAATGATGTACAAACATGTACTTTTACAACAAATGTCTATTTGAGAAGATTTAGATTGCTGAAGCAACTGCTGAAGTAACCTACGGTTTCCATCGTCGCACTACCGCTAGAAGACGCTCTCGCTCAAACTTTGATTTTCCCTAATTAAATTATTTTGTTATTTTAAAGTTACAAACTAAAACCAAATTACATTCTACATATAAAACGGTTTCTCTCTTCTCTGATACATTGTCGACGCTAACAAATACAATATATAATTTAATACTATGCTTGAACCAATTTTTATGTGAACTATACAAAGGATGAGTAAAGACTTTTCTGAATGAAATTTATAAAGATAGATCATTGATTTTTTTTATAAACAAATCTTAAATTATATATTTTCAAATTGTATAGTTGCAGAATATTCACTGCAAACAAGCCAATGTGTACATGTAACAGAATCTAGAGTTTTCAATACAAGAATTTTTTTTCGAAAAAAAAAATCTCTTTTGGAGAAAAAAAAGCCTTCCTCTCTAGAGAATGGCTTTTCTCGAAGAGTTCTTACTTTGAACCAGACGAAAATTTTTATTTTATATTTCTCCATGCACCCCCCCCCCCCCCCCACATATGTGCTCCTTATAAAACATAATTTCCTATTGAATATAGTAATGGTTAATCTAGGTTCAAATGAGGATTTTATGTAGTCTCATTATACAATTTTAAGTCTATATTTTCATTAGATAGCTAGCCTATATGATTATTATTTAAAACATCGTGAGCCTTGTAGAGGTTTTCTTCTTTCTCCAATTAGAACCTAACTTTTCTATCTATCAGAAAATATAGCTACAAATCATTATAATAGAGAAGACACAGTTTGGCGGATACTTTTACCGCGATCTCTCCCCGTGTCCAGATAGATGGACTGAGATGTGCAGAATCACTTCACTCAAACGCCTTGTCATTGACGGCTAATGTATCTGCTAGGAAGACTCACGTTGACCGTGTTGGGAGAGAGGAAGAGCATGGCGTCCTCGTCGAGGGACTTGAACCAGAGCGCCACCATGTAGTAGTTCTTGTTGTAGCGCCGGATCTGAGGCAAGACGGCGTACCCGTCGCCCGAGAATTGGTAGGCGTTGATATCCAGCCACTCTGTAGCCCTGCGGCAACCCCAGCGATGACACGGCCCGCGGGTCCACCCCCAGCACCTACCCTTCCTTGCAGCCGTCGCACCCGAAGTTGGTGCGGAAGTTCCAGAGGCCCACGTGCTTGCCGTCCAGTATCACCTCGTAGAGACATCCAGCGAAGCTACGCGCCTTGATTTCTGGAGGAGGCTAGATGGTACACAGAGTATGATTAGTTTTGAACAGTGTTGTGAGTGGCCCTTTGATTGGAGAGAGAGAGAGAGAGAGATTATTTATATTTTCGAAAACAACCTTTAGATGTGTACGATCTATAAATGTCCCGAGCTTCAGAAATCACCTAATCCACAAAGTCATTACACACACTTTGTACGCAGCTTCCAAAAAATGTCGCCCTAACATGAACTCAAATTCCCGAGTATGGTGTTCAGACTACAGTACTACACCACCCACAGGGTAGTCTAGGGGCAGGCTTGCTACATAGACCTGTAAGTTCAGACCTCCCCCGTGTATGTTGTGTAATCAGAGATACACCACCCACCTGATATCCCGGCGGCAGTCCCCCTACATAGACGTGGGAGTTGAGGTCCAGGTCCATCCTGGACCAGCCGGCCGGAGCTGACCCCATAACTTGCATGGTATCTTCCTTCTGTCCGTCGGGAGTCTTCTTCACGCTCAGGGTGGCCACGTTACCAAACCTGGGCCGCGCACACAACATCGCTCTCATTTATTCATCACAACACAGAGGACCAAAGTTTTTTTATTTAACTAATTTGAACTCAACACTTTAAATTAGTTTCATATCTAGATTGAAAGTTTATAAAAGCATGTTTCAATTTCACATAATGCGGTAACGTTGGGGTTAAATAAAAATTGTACATATTGTAGAAAAGTATGTATTATTTTATTAACAGAGTATCATTTTTGATGTTTATACTTTGCTACTCTGTAAACTTCCCTCTTTGCTTATCTTTTGTTTATCATTCATAGTTTGTTCTTGCCTGAAATAAATTGTAGTCTCATCCCGAAGTTGGTCTTCCCTAATTTTCCACGTGGCATTTTGGTGGAGATGCTGGGTAAATTAGGGAAGACAAACTGAAGATCGCCGAGAAGACCTTGAAGCCATGGGTGCTATGATCTACATTTTCGGAGACTGGCTCCAGGATTCCACTGCCGTGCTAAAACCAATACTTCCCTCGAAGATGACGATGTCCCTATAAACGATACGACGACAAAGCCGCTCTTCATGCCACAAGAAAAAGGACGCAAAGGTACTAGGGACAAAGTTCCAAGACTTGTCAATGATCAATGTCAGTAACTATCATAATTGCAAGCTGTGGGTCACAGTTCCCACAGGAAGGAGCTATGTCGCAAAGTATGTATTATTTTATTAACAGAGTATCATTTTTGATGTTTATACTTTGCTACTATGTAAACTTTCCTCTTTGCTTATCTTTTGTTTATCATTCATAGTTTTTTCTTGCCTGAAATAAATTGTTGTCTCATCCCGAAGTTGGTCTTCCCTAATTTTCTACGTGGAAATATATAGGATAGAATATCAATGTTTATATTCGCCAATTTGAAATAGGCAGGTTTTACGGTGGGCAATTCAGCATAACCATGATCATTCAAACATTTATTTGACATCTAGTCAATTTCTTAACACATTTTCAGCTTGAGATTGGGACTCACACCCAGTGTGCGTTGTTACAAAAGTTCACATTTTGATCACATTGGTATTAAATTACATTAAAAACATTAAATTCGAATTTCATATAATAAATAACCAATTAGAAATTATATTTTATTCGATCTCAAATAAATATATAATATACTAGACGGGTGACCCGGGCTTCGCCCCGGGATTCACCCGTGTGCATATCTACCCGAGTGATATATATTTAGATAAGATTTTTTTTATAATTGTTTGTTATTAGCTTTATCTATTTGTTTGCATCAGCATAATTTAATCTAATATTTGATAGAGGGCGCTGTTCGTGAGCTAAGTAGAATAATTTGAATATATAGTTTTAATAATTGATTTATATATTTTTAAAAATAGCCTATCGTCTTCCCCGTATTTTTTTTTACCTATGTATGGAAATTTTGGTTTGAATTAGTAAACTACTGCGAATTTGTATACCGGACATACAAACAAACAAACATACAAACATTGATTTATATATATATAGAAGAAGATATATATATATTTGGTATTTCCTGACCGCCCACAAGATAATTTTAGATGGCAAAGCGCCATCTACTGGAACAAAAATCAGCTAAACGTTGATTTAGCTCGTTCCAAAAATATTTGGCCAACCCAATTTCTTGATAAATCAAGAAAAGTCAACTACCTATGCGTTTCGGGCTGTTGGCCCTCGTCAGAGTGGTGCAGACTGTACCTCTACGACCAAAAATTGTACCAGAAGCTTCCTGAGAAATCAAGAAATGGGTATTTAAGTTTATGTAAAAACGATTTTCATGTGAAATGCTCATGTAAGCGGTCAAAAAATGCCAATTTTGTTTTTTATATTAACACCTGACCATTTTTTTTTTTTTTACATAAAAGCGTTTTTACACAAACTTGTCCTTAAATTGTCTCAAGTCTATACCACCACAGAGAACAGATGTAGATCGCTCACCTGTTCACCTCGACCTTGTACCAACGGTCATTCTTGGTCAGCTGCATGTCGTTGGTGTAGATGTGTCGCGGGTGCTCCAGGACCTGGACTCCTCCTCCAGAGTTCCAGATGAACCGGACCCTGCGGTTGACCATCTCCACGGCCATGAAGTCGTCCTGGAACATCACACCGACCGCAAGTTTCACAGGAGGGTTCTCTATTTACATATCGTGGGATACAACTCTTAATGATATCAACTGCCTCAAATTTGTACCAATTCTATCATTCAAGAGAAAGAAAAAAGTCTTACGCCCGAATATAAAATATAGAAATGAAAATATACGTGAATTCGAAATAATTTTGTGGAAGGGATGTATTAATGAGCAATATTTCGTATTTATAAAACATAATAAACATTTTTTTATTTATGAAGTCAAATACGTACGCGTCTCTGGCCCTTGTCAGCTAGAGAAGGCTCTAGATAAAGAGTCCAACAAGGAGGGCGTAAAGGTTATTTTACGAGACAGAAAGATTAAAAATAAAAACAACTTGATTATGCTTTAACAAGGGAAAACAGTAAAACGTTATAATTACATATAATAGGGTTTCAATTCACCGTGTCGCAAAACTTTAGGGCTCAAAAGTGTATCGCAGATATAAAAAAACAAGGCAGGGAATAACTGGATAAACCAATTCTACAGAGTTTTACACCCACCGTGGTGGCGCTGCCGGCAAACAGCAGCAAGCTGTCGGTCTGGTGGGTTTCGATGGCGAAGTTGATGACGATGTTGTTGGTGGTGGCTGGCTCGAACCTGGACTGGTAGGAGCGGAGGCACTGGCCCACTGCGTCTGGGGTGATGGACACTCGGATCTGGCACCACACATTGCCACAAAGTTATTCGTACTCTATGAAATATACCGGTGCGTTGTTAACGAATTAAGAACCTGAAGAAAGCCAAACATCAAAAATGAAATTTGAATAAAATATTTAAAAATGCAGTATTTACATAAAAATAAGAAATAATAGAAAATATTTACATCTGACGAAGGGTTTACTGAAGAGAGGTCTAGATCTTATCAAGGGTTACAAGCCGCCCTGAATGTGGACAGGCCCTTTCTTATAACGCAGTTGAAATATTGAGGAATTCGTACAGTCTTGTGTCTAGGCGAGAGTTGTTTGAGAAGTTCATTCCCCTCAGTGCGGTAGAACCGCGTACAATATGTGTCATCGTTATAATCCTCCTCATATAGAGGGCCTAGGAAAGAGTCAGCGTTTAATTTGTCAAAAATCTCCTTTGCCTGATCCTCGGTATCCTCTCCTGAGAGGTCTGGGGAGGCTGCTTGACTTAGGCCATGGTGCAGAAGACTGGATGGATGGTGTAGCCTTATCTTGGATCACTTTGGCAGGAGCTGCTGTTGGCGCAGTAATGGCTAAGGGGGGCGCTGTTTGTGACGGAAATTGGCAGTGCTCGACTCCGGAAGATATGGCTCGGGGGCTAAAGCCTCCTGGAGAGGAACGGAACGGCTTGCCGCTGGCTCAGCAGGGCTTGCGACGCCATCGCTTCGGGCTCCTCAGGGTGGAGGGGAGTGCGTGTCCGCGACTTGACGGGCCCTTCTCCGTCGCTCATCACGTGACGATACAGCTGTTCTTGGGGCATTCTCTCAACGTCTTGTGACAGACAGCGCGAAGAGCGAGTACAAGGAATGGACCTTGAAGGAAGCTGTGGTGCTGTGCTGGACGGTCACGCCGTTCTTGCGCATATGCATACGTATTGTGCGTCGCATGTTTCCCGGCTGCCGTTCCTATCTCACGGTATCTCCAGGGCTGGGGGTCTGTCGTTGACATGCCATACACCAGCATGTCATTCTCATTCCTTCGTCGCTGCTCTTCCGGGGGCCATGCGGAGGACATCGCGCTGCCTTATTTGGGGCACCCGGCGTCGAGCCAGTCCGTCTGCATCACCTGCGGCTCCAGCGACCTGTCGCTGACCCACCGCTACTGGTCCTGCAGCGCAGTCCGTCTTCTCATCCGAGAGGCGTTCCCCATCCTTGGTGGGCAGATTTATTTATTTATATATCTTGTAATAATAAAAAAAAAATTATGAGTGGAGCCGACAAGGTCACAGCAGGCACCTCATCCAACATGCAGTCAGGGCCGGAAGTGGAGGCGCACTAGCCTGAAGACAAATGAAGGCCACACACATAGGAATATGGTTACCTCGGTTTAGGGGTGGTTCCCGGGAAGTATGAGCCTGGGACCGCTCTGGACTACATGACTAATTTTTTGGTGTGTCTGTCTGGGTACTTCCTCATCTGGGTCTCCTTGTCTGGACCTCCCTATCTGGGCTTAGCCCCAGCTTATATCCTAATTGTGACGTCAGAGGGGGAGGACGTCCGCCTTCAATCAGGGACTGCCATGACTATAAATTAGTAGGATTATACTATCCTTCCCGGCTCACCGTCCCTTTCTCTCCCGGGTATCCGTTTTATTGACGCCATTTTGTAGTTATATATGAGTTTGAATTTATATACAACATAACAACATATACATACGACATAAATATATTACCATAAATATATCCATACACACTGTCTGTTTTTAAAGACATATTTTGTTAGCTGCTTTCCCCTAAATTTTCAGTTTGTTTAATAACCATCAATCAACCTGGATGGAGGAAACTCACAGACGCAGCCTTCTGTCGGGCCATCAGGATCTTGTTCCTCAGTCCTTGCAGGTCGAGCTGGAACTGCTGGTGCTTGGCCGCCAGTCTGTTGGCTGAGGCCTGGCCGCGGTCCGCCCGCCGGCTGGACTCTCGGATGTCCGCCCGGGCTTGCTCGACTGGAACAAAGCACCGGCTTGAAGCAATCTTCAGACAGTCTGGCTAACCCGGAATTCAAAAACTCTCAGGGCTAGCTAACGTGACAGAAATGTGTGTGGGTATGTCCTAGATATCATAAATGTAGTTACAAAACACGCAACAACACAACATACACAAGCACCCCTCGCAATAATACAACATACACACGTACACAACATATACGCAAACAACGTCACAACACTACACACGCATAAAACATAACATACATACGCAAACAACGTAACAATTCAGCATAAAGACGCACACACACAACATACACACGCATACAACACAACATACACATGCCCACAACACAACATACATACGCATACAACACAACATACACATGCCCACAGCACAACATACACATGCCCACAACACAACATACATACGCATACAACACAACATACACACGCATACAACACAACATACACACGCACACAACGCAACAACACAACATACACACGCACACAACGCAACAACACAACATAAACACGTACACACAACATACGTGGGTAGCCAGCGCGCGCGGCAGCACCTTGATCGCGCTCCTAGTTTTTTGTTTTCCTTCCCTTTCAAATATTTTTCTTTTAACCCTAAATTACTGATTGATTTTTAATTATCCTAAAACTTAAATCGAGCTCCGCCGTTTTCGCCTCAGGCGAGCTGTGAAATGTCGCTGGAAGCGACGAACTTGGTATGGGCTGGAAGCCCTCATCGAGCTGAACACGAGCCTGGAAGGCTCGGCTTTGAAAGTCAAGCCGTTGCGGAGATATCCGCGGATAACCAATCTCAAGATGAAAAATCTAGAATAGCCAATGCTAGCGGCGACTATGCTAATCTACCTTTTGACAGACAGCATGTAAATTTTGCCGCGGCGTGTATCGCTGACGTCACGCCATCAACGAGCGGCGCCTTGGCCGCTGCGACAAACTGGGCCGAGCAAATGGAGGCTGCAGAATCAGCTGAAGATGGCTTCACCGTGGTCAAACACAAGCGAAGACGCAGGGAGTCACCGAGCCGCCCTGTCGAACAACGTTCCAGCGGTGTCGCGGCCTCCAGAAGGACCGGCCCAACCCCGCGAAGACGGCCACCTGCGGGTGGAGCTACGGGAGTCCAGATGATCAGGGCTACCCAGGCCGACATCGTCGACGCCAGAGCACGCCAGCGCTCTTCAACAGAAGACAACTGCGTCTTCGTGGAACACTGCCCGGACTTCGGGTCCACCCACTACCTGCAGGCGGTGGAAGAGCTGGTCGGAGGAGCCGGGAATGTGCTCCAGGTGATGAAAATGGACGGCCATATGCTGGTGGGCCTGTCCACCAAGGCCCTGGCGGAGCGACTTATAAGAGACGGTCTTGATATTGGCCACACCCACCTCAGGGCCTTCCCCTTCAAGAAAAGGGCGGAGAGGATCACCGTCGGAAACTTGCCGTTCTTCGTGGACGACGCCGCCGTCATCGAGGCCCTCAAGCCCTACGGTGACGTGACTTCCATCGTCCCCATCCGGTTGAGAGCCGGAAGGTATACCTTCACGGATGGCCGACGCGAGGCCTTTATCCTCCTTAAGGAGGGTATTGCTTTGGAAAAAATCCCAACCCGCGTCGTCATCCGAAATAAAGGCAACGTCCTATCGGCGTTTATCTCATATGGAGTCAAGTGCTCCAGATGCGGCCGTCAAGGTCACCGTAGGGCCAACTGCCCCTTCATTCCTGGGAGAGCCTCCAACAACGGCCAGCCACAACCGGCACCCCTTCCACCTGGTGCTTCGTCCACCGAGTCCCGGCAGCCAAACCGCCCAACACCAGCGGCTCCAGCTCCGTCACCAAAGCGCCCTGCGCCACAGACATCAGCTCCCGGCACTTCTGCCTCCCTGCCTACCAGAACATCCTCAGACGCCGTGGCTCCTCCTTCTAAGCCCATGGAGATTGCAGCCGAAGTGCTGGCGCCGCCCACCTCCAACAGACCCTACAGGCAATGGAGCCAACAGAGGCACCAAAGGCACCCGCGGACCCTCGCCCTCCGGCCTCTCAGCCCCCCGGAGAAGTGCTTCAAGCCCTGCCAGCCTCCGTCGCCCCTCCTGGTCCTCTGCATGCAGAGGGGACCCTTGTGCCGCCCTCCCCGTCATCATTAGGGCGTAAGACGAGACCCGACCTTGAGGCCTTCCTCAAGAGAAACCCCGGAGTTTCGTTTGCTGGAACGGGCGCCCTTGGTCTTGGGCGGGAGGAGGTCCTGGACCTCCTCTCCTCGAAGACCAAGGCGCGAAAGCGCGGTCAGCATCTAACCCCTCCGCAGAGCAATGCTCTTGCCGGCCTAATAAACCAAATCCTCGACCTAAGGCCCGGAGTAAATAGCAACATTTATAAGGTCTTGCGACAGGTCTTGTCAGAGCTGAGGACCGGTCCAGCCGCAGTGCCCCCTACATCCACACCGCCTGCGCCTCGACCATCTCATCCAACGCCGCTCTCTTCCAACAAGCTGACACCTGCTTTGATTACACCCCCGCCGCCCGCCCCGACGGAGATGGAGGAGGACGTTCCGATGACGGAAGAAGAGAGCTGTGTACCCCCACTGCCTGCGCCTCGGCTCGCTGAGCCAACACCGCCCACTCCCCAGGGGCAAAAGACGACACCAGCCACGACTACACCTCCGCTTCCACCGCCTGACCCGATGGAGGACGACGTCGACCTGATGCCGGAGTTAGATACAACCTTCAATGAAATGATCGCTGAACCCGGCTTTGGGCCCCTGCTGGAGCCTGGGATTTCCCTGGATGCCGTCATGTTTGCGGTCTTATACCGCGAAGATAGATTGGATCTACTCGGGGATCTCTCACCTGAGCAGGGAAGTAACCTCGCGGGCTTCCTTGACGCTGCTTTCGAGCGAACTCGGAACAGCCATCCCACCATTCGCAGGGGAATTCACAAGCTAAGGATAGCCTTGCCCTCCTGATCAACGTACATTGTTTGCCCTTTTGACTCCTCGTGAGTAATTGTTGACCAGCGGTCAATAAAAATTATTTAATTGTCAAAAATTGTCACACAACATACACACGCATTCAACACAACATACACATGCCCACAGCACAACATACACATGCCCACAACACAACATACACACGCATACAACACAACATACACATGCCTACAACACAACATACACACGCATACAACACAACATACACATGCCCACAACACAACATACCCACGCATACAACACAGCATACACACGCACACAACGCAACAACACAACATAAACACGTACACACAACATAATACACGCATACAACATAACATACATACGCAAACAACGTAAAAACATAGCATACACACAACTTACACACATGCAACACAACCTACATACGCAAACAACGCAACAACACACAACACAATAACACACATTATTATTAAATTCACTCTCTATTTACATTCGATTGTTTTGTTTAATTATCCTTTGTGCACGAGAGAGATATAGGACATGGTTGTTAACACATCACGCACTGAACCACTACACTATGTAGATTACATTCAATTATTAAACACCTAAATGATAGAAATGAAAGAATCAGAAAGCTCACTAGAGGAGAAAACTGTGGAAACTTCGATATCTTGGGGCAGCAAACGGCGAATTCTGTGAGAGTTACTTTAGTTGAGAATGGGTGAAATTTCTTAGAGAAAACGGACAGTACACAGCAATTCTTGAAATAATGGCACATATATCAAATTTATACTTTTTATTTAATAATTCACAGAGAGTAAGAAACCATTTTCAGACATACAGGAGGAAAATATGTGAGAGACCCAGGTTCCTGGAGCTCCATTTACCCAGCAGTGAGGGATAGATGACCGCAGATATATTGAGAATCTATTTCAAATTCTAATTGAGAAAACAGACATATATGAACTGACAATAATGAATGATGTTATCCCAAACATATCCAGTACACAAATTATTGTGAAGTTTTCAACTCCAACTTTAGAAAATTGTTTGACCTTTTAACTTTTTTTTACTTGATCTAAGACATATTCACCTAGGCTTTCTCAAATGTTTTTAAGAAGATTGCGAATATTTAAAATATTTATGAATTTTTACACTAAGGTTACAACTAGTTGTAGTTTAAAAAAATGAATGAAAATAAATTTATATTAATATATATGATAAGGTATATTTATTATATAAATAGAAAGAGATAATATAGAGAATAAATAGAGATATATAAATTAACAATTTTAATAAATATGTACTATATAAAATACATAAATTTCTATATTGGACAACACAACATTTTTCCATATTTGGACGGATGAAAGTAGATAGCTTCAGAGACTTCTCCAATTAGCACCTATACTTCCCTATAAAGAGACATTAATAGCGGACACATTTCTACGCTATTTCTTTGATTTATGATAAAAAGAAGAGCTTTCGGAATATATGTTATTTTTTTCTGCTCAGACCTGCATGGCAACAGAAAATGTATTCTATTTTTTCTTACTCCGGGGTGGGCAAGTCAAAATAGATGTTAAAGAGAATTGGGAAAAAAAAAGAGTATCATCCACACAAATTGTATATATCCAGTGTCACCCAAACCACCCCTGGTACACCCCCATTCCTAACTAATATTCTTTTCACACCTTTTCTAGGGAAGAATAAACGGCGATTTCAAGATTACGAACAGAACATATTAGAATACTCAAATTTAATTGAAAAATAAAGAAATTCCCGAAATGCCCCAAATGCGATTCCCAGCCTGCCAGTCCTGAACATCTATTGAATTGTATCAAATCCTCCAAAAAAGACCTCTGGGAAAACCCCAGGACTATAATAAAAAAGCTGAGACAATGGGACCTAATGGAGATCGTTTAAACGATTTGAGGAATAAGTAACAACAACAATACATCCAGTGTTGATACTCGGCACGGAGGATGGACTCACTTATGCGGGTGAGGTTCTCCATGCCCGCCACAGTCCCGGCGCCCAGCGCCTCCAGCTGGACTCGGAGCGAGGAGTGGATTCTGCCGTTGACGTCGTCGATCCTCTGCTGGGCGGCGTTGCTGCGGGACACGGCCTGCTGGGCCCGGGCCCCCACCTCCCTCAGCGTGGCCTCCAGGTCTGCGACAGTCACTCTGGTTACCTCGCCATCCTTCAATAATCCCTTGTATCAATATTGAGTACAAATATCAGACCTCCAAGGAAAAATATCTTCACAAAAACCTTTTTTGATTCTCTAGCTTTCGGGCACGAACGTCCTTCTACAGGAGAAAACATGGTAAATTTTCTCCTGTAGAAGGACGTTCGTGCCCGAAAGCTAGAGAATAAAAAAAAAGTTTTTGTAAAGATATTTTTCCTTGAAGGACTGATATTTTTACTCAACACATCCTTCATTTAATAAAGAGATTAATACGCGAATGTTTCTTTTACAAATAAATCAAACTTCTGCACATAAACATCCTTAATTTCTTCAGGAAACTTCTAGGACCAGCCTTTCTTGGTCATTGAGGTACAACACGCTGATAGAGGCCAACGACCTAAAACATGTACGTAGTTGGATTCCCATGATTTAAAATAAAGAGTATTTGAACAATGTTCTGGAATATAATCAACGATTAGTTGATATTTGTTCCAATAGATGGCGCAAGCTATCCGCATACGTCAGCCAAATATATTTGGTCCTTCAGCATTTCTGAACGATTTCTCTTCCCAAGGGAAAGAGAAAGGTTTTCTTCATGACTAGAATGTTTTCTGTGGTCACTTATGGATGTGGGAGCTAGACTCAGAAAATAAAGAAAAATAATTGAGATCATTTTGAAATGTGAACATGGAAAAGGCTACTCAGAGTGCCATGGACAGATTAAAGGCCAAATATTTGATACTTAAATAAAATTAATCCTGGTATATCCCTAGAATACCAAATATGAGAAAAAAGATTGACCTAGTTCGGACACACAATGACACCAAAGGATTATAAAAGAAGAGGAGGGTGCTGACTGAAGGGAATAAAAAAGCTACCGGAAGGCCAATAGATGAGCTACAATTAACGATCGCCAACAGATCAAATTGAAGAATATTTGTCCATATAGTCACCAAAAGTAGACTTGATTGTCATTAACAACAAATACTGGTATAAAGGCGAGCTTTCAAGCTAAAGGTTAATCCCCATCGGCCTAATAATAAAAACGTGACCTTATGTCACTTGGCTAAATATAAAAAATATCATTTATCAACTTTGTATATTTGTTTCTTTCGAGTTTCTAACGTTTCTTATTTAGAGAAAACAGGCCTATTTATTGTAGGTTGGAATTATCGAAATTGTAAAGGAGACAACTGTTAGTTCCGACATTGGGACTGCCGCCATCTTTTCAAGAGCATATGCCCGCAGAACTCGGAACACTAAACATACGAAACGTGAAACGGGTCTAAATAAAATTCATAAAAGTATTAAAATTTCAAAAGTTCGAAGATATATGAATTACGCATTATTTTCGATGAAATAATCCCTTGTATCAACATTAATGTAAAAATATCAAGCCTCTAGGGATAGGTTTCTTTTTAAAATGTTTTATTTACAAACTCTCTAGGTTTAGGGCATGAAAGAACCTCTACAGGAGAAAAACATGATACATATCGTGTATTTCTCCTGTAGAAGGGCTTCCATGCCCGAAATCTAGAGAGAATTTTGTGAATAATATTTTTTAAAGGAAACCTATCCTTGGAGGCTTGATATTTCCATCTTAAAACACATTCTTTTACCTTTATCAAGTTCACTGAGCCAAAGTAACGAATTGTGTATCATATGAGGAATTCATTGTTAACTTTTGCTACAGTGAGAAATTTGAAGAACTGTTTAAAGATGGAAAAGCTACATCAACCATTTTTTTTCTTCCTGACGTTTCAGTGACTACCAGTCACAGGGGATTGATTGGAGGGATTTCACCTGAGTAGAGTGACAGGGAGTGACTGAAACGCCGTGAAGAAAATATAAATTGTTTAATGGGACTGTATTTTTTCCAAACAAACTTCCAAACAACAAATGATCTTCAAAAATCTTTAAAGGTGGTGTCATGTAAATTTTCCAAAGAGCGCAGATGTTATAACGGGTATCTTATTATATCGACATCGGATATTGTAGAAAGAAGTTAAGTTTGTAGCTTTTGACTCAATCTTGGAAATATAGTTTGTTGTGTGTTTAAACATTATATATATATTACTAGATAATTATTCAAAAAGTGAGCATACACTTACGTTTGGGCAAGGCGTCCAGCTCCCGGTTGATGATGTCCAGGTTACGGCCGCCCAGGGCCAGGCTCTCGGCCACCTCGGTGAGTTTCCGCTTCTTGCCCTCCAGGGTGGCGCGTAGGACTGCGGCATGTCAGATGTAGACAATTGACAATTTAATCAATTTTATTGATTCTTCTAATGAATTTCTACAGAAAAAATAGAATAAAATAAAGGTTAATATATAATTCCTTTATTATATATTATCCTTTATTTGATCCTATTCATTATTGCTTTTCCATTCTTGGACTCAGAGACGCGTCAACGGATATATAAGACGAGAAAATAAAGGCGATGTGGTTCATTGTCACGTACGGTTCTGGGTATCAAGTTGTGGAAACTGCTGGTAAGAATCAGGTACCCTTTTACAGTATTCTTATTTTATCATAAATTGATCGCTTGACATCTACGTCAAGAAGACCCCCTCCTTGTCTGACTCTCTCAAGGTGGAGAAGCCTCTCTTGCTGAATAAATTTGTACATATACAACTATATAAATTCCCCTACATTTTATCTACCTTTATTTACTCCTTTGTAAATAGAGGGTACATTAAAAAATGTAGGTAAATATATATGGTAATTTAAACCAACAACCCCATATTGTATATAACTTATAACAAGATTTTCATGTTGTATAATAGAAACACATCTGTAAATGATTATACGCATGATTGACATGTGTTATTACATCATCATATGTAATGTACTTTGTACAAACTGAGGATAAATAAATAAAATTTTGTAATAGATTAAGAGTTGAGCAGAAGCAAGAGATAGAAGTCAGAAACATCTAAAATCGAGATAGATGGAAGTCACAAAACAACATCTAAAGATAGATTATAAACTGTCAGGACGGCGCCAGTTTAGAATTTCACCAGACGATCCACACTCTTCACATCTGGTGAAATGCAATACCCCCTTTCTCAGAAAAGGTATATAAAGCCTCCGTCCTAGCCAAAAATGCAGTTAGTTCACCATCAGCGCAAGCCCTCGTCGGTTGTACCCTAGGTTTTCCTCATCCACCATGTAGACCAGTAAGAACTCTTCTATCTCCATCTTTCGCTCCTAGCTCAACTTTTATCTGTTCACGGAACTTTCTCAGTGCAACTGTGTCTTCGTTTTTTGTGTGGACATTCCCAAGCTTTCCACTCTGCCTCGACCACGACTGCCTGTACTTTGTGAGAACTTTTAAAGGTCTTCCAAGGTGCAGAGAGGTATTTGAAAACTCCACATTCTGACTGTTCCTTTCGGTCAACACAGTATAGCGAGAGTTGACAGGGACTCACACCACAGTTTAAGTCGACTGGATACCTCATCACAGATTTAGCCGACAGGATTCTACAAGAGGCTACCAATCCTCACCACATTTATAGTCGACAGGATTCTACAAGAGTCAACAGGATCACCTCATCACATATATATAGTTATATATGAAAATATAATAGAAAAAATAAACATTGATTTAGCCTGTTTCTTCAGCAAAGGAGACTTCCCCACCTTGTGAGTCCTCCTCCAGACAAGGAAAGGGTCTTCTTGACGTGGATGTCAGACGTAGATGTCAGGCTATCAATTTTTGACAAATACAGTTCTCACCAACTTTTTTTAAAATAAGAATACTGTAAAAACGCACCTGATTCTTACCAGTAGTTTTCACAACTTATTGCCCAGAATCCTACATGACAATGCACCATATCGCTTTCATGATCTTATATCAGTTGACTCCTCTCCGAGTCCAAGAATAAAAAAGCAATAGTAAAAATATCAATAAAAAAAAGGTAATCATTACTATACAACATAGTGGTGAGACATAACTGTTCTGTTGAAGTGTAGAAGTGGTGTTACACATGGACATATAAGTCTTGTTACGTTGACGCGGTAGTGAGGTGGCCTTTGTGAAAGTTTACTTCTATAGTACTAGGGGAACTCCGTTTTTGTTTAAATTTAGAGTGGTGATGAAAATACCTTAATATTTGGAATAGTGCTATAAATAAAATCTTCAAATGATTATAAAAATGTTTAGAAATTGACATTGTGTTATAAATGCGATCTGTTGAATACAATAATATATATTCTCAGATGTAGAGAACTAAATATAATATTTTAGGTCACATTTTTATAAACTAAAAGCTACCAGTATATTATATAATAAATGAAGCTTTCAGGGCTAAGTTTCTTGTGCAACCTTTTATTTTCAAGCTTTCGGACTTGTCAGTCCTTCAACAGGAGTATCACGTTAATAAATTAATTATAAATACTATTTTTATATACAAATGATTATTTAAATATTTAAAATACCTATGATATTGAGAAAATATATTACATTCTTTGTGTGTGAAAAATAACTTTTTGAAAATATACGTGCATGGTGGATGATGCGTGCTGGTTGAACGATATCTCGAGACTTTAAATTAAAATTAATAAATTCGTGAACTATTGTGGTATATATAGAAGATTGCCTAAATCTATGAGATAGTATTTGTCCATATTGTTTCATATGTTTCTGATATTTCAATGCATCTGTTTATGCTTTTTTCTGTTTCGTTATCATATATTCTATTGAAAATACCAGTATATTGTCTCTCTATAATCGGTGTTTAAATAATAGAAACGACAATATAAATTAGAGTTTTCCCGAGCCACTCTGAGTGGTACAGTGGTACCCAATGGTACAGTTCTGTTCGAATATAATTCCATTTGTGTGTTGTACTCTATTCCAATTAAAGTGTGATATTCGACGATAGCTCTATTGTAATTTTCTAGAACTCATATTTATAAATAAATGCAAACAAACTCAGTAACTCAACGGTTATAAAATGAAACAGATTTGTAGATCCCTTGTGGAATAAGTTGGAAGCACCTGGAACATCTTCGTCGCTGAGTTTCCTGGCTTGCTCCAGAAGTTCTTGGCTCCTCTGCTTAGCCTTGCGGGCTTGGTCAGTGAGTGCGTCCTCAGACGTGGGGAAAGCCTGAAACAGTGTTCAGTGTCGTGGTGTCTTTGGCCGTCGGAACTCACCTCCTTGTGAGCCAGGTCGGCT
This sequence comes from Cordylochernes scorpioides, assembly GCA_030710605.1. NCBI lineage: Eukaryota > Metazoa > Arthropoda > Arachnida > Pseudoscorpiones > Chernetidae > Cordylochernes > Cordylochernes scorpioides. The sequence continues at coordinate 55,974,869 of CP092876.1, forward strand.
GCCAGGGAGGCCCGTTTGGCCGCCTGCTCGGCTGCGTCCAGGGCGTCGATGATGGTCTGGTAGATCTTGGCCGCCCGGAGCGGGAACTCGGACACCTCACGGGTGGCGTTGAACAGCCTGGATCATACAGGCATGAGAGACAATGCTACTTTAAATTGTGTTGTACTTTTCTCTGTATTCATTGTTATCCTTGATCTCAGGGAGGGCAAAGTCTGACTGTCACCTCCATGTGGTGCCTCCTGGATAGCCAACCAACGACAGCGGATCTTTTTTCCCATCTTTGAGGGTTAATGAAAAAATTGATCTCATTTCCTTTGAATTTGATTTTTTTATTAGGCTTTTCGGCCCGACCCTATAATTGTTCCTTATTTGAACGAATAGCAGACAAAAATTTTCTAATAATTCGTTCAACTAAAACAGCTCCAACCATTCTAGAGAACCTTCTATTGCCATGAACTTTTGAAAGATTTTCCGCAACAAGCGTGTGCTCGTTCAGAGCTCAGTACTCGCTTCAACTTCTGCAACTTTGGTAACTTAAGAACGCTACACAGCTGGTTGACACACACCTGTTATTATTCTATGACTAGCCGAATGGCCCGGGCAACGCCCGGGTTTTACCCGAGTGCGTATATATTTTAAAAACGTTTTAATTCAAATACTATTCGTTACAATTATAAATTGGCGCCAAGTACAATTTAAGTATTGTACTTTATGTAAAAAAGATTAAATAATTGTGCAAAACGGTATAATATATATATGATATAATATATATAATATAAGGGTATAATAACGGTATAAAGAAATAATGAGCCTCTATCGTTCAAATATAAAATATAATATAATATAATATATAATATATATGTGTAATATATATGTGCAAAACGGTATAATATATATATAATATAACGGTATAATAACGGTATAAAGAAATAATGAGCCTATCGTTCAAATATAAAATATAATATAATATAAATAATAATATAAAATATAATATAATACAATAAAATATAAATGAGATACTAAAAATTAAATTTCTATTTAATGAATTACACATTTTATTCTTATAAAGATTATCGATTAAAGGTACTTGTATATATTTAAAGGTTCTCATAAAGGTTACCGATTTAAAAGTTTATTTTATTTTATTTAAAGAAACATATTTTCATTTAAGTATTGTTATTTATTTTAAAAGATTAAGTAATTGTGCAAAACGATAATTGCCTTAAAAAGAAATTGCCTTAAAAAAAAGAAACATTCGCGGTGATTTTGTCTTGCATTCGTTTATACAATTATTATATATTGGCATCATATATTAACTTTATGAACGGAAAAATATGTCCAGGGTAGCCTAGTGGTCATGGCATCTGCCCGGTAAGCGGAAGGTCGTGGGTTCGATTCCCATCCCTTGACACTTTTTTTATTTTATCCATTCTGACCAAAATCTATCCGTGAACTTCACACAGACAGAATAAGGCAATTATATAAGTAGAATGTTGTAGCAATCTCTGATATATTAAATCCACGAAATTGATGGAAAGGTTCACCACTGATGAACCAAGCTTTCCCAAAGTGTGTAAAAATTAGTACTATATATAATAAAAATGACATTTAATAATTTCATCCTTAGGAAATACTGTAAAAAATGGCACACATTTGACATATATTATCCTATAAGTAGAACTAGGATTCAAAGTAATCATTCCTCTGAAGAGAGTGACGGGAATTCACTGAAACGTCGGGAGTTAAATAAATTAATGGTTGGCTGTGTTTTTCTCCTGCTGTATTATTGTATTTTGATTGTATTGTTACAAATAGAAGCGTGGATTTAAATGTAAATCAGAGGCATGGGGTAGAAAGGCAAACAGAGATAGGACAACGTACAGGGCCAGCTGGGCCGCCCGCTTGTGCAGCGAGTCAGCGTGGCGCTGTGCCGGCAACACGTAGCGCTCGTGATACTCGGGGTTGAGCCGCGCCAGGATGCTGCGGTGTTGCTCCAGGGTGTCCGTGGCGTTCTCCAGCTCCTTCACCCGCCGGGGGAGGAACTGCGCCCACCCTTTCTCTACCATCTACAAGTACCATCTTGGTCTTGAGTTGGGTAATGCCAGCCATCACATCGACCTGCCCACTCTGTGGGAAAGAACTCTCACAGTCCATTGGTGGCGGAGGCTTTCCCGCGGTGGGCGCCACTAATGAAGACTGTATATATTTTAAATATATGTATATTTATCAATTTTATATTTTATTCATCTATATATATTCTTATTTAATTTTATTTATATTTATTAAATTATTTTATATTTAACCTTATATAATCTTATATGATCGATTAATAAACCAGTTTCAATCTCAATCTCTCTCTTGAGGTAACCTGGATTCCCGGAGCCACGTACACCAACTATCCGGGTTAAGACTTCACGTCTAATGGTGAACATCCAGTTTATCAGATGTACTGTAATTGGTTCTGTAGGTCTTCAGACCATTGGCCTCAACTATTATTCCTTTAGAAATACTCATAATATGCATTAGTGCGCCATCTGTTATGAAAAATTCAAACTATTTTTGGATCGAATTATTCTTTTTGAAATAAAACAATTTTCTACTTCCCTTACTACAATGCTGAATTAATGGGAGAATCTGGCTTCATTATAAATGTTTAGAATAAAAAAGTTAAGTTACCAAATTATTTGATTGGATTAAAAAAGAATGATACTGCAAAATTTGTTCTAAAATGTTTTATACTAAAAAAATCTTCAAATACAGTATATAGATTAAAACCCATCGTGTAAACGATTTAAAATAAACACTCTTATATAAATTAATAGTGCGTATTCGCTTTTATTACTAGCTCACTATGTTTTATAGACATTTTTCTGAGAGGATAATAATAGATAATGGTCATAGATGGCATTTAGTTTTTGACGTCTATTTTGACGGGAGAGTCGACCATTATCCTCCTGGTAAGATTTCCATCTATATTTTGGTAATAGATATAGCTGATCCATATTGCCAGCTAAACACGTCTTTGGAAGATTGTGAAAATTTTATTTGATTCCTTGTGGACCTCATGAAATCAAAGCCCGCCCTAGACTGACGAGGGTCATAGCCCGAAACAATGGTTTCCATATGGGCGTTTATCAGTTTGCCAAACTGGCGTTGTGGCTTTGAGTCCGCTAGTTTGTGGAAACAGTAAATAGATGGCGCGTCAGTATTCAACTAAATATCGTTGAAAAAAGTCGTTTCAAGTCGTATATCGCTCAAAATAAATAAAAATACTTAGAGGAATTGAGATGTTTCCCGTAGTTAGAGAAAGGCACTTACATCAAACTTGATGGCCGCGTCGATGTCGAAGTTACGAGCCTCGGCCAGGATCTCGTCAGCCTCCTTCAGCGTGGCGTTGGTCGCTCCTTCGAGCTGCAGGATCTTCTTGATGATCTCCTACACATGGTCTCACATCGTGAACATCGCGGAAATAACGGGAGGTATTCTGGTAGCTTAGGTAAAAAGTTATAAGTATATTTGGTTAAACTAAAGCTTTTGAAACGATCAGTTTGAGTCGAAATAAATGATACTCTTTCAGTAAAAAAAAATAAAATAAAAAAAGGTCAGGTGTTAGTATTAAAAACAAAATATACATACCCTAACCGCTAATATGAGCTTTTAGATTGCAGAGCGCCATTTATTTATTTATTTTTTCACAGGTTCAGCGTATTCACTCAAGTTTGGCCTTAAATACCTATTTCTTGATTTCTAAAGAAATTCTGGGACCAAAAGATTTTTGGTCGTAGAGGAACAGTTTGCACCACGCTGACAAGGGCTAACAGCCTGAAACGCGTTAGTGGTTGACTTTTATTTATTTATTTAGATAGTGGGTTGGCCAAATATCAGGGAACAGGTTAAATAAACGTTTAGTTGATTTCTGTTCTACTATATGGCGCTCTCTCTGCCATCTAAAAAGCTCATGGTAACGGTCAGAATATGCAGAGTTTGTTTTTACTTTTTCATTAAAAATGTGAATTCCTTCGTGTATTATTTAATATATCCCCCTCCCTATATTTTGTAATAAGTAAATAAATTTTATAAATTCAGTACCTACATAATCTAATTTGATTTATTTAAATGAAAGCTGCCTCTTTTACACACTGATAATGTATTTTCAATCCGCGTATATAGACCGTTCCTTTTGTTCAAGAACAAATTCTTTCCGAAAATTTTAATTCCTTCTATGTTATGATCTTTAAAAAAGAAATCATTAAAGGATAGGTTTGTCGAATCTTGATTCTCTTATTTTAATCCGCAACAAACAACCTCCACCATAACAACGAGATAATGTTGCTTGTGAACTAAGTTTAGTTGTTATGTATCGATCCTCCTGTAGAAGAGCATCAAGGCCCCGAGTATTTAGAAGATTGCACAATAAACCTGGATGCAAGTGATCGCACATGCGCAGCGTGATCTCACCAGAATGCTGTCGTGCAGGTACCGGCCCTGGCTGATGCGGATATTGGCATCGTCCAGCGGCACCCTCACATGGACCTCGAGCAGGCGCACGAATTCCTCCAGCAGTTTCTCCAGGCGGGAGATGCGGTCGCCGACCTGGTCCACCTTGATCCTGTCCCGGGTCAGCTTCCGCAGGCTGTCCATGAGGTCCTCGGCAGCTCTGCTCACCCCACACGGAATGGATGACGGCAGGACACTTAGCTCTTGCCGAATACAATTGCTATACATGTACTTGTATTAATATTGATTCTTTTTAGGAAACTCAAGATATTTGGCCGAACTCGAAAAGGTTTACTTTGAAAGTAAGCGTGTTTAGATATATATCACTAGACGAATGGCCCGGGCAACGCCCGGGTTTTACCCGAGTGCGTATATATTTTAAAAACGTTTTAATTCAAATACTATTCGTTACAATTATAAATTGGCGCCATGGATGTCACTCTTGTGAAACGTCCCGTTCCAAACTGTGTGTTTTTAAAATGTTTTAATTAAAATACTATTCGTTACAATTATAAATTGGCGCCGTGGATGTCTCTCTTGTGAAACGTCCCGCCCCAAACTGTGTGTGTCTTGAAAATATAAAAATAAAAATGTGAATTTTCATAAAGATTTCATCATGTCGATTTTTTTTTATGCATTTCACACCTACTAAATCGATAGAGATAATCACATTTGCAACATGAACTTAGGTATATTGACTAAATAGAAATCTGCATAGTAATAAAGATCATTTTTTAAAGGCACCATATCGTTTGTTTTTTTTTCAATAAAATCGAAACAAAAATTAACGATAAATAACGATAATTGCCTTAAAAAGAAATTGCCTTAAAAAAAAAGAAACATTCGCGGTGATTTTGTCTTGCATTCGTTTATACAATTATTATATACGAATGACCCGGGAAACGCCCGGGTTTTACCCGATTAAATGCTTTTATTCAAATACTATTCGTTACAATTATAAATTGGCGCCGTGGATGTCATTCTTGTATAATATATAAATGAGTTTTAAAAATTGTAAAAAAAAAAATGCATCGGCCGGGAATCGAACCCGGGCCGCCCGCGTGGCAGGCGAGCATTCTACCACTGAACCACCGATGGTTATGAAAAATCCCATCCGTGAGCTTCAGACAGACAGAATAAGGCAAATATATAAGTAGATTGTGTTCTACCTAGACAGTCCCGCCATAAGTTCTATTACCTATAGAAAATACAATTTTGTGGGTTAGTAGTTGTAGCCATCGGGAATAGATTAAATTGGTAAGATCGGTAAGAAGGTCGATATTGCTGAACCAAGCCAATGCTTTCATCTTTAGTTCACTAATTGTAATATGTATGTCTCAGTTTAAAAAACTACCCAGATAACTTTTGCTGCATTTAAACAATGCAAGGATTCCGATGCTGCTGTTTGCTCCCTAATGCGAGGTTGCTAGAATGGGGGTTCTATTTATCGAACTTGAGATTTAATATATCTGTAATTTCGTCAAACATTCTAGGCTGTCTGGAGTGCCAACTTATGACAAGATGTTTAATGTTATCAGAGTTGATTTCTATGGTCAAATATTCACAGTACTACTACTAGATTGGTAGGTTTTGTAATGTCATAGTAGGTCACCTAAGTTCCTTCTCGGCGTTGAGGCGGTAGGGCGTGAAGTCCCGTGTCTTGAGTTCCCGCAGGATCTTCTCGGCCTCGTCCAGGATGTGGTCAGTGGCCAGCTTGTGGTCCTGGTGTGGGTCCAGGCCGTGCTTGGCCAGCTCCTCTACCAAGTCTGGCCACACACACAGTGTATCTAGCTATACAACTTCAGCAGGCCACCGCGCCGTCTCACGGGACGTTTCAGATTCACACACACAGTTTTTATGTAATCTTACAAAGGATTCCACTGAGTTACAACAGATAAGTAGAGAACTTTGGGGTGGAAGAAAATGGTAAATATTTATATTACACCGAACATAAAACCATATTTCCCATTTATGTAAATTGACTGCACACCGTGGACAGCGTCATAAAGTCGATAACGTCAACAGAAATTAAACCAATAAAAAAAAACTGTGATAAAAAATAAGAATAGATAAGGAAAAGGAACGCCAGAGAAGCCACAATCTTTGCGTAATACTTTGGTACATTATAGATATAAAAAATAACATATTTACATAAGCTGTGATTTCATGCTCGGTATCCTATAAAATCCAGATATAGATTTAATATAAGGATTCTACATGTTATATCTTCAGTTAAAATTTATTTGTATTGTATTAAGGAAACTGTTGTTAACCAATTTTGAAATTAATAAGAAGTGTTGAAGATTTGTCACCATTGTAGATGAAAAATCTGATTAATTCCATGAAATGAAGACAAATGTCTGCTGTTTATCAAATTTCTGCCTCTCTTTGTCGTTTATACATTTATACCATATGGGACATTAGAAATTATCACGTATTTACAAATTAAAAACGCAGGAATATATTTCATAGTACTATAGTACTCTTCAAAATACAGCCACAGTATTATATAGCGCTAATATTAAATTAGTTTTCTTTGGATCATGCTAATAAGGATTCCCTGCGACAGCGCCTTTTAATGGGAGCTCTCTATATGAAATAAGATAGCTGCAGCCTTATTTAAAATGTTAAATATGTTTAAACGCATGTGCATTCTTGTGTAGATAGTTTGTTCATGGCGATATCTTTCGTAACGTCATTTTGTTTTAGAAGCAATACGAAAATAATTTGTTATAGCTGAGAATCCTTTGATAGAGTAAAATTATTTCTAAATAGACCATCTTTGTGGTCAAAAGTCACATATATAAGATAGAAGTTCTTTAACAAAATCTCCTTGTACATTTTTAAAACGATCTTCAGCCTCGTGTGTCCAAATATGCTGAGATAGGTGTTCGCGCCTACTATGTAAATTTTGTTACTTTATCTAAATATGCGAATTTTGATTGTACAAAACTGCCAGATGGTCAATAAAATCAGTATTTTCGTAGTCAGTATTCGAATCGGTCTATTTCTTTGAGTCTGTGCTCCAATTAATTAACGCTAGGAGATTCACCTAGTCGAAGAGGCTTGCTTGGCATTGCTTACGTAGTCAGGTTTTATAAAGGATTGAATTCAAGGGTAATAATCAGCTGAAAAGGTCTGATATATCTAGATACAGTCCACGCTCTGCCAAACCAAAACTTAAAGTACTAGCCAGGATTATAGACAAAGGAAGTGGCAAGGATTCCTAGCTATCGCTGCTAGGCTCTATTCCACTACCGCCCAATAGGTTTCAGGAGTCGAGTTAGGTTTTCACACCGCGATAAGTAGTATTTTATCTCACAAGCCGCCATATATGAATGTAGTCTAAACACATTACAGTAGGATATTGTTCCATCTTAGATCTTCCATTCACCTATGCCTGAAAGAAATCGAAAGAAAAAGAACCAACGTGAACGCCAGACAGTAAACTAAAAAAAAAGGCCCTCTCTGACCGCTCACTTGAGCTTTTTGATGTCGCAGCGCCATCTATCGGGATAAATATTAACTGAAATTAAACGGAGGTTTATTACTGGATACTGGACGACCTCACTTCTTGATAAATCAAGAAAATCCGGCCCGTGCGTGTCTCTGGATGTTGGCCCATGTCAGAGTGGTGTGCCTCAACGACCAAAAAGGTTGTTCCTAGAAGCTTCCTGATAATCGAACAATGCTCAACTGAGCGGGAAAGGCATGTTTTCTAATTAATATGTTCATGTATAATTTAATGCATCTAATTGTGATATAAAAAATATCACAACAACAAAAATGTTTGGCGAGGGTCATTAGCCCGAAACCATAGTCTCCAGGTGGACATTTCTCAGTTTGCCAAAGGTGGTGTTATGGTTTTGTCACTGACCTTAGGCCGCTAGTTTGCGGCGACGGTCAATAGATAGGGTCTAGTTTTGACGTCTATTTTGACGGTAGAAGTTTCCTTTATTTTTATAAAAATATGCTTGAACTATTAGACATTTTCTCAGGGAGGACTGCAATCTTAAAAAAAAAAGCTTACCAAAGAGTTGCTGGCGAAGTTTTCGGATCAAATCAAGAAGTTCTTTGGCATCTTCAAAGGTCTCGTAGGCATCGATGGCAACAAGGGGGGCTTGGCCGAGGATTTCTCTTGCCTGTTACATCATACCATTCTCTCAGTGGCAGAGATCAAACTATGGTTGTGGGTTTATTTACATACCCAGATAGATTCTACAGGTAAACTCCGTATAAATAGTATAAACGCACAACGAATCCAAAGTTTTGCGGAGGAGCCTCTTTTATTATACTTTTGCAAGCTTTCGAACCTTTCGGTTCTTCCACAGGCGTGGCTAGTATGACTACACTAACAGGGTATAAGCGCGCTTGAGCCATTATATACAACATATTAATTTACATGCGGGTGATATTTCAAACGTAATAAAATAGAAATAGGAATTATGACTATAAAAATAATATAAAAATAAAACTATGCAAATGAACTTATAGATTTTTAAAATTTAGATGAAATTATGGCAAAAACTGTTAAATACGATAAAAGTTAAGTAAAATAATGATATTCACTGTATGTAAGCCGTGTGACACTTTAAAATTTCGTAACATTTATATAAAACCAGTAAAATTTTAAAACATCTCAACACAGAAAAACCAAGCTGGGGTCCACTCCACCCGACCACACACCCGAGTATATCACGGTATAACTATTGAGATATGATATGATATATTTCCGGTAGATCTATTTTTCTATTTATGCTGTTTGTTTGTGTTGATATGATGGATTCCAGTACCAATCTGTGCTGCTTATTGTTTATGTGCTGATATAGGATTTTAGGATGATCTAAGTTGAAGTTATGGCCAGTGTTTGAAATATGTTGGTATATAAGTGATTTCGGGTCTCTATTGTTTATATTTCGTTTGTGTTCGGTGATTCTGATATACGCGGTTCTGCCAGTCTCTCCCACATAGGAGGCTGGCCAATCCTATAGAGCAGTCTGCTATCTTCCATATTCCACGTTCTCTGTTGCCATTTCCAGAATCCTTCGCCCATATGGCATCCAAGTTTATTTTAACAGCCCTCCCAATCTTGCTGCCCTCCTCAGGAATCCTATCACCAAAGCAGACGCACCCAACGATCCCATCCACTCCACCGGAGCAGTATACGCGGTTTCTTGCCAGGATTGCCCAGCCTCCTATGTGGGAGAGACTGGCAGAACCGCGTATATCTGAATCACCAAACACAAACGAAATATAAACAATAGAGACCCGAAATCACTTATATACCAACATATTTCAAACACTGGCCATAACTTCAACTTAGATCATCCTAAAATCCTATATCAGCACATAAACAATAAGCAGCACAGATTGGTACTGGAATCCATCATATCAACACAAACAAACAGCATAAATAGAAAAATAGATCTACCGGAAATATATCATATCATATCTCAATAGTTATACCGTGATATACTCGGGTGTGTGGTCGGGTGGAGTGGACCCCAGCTTGGTTTTTCTGTGTTGAGATGTTTTAAAATTTTACTGGTTTTATATAAATGTTACGAAATTTTAAAGTGTCACACGGCTTACATACAGTGAATATCATTATTTTACTTAACTTTTATCGTATTTAACAGTTTTTGCCATAATTTCATCTAAATTTTAAAAATCTATAAGTTCATTTGCATAGTTTTATTTTTATATTATTTTTATAGTCATAATTCCTATTTCTATTTTATTACGTTTGAAATATCACCCGCATGTAAATTAATATGTTGTATATAATGGCTCAAGCGCGCTTATACCCTGTTAGTGTAGTCATACTAGCCACGCCTGTGGAAGAACCGAAAGGTTCGAAAGCTTGCAAAAGTATAATAAAAGAGGCTCCTCCGCAAAACTTTGGATTCGTTGTGCGTTTATACCCAGATAGAGAGAATATTTACATATATAGTGCTTATTTATAGAAAACATATCCCAAAATAGATAGTAATCAGTAAGATAATATCAGTTAACACACTGAATATATTTTGTTTTTAAGATGGAATAAAACCTAACGGCGACAAGATTCTTTATTAAAGAATTATAAACTTGGCAAGTTTTCGGACAATAAGGTCCTTCAACAGGCTATAATACTCATTACTCATTAGTTTAAGGCTGTAATACAAATACCAAGAAACCAAAGGAAAAATTGAGTGGTGGTGGGGTATTATAAAACATGGATCTTCAATTTCTGATTTTGTTGCTTCATAGAAGGGGGGGGGGTGCCATTGCCCCGTTAGTCAGCCACATTTCAGAGTTCCCTGTTCACGCTTACCGTAGCGGCTCAGGGCTCACGACACCGTAATTCGCCCTACTTATGTAATTTACATAAGTAGAAATATTTTAAAAATTTGTTGAATATTATTTTAATATTTTGATAAGAATAAATTTGCATACAGATTTCTTGTGGATTTTGAAAATAAAGAAGAACAAACAAACCCCCTGCGATTTCTCCTATTACAATATTTTGTTTTAATAATGATGTATTATAATATATTGATTCTAAATACAAAGTATATTCAGTGGGGCATGCTGTTATTTTGTGTCCCTTAAAATTCGCATGAAAGAATTTCAACTAGAGCCAACCATCTTACTAATGACGTAGAGACGGTATGGCAATACCCAAACGACAACTGAAGTTTTGAAGATCATTTGTTGGCTGTAGTTTTGTTTGGACAAATATATGGCTACAATACCCATTTCTTTATTTAATTTTAGACGCTTCATTGACTCGCTGCCACTTTCCTCAGGGGAATTATTATTTTGTAGGTGACGCTTTAAAAATTTCTTAGGAAATCGTGTACGTATATAAGTAGAAAATAGGGTTAGAACAATTATTCCTCTGTATAATAGGTTTATTTTCCTCCGGTTTACCCAGACTGATCTATTTATTAACTTGATTGTCTTTATTTTATTTTTCCTGTATATAAATATCATATTACCATTAAGGTACCTGCATGTATCCTACGAAATATAGGATACATGCAGGAGAATCTGTATAAGACTAAAAGGTCTTAATAAAGCTTTTTGTTAAAGCATTCCCCTGAGGAGAGAGATTACGCTCTGAACTTAAATTTCGACATTCCCGTTGTTATATTCTTCTTTATTTTTATTAAATTAAATAATGAGATATAAAAGGATTAATTCAACTTTATTATTCGAAATACAAAAGGTAACAACAACTCGCTCGATGCGCGCGAGTCTCGTGAAGTCACTCAGCTCCTCACGACGGTCAAACAATTTATCGCTTTCTCTCCTTTCCTTTCTTCTTTTATATTACAAGGTATATTACACCCGTGTATGTGAGAGATGTTGAAGAGAGAGAATAGCACCCTTTCACCCGCACCAAATTGATAAGCTGAGGCATATTGTTGAAATAAAATTCGGTAACATCCGATATTGTGTCCATCCCATCCGAGAAATTAACTGCTCTGTATAAACGACAACCTGTGTTGCTAAAATATATCTAAAATTTCAAAAATCTATGTGTTCATAAATCTATAATGGTATATTAATATATGAAAAAACAATAGAAAAAAAATAAAAATAAAGAAAATGGGTTGGGAAAATATCAGGGAACAGGTTAAATCAATATTTAGTTGATTTCTGTTCTACTAGATGGCGCTCTGCCATCTAAAAATCACATGTGCTTTTGGTCAGGATATGCTTTCATTATTTTTGATATTAATATATATTTATCAATAATTTATTCTTATATATAAAGAAAAATGTTATAAATTAAACCAAATTAGACAGGAGAATTAGTAAAAAAGGTTTTATGAACTTCTGGGAAATAAAAGTATTTATCATTTATTTAGTCGTTATTAAACAATATTCTGGTAGGAAAAATACATTGTTCTTACAATAAGAATTAATTTTTTGACTATTTAAAACCTATTGAAATTCAAATAAAGTAGTTTTAGTGCGCAATGAACACGCTATTTGTGTAGCTTTCAATTCATTATTACTGTCAGTGTGAAGAAAAATAAAAAATTCAAAAACACTTGAATTGTATTCTTTTCCAAAAGAGGTACGAAGTATGTATTATTAAATATACAATCGATATTAAAACATTAGAACCTCGTTCTGAAGAATACCTAGTTTCAGAGCTGAAGCATCATTTCATTGAGATTCTACTGTACTAGTTTAAAATTATGTCTGTGTAGTCAAGTTTTCAGAGAATATTAATTACAATATTATAGTCTTTGCTAAAAAGAGAAGAGTAAACCTCCCCGTCAATAGAACTACCAACACCAGTGGATTAACAGATGCTATTATCTCCCAATGTTATTAGAACTCGGCGAGCTTTTAGTCAGGAAACCTTTTCTTCAGGTCAGTAATCTAGAAAAGCAAAACCCCTTAAAAGAAAATCAAGAGATTCACAAAATGAAAGCTAAGTGAAATAAAATATTTAAAATAATTTTATAGTTTATCGATTTTACTTCGCTTTTATTTTACTTAGTTTCAGATTGAATTTTGATAAGGTTTTACCTTGTCTCGATTTTTGGCTTGAAGAAAAGGGTACTTCTTTGAAATCTCGCCGAGTCCTAATGAAGGAAAATATATAGTATCTGTTGTGGCTCATTGTGGTTAGCATTGCCTTCCCCCTCCAATTATTGGAACGTGAGTGCCACCTGTGACTTGGAAGAAATACCACGGAATACTGTAAATGACCTACCTGGCCATACAGCATGTCGGCCTGTGTCTCCAGGTCGAACAGAAGGCTGTAGTTATTGGCCAGGGCTCTAGCACGGTCCATCTTGCTACTGTAGGAGTCCACACGGACCTGAAACATACAGCGACACGCTGGTTCTTGTCCCCCATTTATTCAGCTGGACTTTCGCGATATCGGGCTGTGGGTACTGACCCGTAGGGAATCCGCAGTGGAGTCGAGATGCAGCAGGTAGCTCCAGGGAATGGCTGACATGTTGTTCAGGTTGATGGAGTTGATTTGATGGGAGAGGTAGTCCAGGTCGTGGAACAAGAGTCCGGTACATTCATCCTCACAACCTGCACATCGTCTCCGTTTGTTAGAGATAGAATATGGTTTTACGGGCTACTAACCAAAGTTTATGATTTTATAGCCTAAACATGGATGTAGCAAGCAGACAAGCCGCAATGCACTATAGCAAAGCACCAAGGTGCTGCACGCCACCAAGGTTGTTTAAAATAGGTTAGATTCCCCAGGCCAGGGAATATAAAAGAAAGACAAGTCTTGATAAGATAAGAAGATTATATAAAACGGGATTAATTCAACAAGTGCTGGGAAAAGATAGTTTTTTTTTTGTAAAAATAAAAATAAAAGGTTTTAGGTAAAAAATGTTAATAAAAAACTTTGGCTATATATACTCGTATAATAAAAAAATGAAATTGAGGTATTTTATCAAAGATTAATAGTGAGGGTACCAGTACTAAGACAACCAACCACAAAAGTACGCCAGAGATTGTATAGCGCGCTCAAATGGGTCGCTGCATAAGTCAATTTCCCGATCAGCCCGCGATGTCGAATCGCCAAACCATTTGCCCTCTGTCGTTGGGTTACAGAGACAGCGTAAGGGGTGATCACATATGCAGAACATGTCGCGAAACCGATCTTGAACAGCGGCACATGCAAGAGTTGCGTCTACGAGCGGCCGCTAATGACTGGTATTAACCATGGGGTTAGGAGTCCGAGTCACTCAGGTGATCGGAATCCTCCGCGCGGACGCGTTGCTTAAGTTTATCAGAGGCCTTTAGTAACTCCAGGCAGGCTCGCCAAGTGCTCCTTTTGAAAATAAAGTATTTGAGTGACCGCGGAGTGTACCCCAATTCTACTGCACAGGTGGAAAGGAGGGGGAATCTAAAGGCATCAAGGCTGCTGCACTCTAGCACGATGTGCGACAGAGTTTCTTCCCTGTCAGCGCCGCAGTAAGGGCCGGTGCACAATGGAGACCGGAGAACCTGTACACGCCGGCGCCAACTCCATCTCTGGTTTTGGAACCATCTGTATAATATTCCACGTAGAAGGAATAAGCAGGAATATTACTGGGAGCGGAGTAATAGTTCCAGATCGAGAGGAAGAACTCTAGAGAGAGAGAGAGAGAGAGATAAGAGCAGCGTTGCTGGTTGATCTGAAAGCTCTACAAGCTCTCACTAGGAAAGGCCTTTGAGCGCTCAGTAGAACATTTAAGGAGCTTTGAGAAAGATTAGAAAACCATACCGCCGAAGCATAGGCAATGGCTGGAACAACCATTTGCAGATACAGAGTTCTCAAGGCGCAAGAACCAATACCAAAGTTGAGATTAACAACTGCGGTCAAACGCGGCAATATGCCCTTGGCGCATACTTCAACTACGTGCTGGTGGAAAGATAGACGTCGGTCAAATCTCACCCCCCGAGATAACCAGATCCTGGCGCGGTTCAGGCAGTTTCACGTTTGGTCCGAGTCGAACCCATAGCCTGACACTTTCCCACGCAGAGTTCCAGTTTATGAAAACTGCACCACCTAGCGATCATGTCTATGGTGTGTTGGGCCGCGGGAAGTTGACTAGGTCGACATCCCGAGACCACCACGACCAGATCATCCGCTTAGGCTTGCGGGAAAACATTATTCCTGTAATCCAGCGTGAGGAGTTCGTCAAAGACAATATTCCAAAGAAATGGGCCGAGAACTGAATCCTGGGGACATCCTTTGGAAACTCGTCTCGACACAGTACAACCATTCATAGACAGTTTCACAACACGGTTACATAGAAACGAGTTTATCAGATGATAAATGTTTTTTTGGGACAAACGCTTTTGTGAAACACTCTCAAGATACTCTCTGTTTAGTCTTTTGTGTTATAACCAAGAATGACTAACAGTCATTGAAATCCCAGAGAATAATTAGGCTTGACCTTTTCAGTAATATTAAACTTTATTCCTTAATATGGTAATCCTAGATAACAAAAGGCTTATTTACATATATACAGTTTACTTTGACTTCTCCAATTTCGTCTTCTTTATTTCTAACTTCTTTGAGTTCTTGTACTTTATCAGGTTTTGCTTCCGCTTCCTTTGCTTTGTCTTTTAACTTGATCTTCCTTGACTTCTGCTTCGCTCTTCCTTCTACCTTACTTGCCACTACTTCTTCCTTCTACCTTACTTTCCGCTACTTCTTCCTTCTACCTTACTTGCCGCTACTTCTTCCTTCTACCTTACTTGCCGCTACTTCCTTCTACCTTACTTGCCGCTACTTCCTTCTACCTTACTTGCCGCTACTTCCTTCTACCTCACTCGCCGCTACTTCCTTCTACCTTACTTGCCGCTACTTCTTCCTTCTACCTTACTTGCCGCTACTTCCTTCTACCTTACTTGCCGCTACTTCTTCCTTCTACCTTACTTGCCGCTACTTCTTCCTTCTACCTTACTTGCCGCTACTTCCTTCTACCTTACTCGCCGCTACTTCCTTCTACCTTACTTGCCGCTACTTCCTTCTACCTTACTTGCCGCTACTTCCTTCTACCTTACTTGCCGCTACTTCTTCCTTCTACCTTACTTGCCGCTACTTCTTCCTTCTACCTTACTTGCCGCTACTTCCTTCTACCTTACTCGCCGCTACTTCCTTCTACCTTACTTGCCACTACTCTCTCTCCCCCCCCTTCTCGCTCACTCCACACCTTCTTTTATATGTTCGAAAACCGTCACGTGGGCGCACTCTGTGGTGATTTTGCGGCGCATCCCGTGGCTCGCGCCATCTAGTGTCGTTTTTCCCAACCACTTCTTAACATACCCCCACCCTCTTTGTGTGAGCACAAAGAGCCATATCCTTTTCTGAGGTCACTTCTAAGGGGTAAATCTTTCGTATTGGCAGTCTATTCTCTCTGCGACCTTTGCATCATAATTCAACTATTTCTCTTTCCTCCGGATCCTTGAGGTATGGGGCACTTAACTAAAATCGTCTACAACGATTTCCCGCCCGAAAACCATCAGTTGTCCATCTTCTTCTTCCAAATAAATCTGAGGTAGTCCCAATCATTGCTCTTAATGGCCATCAACCGGAAGTATCTTCTCAGGTCGGCCAAAACTCCGTACTTATTTTTCCGAAGCTCTATCCCTATCTCAGAAATTCTCTTCAGTAGATTGGGTATCTTTTTTAAATATCGTCTCAAGGAGAGTCCGCTGTGTCTTCGACTGGAAGCGTCGTCAAATACCGGCCGTATAGGCGTAGCCCCGGACTCACTCCTAAACAAAAAGCGACGGGGCAAATAGTGTCCTTTTACTTCAGGTGGATTTTCCTCATTCAACCAATCTTTTGGATCAATAATATTTTCTCCCACCTTTGAATCCGTACCCTGTTCTACATCTAGCTTTCCTTCCATCTTTGAATCTGTACAATGTACTTCATCTATATTTTTCACTTCATTTGCATCATGATCTTTTCCCTTGTAATGTTCTGACTGCCTGTGTTCATCCTCCAGCTGCATGGACATCTCCTTGACCTTCTTGTCCAGCTTCCTGTTGGCCTTGGCGAGAGCTTGTCTCTCTTTGCCCTCCGCCTCCAGCTGTTCCTCCAGCTGGCAGGTCTTGCTCTCTAGGCTGGCAATGGTGGCCTTGGTACGGGCTCTCTGAGAGGTCTCCCGCTCTTGCAGCTTGGCCCGCAGCTCCTTGCCCTGTCTCTCCAGCAGGGACCTGGCGTTCTCCAGCTTCTGGCAGGAGGCTCTCTCTGCTGCCACCTCTGTGGTGAGCAGGTCCACGGAGCTCTGGGCGCGATGGGCCTTCTCCGCCAGCCCCTCCGCCTTGGCCTGTTCCTCCTCCATCTGGTGGATCCGGGTCTCCAGCCTGCGCTTGTCATCCTGGAGCATGGTCACACGACTAGCCTTGCTGTTGGCCTCCTCTGCCAGGTCGTCTCCCTCTGCCTCTGCGCTGCGTCTCGCACGCTCTGCTGTGCTCAGTTCCTCCTGCAGGGCAATCACCTCGGACTCCAGGCTCTTGATCCTCTTGTCCACATCCTTGTGCTGGCCCTGTGCTTCATCTCTGGAAAGCCTGAGGTCTTCGCACTCCCGTTGGGCCTCAGAGGCTTGGGACTGTAGTTTCTTAAGTTGACGCAGGGCATCCTCCTTGATCTTATTGGCCATCTCCAGCTGGGCTTCCATCTCCTTGTGGCTGGCCTCCATCTTCTTCCTGCCAGCAGTAGCATTGGCTCTCTGCTTGCGCTCGTTCTCCAGTTCACCCTCCAGCTCCCGCAGCTGCTTGAGGAGGGACTTGTTCTTCTCCAGCTCCATTACTTTGCCGCGCTGGCTCTCCAGCTCCATGGAGAGGTCCTCCACTTCAGCTTGCAGCTTCTTCTTGCCCTTCTCCAGCCTGTCCAGTTGTTTCTTGAGGGCGTTCACCCGGCTTCTGCATTTCTATGCATAATCAGATCTATTTATGGTTTTCCAATCTTTGGATTCTGTTTCCTTATAATAATCCTTTATTTTAGATTCCGTATCTCTCGTTGATCCTACTTCCACCAATTTCCTCAATGCTGGAACTTTGACAACTCCTTCCTCATTATCATCAATCGATTCAGCCTCATCTGAAATCTTTACTTGGTCAGCGCCTTCGGCTACCGCTCTAGAATTGTTTACCAGTTCATAACCTTTAATTGCCGTCTCAGAGTCCTTCACTCCATCGCTCTTAGGCTTCGCTTCAGAATCCTTTACTCCGTCGCCCTTAGGCTCATCTTCAGAATCCTTTACTCCGTCGCCCTTAGGCTCCGCTTCAGAATCCTTTACACCTTCGCCCTCAGGCTCCGCTTCAGAATCCTCTACTCCGTCGCCCTTAGGCTGATCTTCAGATTCTTTTATGCGTAAGTTCTCAATCCTTGCATTCACCGCCTCCACTTTCTGCCCTAATCTTTTTAGTTGTAGATGTAGAGCCAATATTTCTATTCTATTCGTAGGATCATCCTCCATTATCCTTTCAATCTCGGCTACCTTCCTCACCATCAATCTTTGAAGAGGAGATCTCATCTTTTTCAATGCCTCCATTTTCTCCAGGATCACGTCCGGGCTCACCAATATGTTTAGTCTTTTGTGTTATAACCAAGAATGACTAACAGTCATTGAAATCCCAGAGAATAATTAGGCTTGACCTTTTCAGTAATATTAAACTTTATTCCTTAATATGGTAATCCTAGATAACAAAAGGCTTATTTACATATATGCAGTTTACTTTG
Organism: Cordylochernes scorpioides; assembly: GCA_030710605.1. Lineage (NCBI taxonomy): Eukaryota > Metazoa > Arthropoda > Arachnida > Pseudoscorpiones > Chernetidae > Cordylochernes > Cordylochernes scorpioides. The sequence continues at coordinate 55,993,584 of CP092876.1, forward strand.
ACTTCTCCAATTTCGTCTTCTTTATTTCTAACTTCTTTGAGTTCTTGAACTTTATCAGGTTTTGCTTCCGCTTCCTTTGCTTTGTCTTTTAACTTGATTTTCCTTGACTTCTGCTTCGCTCTTCCTTCTACCTTACTTGCCACTACTTCTTCCTTCTACCTTACTTGCCGCTACTTCTTCCTTCTACCTTACTTGCCGCTACTTCTTCCTTCTACCTTACTTGCCGCTACTTCCTTCTACCTTACTCGCCGCTACTTCCTTCTACCTTACTTGCCGCTACTTCTTCCTTCTACCTTACTTGCCGCTACTTCCTTCTACCTTACTTGCCGCTACTTCCTTCTACCTTACTTGCCGCTACTTCTTCCTTCTACCTTACTTGCCGCTACTTCTTCCTTCTACCTTACTTGCCGCTACTTCCTTCTACCTTACTCGCCGCTACTTCCTTCTACCTTACTTGCCGCTACTTCCTTCTACCTTACTTGCCGCTACTTCCTTCTACCTTACTTGCCGCTACTTCTTCCTTCTACCTTACTCGCCGCTACTTCCTTCTACCTTACTTGCCACTACTCTCTCTCCCCCCCTTCTCGCTCACTCCACACCTTCTTTTATATGTTCGAAAACCGTCACGTGGGCGCACTCTGTGGTGATTTTGCGGCGCATCCCGTGGCTCGCGCCATCTAGTGTCGTTTTTCCCAACCACTTCTTAACACTCTCAGTTTGGTAGGTCGAATTAATGGGAATGGTAGTCCGAGTGGAGTCCACCAATACAATCATCCTCACAACCTGCATGTTGTCTCATATTGATAGATCGGGTTTAAAAACGATTTTTAAATATTCGAAATGCCTAAAATTATAAGTGATTTTATAAAATGTTACGTTTCCAGACTTTCCAAAGAGAAATACTCATTCATGAAAAGTACCTGGCGAGTGAAGAATAGAATAATGTTGTTACACTGGACGAGACATGGGTTTACCTCAATAATAGCAACCAACCCCGTGCCATATACTACGCTAACTCTCAAATAAACACCTTTAAGAACTGGTTCAAGCAATGCAAGGAAAGTTTCTCAAAGTGCTTCATGATCGTTGCAGGTTTCTGCTACAATGGGAAGCTTCCAATAAAGAAGGTGGACCCAAATTTCATGATAAATTCGTCTTAGACCCATTATTCGACAATGAGGTTCCATTTTTGTATCCTAGTGACTCAAGATTCGTGAGGCTGCACCAGGATAAAGCATAGTCATACCTCTCGTTCAACACGACAATACCGGGACGAAAAGATGGATGAAACCGCTAATCTTCCAAATCCCCAGACTTGGTCCCTATGGAATATTTTGTCTTGCTTTAAACTGCTCATAGATCTAGAAAACCGAAGATGCTAGATGGTCTCTAGAAAGTCGTTAAGAACTGTTGGAATGGTCTTGATCAATAGACGAAGCCTTATTTTCTGGAAAAATCGATGCAAAGGTGTTGCTAAACGTCAAGGTTAACACATAGAAAACAAATCAATAAAATAATACCTTATATCATTATTTAGTAAAAATATCAGGCTTCCAGGGAAAAGTGTCTTTTTAATTTTTTTTTTATTCTCTAGCTTTCGGGCATGAACACCCTTCTGCAGGAGAATTTTAACTCAACATAGAAATCAATAGGCTATATAAATATTTGTAATTTTTTTTAAGCATTAAAAATCGTTCTTTTAAAAATGAAACACCCTCACAATAATTATAAATCTGTGAAATAATTCAGTTGATTTCATAAAATTATCAATTGATTTGAAAAACTTGAACATTTTAGAGCATTTCAAATAGACGGGGAGATGTTTTTATTTGTTTAGCGAGAGAAGTGACCTTCCACGCCGTCTCCACGAAGAAATAAAGGTTGGTACATAAGAAGGAGGTTCAGAGTAGGGCCTCCAATCCCGGGATCCCGGAGCCAAATAATGATCCCGAAATCCCGGGATTCTGCTCGAAAAATCCCGGGATTACTGGTTTGTGCATGAAAACCAGCGCAAAAATATATTTTTCTTATCTAGTATTTTGGTAATCAAACAGATGATGAGATAGCACACTTTTGACCTTTTGTTTATACAGCTGCATTTCGGGTCTTTTTTTCTGAGAGATTTGAAATTATTTTCATGCACTAATAACGAAGGGTTATTCTGCAAGATCTTTCCAAAATTGCAGCCTCTAGAATGAGAGTATGCAGCAGTATACACGGAGAGGGCCCCAGTTTTTGTTGACATGCAAATAGTGGCTTCTTAGATAGTAGCGGCATCTCTTTATTTTTGTGGCGGACCTGCGTGTAACATGGACACGCCTCTAACCTCTTATCTGGGCTCCAAATTGTTTTATAATTTTTTTTTATCTATGTTTATACTCTCCATCCTGTACTCTGTATGCATGGGTCATCATGAACGCACTGCTCTGCTGTTCATTTTGTGAAACCCTCGCTAGCATTTTTGTCATTTAATTTAAATTAAATTTATTTAATGTCATTTCATTAAATGCTTCGTCACTATCAAGCATCAGCCTAAAGTAGTTTTCAACTTATACGAACATAAAACAAAGTCTTTAAAACAATATTATCGGACCTTGTTATTTCTCAATAGAAAACGCGTCGGACATTTTTGGTAAGCTTATCACTTCTTGATTGTGATGGCGAAGTTTATTCCTTTTAAATTAAAATGAATATGGTGCTATTACCTACGAGACAGATCTACCTACGATGTTGGAGAGACTTCTCAGTGTGAAGTCAGCGATTCAGTAGGCGCTAATAGATGTGAATGCAAATGTCCGTCTAACTGATGAAGATTTTGATATCATGACGCAAGTAATTTCCGCACTGAAATCATTTCGGGCAGCTGTGGCGGCTATCTGTAGACGCGACGCTACGCTTTTGACTGCAGAAGCAACAGTAAAGTTTCTTCTAGAGGAGCTGCAAGCACAATCTCATTCTCTCAGCAAAGATCTGCAAAAATATTTTCAAAAGAGAATTTTAGAAGAGCGATGCAATAAAACATCTTTAGTCCTCCAATATCTGCACAATCCGCAAGCACAGTTAGAAAAAAGAAGATGATTTAGTTCATAAGCAGGCGCAAAATATATGGCTTTCAGGTTGTTTCACCGAAGTAAGTGCCACGTCATTGGCACCATATAAAAGAAAAAATTGAAAATATAACGAACGAAACGATATACCTCTTGGCGTAGAAAGACGAAAATGTTTTTCAATCCCGGGATATCCCGGGATCCCGGGATTGAGAAAAAAGCAATCCCGAATCCCGGGATTGAAAATATGTACCGGGATTGGAGGCCCTAGTTCAGAGGAATGAAGGGTTTTTTGAATCGCTTGGAGAAAAAGTGTTCTCGTTATCTAAATTCTACTCGCTGCTTCTCAGACCTATCTCTTCCTATACGCAAGAATAAAATATAAGTTATAATAGTTATATGTGCACTTTTGGTTTCTTTATTTTGCTATATTGACTCAATTTATTTTTGTTTTGGGTACACGAGTTTTATTCTGTGTATTATCTCTTTTTGTAATATCCCGCAACTATCGTAATTAACTCGTAAAATTAAAAAAAAACGCATATTTATATTCTACAGACTGTGTGCTGAGCTTTATGTTCGAGAGTTAGGTAGCCTTGTTATTATCCATGGTCGCCTGAATGGGAGCGTAGCTTTGTGCTTAAATTCATAAAGTTTTTTTTTTTTTTATCAAATATACACACACATACAGCTTTATTGACACCACCGGTCTTATACAGATTCCCCACAAGAAGGAAGCATAGATGGAGCTCCTATACTCCAGGTAGCGCAGAACCCAACAGCCTCCAGGTCCGACACATGTCCAGTGGCCACAGAATCCACTGTAAATAGGTTAACGTAACACTGAAAAGGCGAGTGTGGAATCAGCCGCGTTTTAGTTTTCGCTTTCCTCATCCAAATGGACCACGACATTCAAATATTTGAAACAATGGTATCTCATATCATTATTTGGATATTAAAAAAATGAAATATTTCTCCAGTTTACTTGGGCGTAGATGGAGGACTTACTCTTGCAGCCGTACTCCGTGAGGATGTGGCGGTGGAGACAGCGGCTACAATCCCTGCCGGACGTGCCGTCGATACAGGGACATTGTCCGGTGAACTTGTCGCAGATCCTGCCGCGGGAGCCATAGGCGTCGCAGTCACATGGCCGGCACTGTCCACCGGGGATCGTGGGGTTGCCATAATAGCCGTCCTGGCACCTGGGACATGTCATGTCACAGCTAGCAGGACCACCGGGTTATACAAGAGTTGTAACCATAATGTACTCGATATTCACAATCATATATTCTAATAAGAACAAAAATGTATAATTGATATTGGAAAAAAAAATAATAAAAACGCCAGGTGTTGAAATTAAAATAAAAAAGGCATATCCTGACCACGAGTACATGAGCATTTTAGATGGCAGAGCGCCATATTGGGGAACAGAAATCAACTAAACGTTGAGTTAGTCTGTTCCCTGATATTTGCCAACCCATTTTCTTGATAAATCAAGAAAAGCCATCCACGAACGCGTTTCGGGCTTTTGGCCCTCGTTAGCGTGGAGGAGGCTGTACCACTTCGAGCAAAAATGTTTTGGTCCCAGAGGCTTCTTGAGAAACCAAGAAATGGGTATTTAAGGCTAAGCTCTTGCGTAAACACGTTAAACATGTGAAAAAAAAAAATATATATATAATAAATAATGGATTGGCCAAATATCAGGTACCAGGCTAAATCAAAGCTAATGTGCTCGTGGTCAGGATGTGCCTTTTTTATTTTAATAATTGATTATATGAAGAAAATAATAAATACAATAACCTTCAAATACATCAAAAATCTTTATTATAAGACCTTTTGGTCTTAAACTTATATACAAGCAATCGAGAACAAGCAGTTCATTTTATCAAGAAACAATAATTAGTAGTATTGACAGAAATTTAGCGTGATACAAGTGAAAAAAAGGAATAAACAACAATTAGACACAATTATCAGGCATCTTCATAGTTTTATATATGAATGAATCAAGGCAATAACCTTCAAATGGACACTTTATAATTCAACCGTGTTCCAGATATTAGAATTTTAACCAGTATTTAAAAGTTTGAAACATCGCGCTGTGTCAGTGTGTTTTTGGACTATTACTTAACCAGAAAGTTAAACTATTTGAAAAACTTGAAAATCTAGTTATGAGCTTATGATCCCATCACTAGATGAACAATGCATTTGCTCACAAGCCTTGACTCTTCTAGTGATTAGCTCCATACTGGAATTACTTGAGTATTTACTAGGATCTAAATTTTTGGTGAAAAAATAATCCAAGAATTTGCAACACATTGGATTAAACTTTAAAATACAAATTAATATTGTAATGTCTAAAGAGCAGTTGATGTTTCAAAGTTTACAATTAAAGTTTATTTTATTTCGTATTGTCTTATAATCAATTATACTTATGATATGACTGCAATTATATTGTAAAATGGAGGAGAAGCTATCCGAGAAGCCAAGATTATGGAGTAAAGTTGGGGAAAGAGGGGTGGACTCCAGCTGACCATGTGTGAGGCGCTAAAAACGTCATTCCAGCGTGGGGGGAGGCCAACGAGCAGTCTGGTCATATCTGCGTCAAGTAGAAGACGTGGGAGTTGCCTCCGGGGCGAGTGGATGATCCTGCAAGACGGTGCCAGGAGAGCCTGACATCTGAGCGGCCTACACGCCGGTGTAGTCCAGGCTGGGCTTGTACAGTGTGGAGCGGAACGCTTACCAAGAGTGACATCAACTGCGCAAAGGATCCTTCTGACGGGGAGGTTGAAAGCAAGTCCCACTCATTGTATTTCTTCTGTTTAGTGTCACGTATAATAAAGCGATAACTTTTGCTGCATCCTTTCGAATTCACGTGTGTATCTTGGTAGCATCCTGATTAGACAAAGAACACGAACAGCGTCTGGGTACGACGTAACAATATTGTGAATATCAACAAAAATTTGATGTTTAAACTCTCCCCTTGTACATGAGAAATACTGACAACCCACCTCTCACAGTGGCGGCCTGTGTAGCCTTGCTCGCAGTCGACACACACGTAGTCCACGGCATCGGGTCGACACGTCTCGCTAAACCTGCACACCAAAGTTACTGGTGAATCCTCTGATTCTTTCACAACATCTCCTGAATGCACAAAATTCAATATTGAAGTAACCACTTCAGTAACCACAGTATATATTGAAAGTATTGGATTAGACAAGAGCACTATATTTATAAGTAACCGAAGTATCATCATAAAGAGTACGATATTCAATATTTGGTCTGAAGGGACAAAGGTTAAGAATAAAATCATGAATAAAGCAGTTTTGAAAATTTACAAACACAATATAATGTATAAAAATACTATTATACCAGTTGCCCAAGTATTTTTACTGGCCGAATCGCAAGAACGCATATAGTTGTCCTGCAGTAAATCAGGCAGGTACTTTGTGATGGCCCCAACGTCCTTTTTTTAATCCCAAGTACACGAGGTACAGACCATGATAATCATGGTGGGTAGTTAGCGACTGCTTTTACTGTAAGTGCACCACATATCTACACATGTGAAAACGTCCTTTTCTCTCTGTATGCTGATGTATAATTGATAACGAGTAATCCTTCCGTCGAAATAAATTACATAGATACGCCTCTTGTTTAGAGCTTCTACTCTCTATGGATCGAGATTTTCAAATCTCTTTTATTGATCGAAAATAAATGCTTAAAAGGAAATTACACTGCTGGCCACCCAAATTGCAACACCAAGAAAGACAAGAGATATCACAACAAAATTTATTTTGTAGATAACATGTTGACCAAGTATCAAATGATTAAATTTATAGACTTCTGTGAAGTGTGGTTCCTGCCAGAGTAGCCGCCATTGTTGGAGATCTCCGCTGTCACACACCTCGGCATTGATTCAAAGAGACTTTGGATGTGTTCTTGGGGTACAGCAGACCAAGCAGCTTCCACACTTTGCCAAAGTTGATCTGATATGGCAGCTGGGGATGTAATCTGGGTCAATCGTTGAGCAACCATGGACCACATGTTTTCTATCGGCGAAAGATCCGGAAAGTGAGTCGGCCAGGGAAGCAATTCAATCTGGCGATGACGAAGAGCCTTGTGCCATGTGTGGTCGCGCATTATCCTGTTGAAATATGGCTGTGGGCAAGCCCTGAAGGTGAGGAAGGACAACTGGCTCCAACACCTCGGAGATGTAGCGTTGGCTGTTTAAAGTACCGGCAATGCGTACTAGAAGAGTGCGAGAGTGATATCCAATACCGCCCCATACCATAATACCCGGTTCAGGACCAGTGTGACGGTGTATAACGTAGCTGTTCAGCATCCTCTCTCCACGGTGTCTCCAGACTCGAATCCGACCATCGTGGTGTTGCAGACAGAAGCGTGAATCGTCAGTAGAGATAATTTCATTCCATTCTGCCGTCCACATCCTTCTTTCATCGGACCATTGGCGGTGGAGACGTCTGTGGTTCTTCGTCAAGAGTAGACGAAGCAATGGACGTCTTGTGGACAGACCACTCTGCTGTAAACGGTGTCGAATGGTACGCGCAGACACTGGATGATGCGTTACAGACTGAATATGCTGTGCTACGGTTCGTGATGTGACTGAACGATCTGCTAATTCCATGCTCACAATTTGCCTGTCAGCACGTGAAGTGGTGCACTGAGGTGGATACGATCGAACACGTCGGTCCGTCGTACCTTCCTGCATCCAACGATCACATATCCGCATTACAGTTGTTTGGTTTCGTCCAACACTACTACCTATTTCCCTGAAAGATAATCCACAATCTCCTTCCTCTGTCGAACTCAGATACTTGATCAAAAGATGATCGCTGTTTTCTACGAGGCATAATTGATCTTTTTTTAACACAAGACAAACACAATTGCCGAACTTGAAATCGTCAAAATTTCCAAGCCTTAAATAGTTCTTTGAAGTGGAGCCACAGGCGCGCGTGATGTGCGTCTGAGCTGAAATTCTAATCATTTGCATATCTCACCTCCGCTAATGCATGTTGTAGATTTCATGTTATTTGCATTTACGGTGGCCAGCAGTTTAGTATAATATAAGAGAATACGGGTAGTGATAAGCAAATTTTATTATTTAAGAAAATTGCTTTTCATGTTTTAAAAATGAAATATCTAAATTAAAAAATTCAGATACCTTTGTTAGTTGCATACTCATTTACCTGTTGTTGGGGAGTGGGCAGGAGCAAGGCAGGCATCTCTTCCGCGCGACGTCCTCGTAAAATCCCTTGGAGCAGAGCTCGCAGTGGGGTCCGGAGCTGCTGTCCGTGCAGTTCTGCGTGAACAGACGTATCACCACAGATATATATATATATGAGGGAGGGAGATATACTAACGTAGCAGATGCCGGTCTCGCGGTCACACTCCCGGCTGCGGTTGTTGCAGTCGCAGGGCTCGGCCCAGCCCACCAGGTCCAGGATGTCCTTGCTGTCCAGGTAGTTGGGCTTGAACTTGCGGTAGTAGCCTGGGGCGGGATCCTGCCACAGCGGGGGTTAGTAGGTCTCCTATCCTATATCGTTTTATAATGGAGGGAACAATGTCGATAACTCATTACAACTTACAATAAAATAATAATAAAAATTCTTCTTTGATTTAACACTTTGACAAAATCAAAAAGAAATCTAGGGCTAGGTTTCTTTTTACAATTTTTTATTTATCGAGCTTTAGGGCTAACATGCCCTTCAACACAAAGCACTACTTCTAGCCAATTCTGACACGCCGATAATATGTTGAAGAAAACGCATTTCTTGATCGCGTGCAACTAAAAGTTTCTGATGACTTGCACCATCTGTCAGAATAAATATCAACTATTCGATGATATTTAATTATTCCAGAATTTCTAAATATATTATTTGGCACGGTTAGGAGATACCTTTTTCTTAATTCATTCACCTGATCCCAGTACAATTTCACTTTTGTACCATTTTTTCAATAACATGTTAAAGAAAAAAGTTCCTTGTGGTTATGCAGATGGTTTTACCTTTTAGCATGGAAATGTTCATTTGTATTATTGTAGGAATGTTTACCTTGTTGTTAGTATATTCATCTATGTTTTT